>OX439483.1:136188618-136400405 GCA_949320155.1 Melangyna quadrimaculata | reverse complement strand
TTTTGAAAATCTTTTAAAAAATCAAAATGTGTAAGCCCACTTCTAGATGTTTGGGCATATTAAGAAAAAGCCTTCTAGGGTATTTAAAATTTAGTTAATTTTGTGTCTCAACACGACCTTAACCCTCTGTTATCTGAATTTTCTTTAAGTCATCGATGCTTTCTAGATTTGGGAATTTTTTCTTTTAGACAAAACCGTTTTAAAACAATTATTCAAGAAAAAAAAAAGGAATAAAAGCAAAATAAGAGAGTTCCTAATTGCCAACTATCTGGTGTCCCACATTTGAATAAAAATTTATTATTTGATAGATAATAATTTTATTGTGAAAATTATTGAAAAATCAGAATGTTTAAACCCACTACCACAAATTTGTAAAATTAAAACAAAAACCCTTGCGGTATTCAAGATTTAATTCAAATTATGTCAAGGTTTGACTGCAATTTAACCGACTTTTTTTTAAGTCCTCGATGCTCTCAATTCAACATCTGGGAAATTTGTATTTGATAGAAAATTGTTCTTAAACCAATTTGAAAGAAAAAAGAATAGGAGCTAAACAAGATAGGCCCTTATTATCAACCTTCTGGTGTCCCACATTTAATATTCACGAAGCTTAGTCACATTTATCATATCTTGGTGCCCATTCATTCACTTAACCCGGAGAAGCAACAAGATAAAAAACATTCTTTATTTGATCTCATTCAGTAAAGATTTCTACTTATAGGCCTATGCGACTTTTCCGCCTTTTAGTCCCACCTTCGGACTAGATGAATATAGCAGTGATTTAGTTTCCTTCAAAGTATAGGGGAACGTGGTTTGAATTTCTTTTCCTTTAAATATATGTATGCAAGTTCAAGCTCATCATCCACATCGGAGTGTCTGTATCTAAGTATATACATACTGAACAGACTTTTATCTTAAAATTTTATCAATCAAACTGCAATTTCCAGTTATGTACAGACGTTTATGTACAGACCATTTTGAGCCATTTGGATTGGTTGCGTTCGTTGTTGTAAACCTTTATAGCGAGCGTGGCGTGAATGTGTATATAAGATACGACGCACGGTGTACCTTGATGTTGGCGCGCATCCATTTAATTATAACATATACATAATCCAAGCATCAAGTTCAATCAGATTCAGAATTATGTGGCTGGCTCTCAGGTCTCTGATGATGGTTAAAGAGAGAAATATAGTTTATTCGATCCTTTTTTATTTTATTTTGTTTTGTTTTGTTTAATTTATTCTTGTGGTAGATGTTTGTGTTAATTAAAACAGTTTTTCCTTGCAGCAGGCACGCAAATTAATTTACGATCGCACATTTAATCGCTATCGGAATTTGGTTATCTTCATCGTTCAAGTTGTCCGCCATTTGAAGTTCATGAGCGGTTCGGTTTAGTGTACCTACCTACATATTATATTTGAATGAAATCGTTTGTCCTCTTTTTGTAGGAATATAATTCCCGTTGATGATGATGGCATAAGGATTTACGCTTTTACTGATATATTTGCTTTATTTATTTCCTGAATAAATAAACATTAATTTGGGCTAACATTTTGAATTGAAGAGATTAATACAAGATTGAAATTGAGTGTAGGCATTTAAATGTAATTAATGAGGAGAAGATACAACCATCATCGCATCGAACCGTGACGCGGATTGGTTGAACATTTTTTGATATGAGCGAAGAAGTGAAGAAGTTTATCTTAATTTTCATACCAACGAATTTTTACAATTAATTCGCTTCTCACAAAATCGTAGCCATAGTCCTTGCAAAACGCTTAATAAAGATCAAAGACTAGCGTGTATAGGAATTACAGGGGCAATGAGATCCACACCCACTGCGGGAATGGAAAGGATACTCAACCTAAAACCCCTAGATCTACTTGTACAAGAAACTTCGGCCTACAGTGCCCTAAGACTAAGCCAAAGCAATAGCTGGAAAAGGAACTCTGTAGGTCACGCACGAATTATCAATAAATTTACGGAGGGGTATGTATGCACACACTACACAAAACAGCCCGTACAGATTTTAAAAAACCGTTTTCTGTCTCCATCACCACAAGAGAGGAATGGGAATGGTTTACAAGAATCAGATGAACCGGTGGTCGATGGATCGTAGATGGATACGGATGTAGGGATTCTTCTCAGAAGCCCTCAATTAAGCCAAATCTTATAGATTCCCCGATTACAGCAGTGTCTTCCAAGCGGAGGTTCTGGCAGTGATTGAGGGTGCAGAACAAATACTAATGATGGCGATAACACGGGCTGATATCACTTTTTACATTGACAGCCAGGCAGCTATCAAGGCCATCTCTGCCACAGAATTAAAATCCAAACTGGTTTCATGCTATCGTGAAGAGCTTTAAGTTCTTGCCACACAACACAACATCAGACTCTGTTGGGTCCCTGGACACCTTGGAATTTAAGGTAATGAAAAAGCAGACAAACTGGCAAGGACAAGCCTAACAGAATCCAGTGTTAAAATTCCACCCTGTGCCGTTAAACAGACGATTGGTAAGAAGATAGTGGAACTTACCAATGACAGGTGGAACTCACTTGTAACTTGTACCACTACAAAGAATCTGTGGCCCAGCTACAATAAGAGAAAAACAGACAAAATTATGAACCTGAAAAAGAGATCCCTGCATCTTCTGACAGGAATTATCACAGGTCATAATCTCTTAGGGTATCATAAAATAAAATGGGACTGAATACTGTAGACCTATGCAGAGGATGCGGAGACGAAGAAGAAGTGGAGGACACCCCTCACTACCTAGGTCACTGTCCGGCACTCTGCAACATAAAAATAATTTTTGGGTAGCTAATTCTTCAACGATTTAGCAGAAATCTCGAATGTGATTTAATAATAAAAAGGTGAATCTTAGGCCAACTACCAGCTTTTGAAATTTTAAATTTCCAAAAATCGTAGCAGTAATTTGGGGTAGGAGTGTTGAGTTTGTTTGTGGTAAAATTTTCGAAATATTAGAGCAAAAAATAACTGATACCAGCACTTAATCAATTTTTTTTATGAAGATTATATTGCTCGTTAATAAATATGCTTAATTGTTAGCATCAAAATATTTGTCTTTATTCTCCATTTTTTTGATTAAAAAAAAAAAAAATAACAAATTATTTAACTTGACTTATATTACCCCGTTACCAGAGTAAAGGTAGAACTATTATTATCGGCGGGGCACTGAAGCTAACGTCAAAAATCAACGAAATGTAGCTTTGCGAACAGCAAGAGAAGAATATTGCCATATTGCGCTCAAGTAAAAGGAATCATCCTTCCCTTTTCTTATTCCTACTTTAACGATTTGTCGGTTTTTCTTAAGAGATGTGCGCTTCCGAGCGTTCTTCCCCTTCGAAAGCAAAAGTGAACAAAATTAAAAGACAATCAGCAACTCGCAATTATAGACGCAGCTTGTTTTGTCCAACCACTTCAGTGCCCCTCCGGGCTTAAGAGTTTTCAGACTTCTGTGTATGAGAGTGTGCAAACATTTTTAATCACATATTGTGCAACGAAAAGAGATGGTGGCAGATGAATCCTTTATGGGACTGCAGCTCTCATACCTCCGTAGTTAGTTACTGACATCACATGATTGGGCCTGCTGTCTTAAACAAAAGCAATCACCCGATCTTCTGGGTCTGAGGGTTAAAATAAGCGGGTAATAGAGATACGTAGAGCATTTTCAAACCACAAAAAGTCCCGCAACGCCAACGGTTAATAAAAAGGTTATCTGGCTGGAATTTAAAAACACTCTACATTCCAGGCGCTACTGAAAAGTTTGAGTCTTTCCTAGTGAGCGGGAATACAGTGGGGATGTGTTGATTGCATCACATAACCAATCAGTTATATAGAAAACATGCCCAATCATTTGACTAGTAGCCTTCATATCCCATATTCAAAAAAGGCCATTCTGTATTCTTAAAGAACTATGGAACGTGCATCGTGCATCGTTTGTTTACTGTTCTATAACACAGAAATAAAGTACCAGTTTGACGTCCAGACAAGCAGATCGACCATAGATCAAATCTTAACACTAAAGCTAATCCTGGAAATTTCAGGTCAATACTAACATCTCTTCATCGATTTCAAAGCAGGCAGGACAGATTTGGAATCACAGGAAAACTGATCCAATTGGATGGTGTGACTTTAAAAAAAAACGACTGAGCTGGCTGGGTCATGTTGAGCGGATGGACCCCAATTTTCCTATCTGAAAAGTATTTGAATTTGAAAATAATTGCTATCATAAAAAACAAAACGTCAAAACGGCTAAAAGTTCATCTACCTCGTAGTAAATATGTACTGCCCGAATGAGAACTTAATTGAGATCTGGTGAAGAATAACTCAATTGCGCTGCTGCTTCGGTTAAGTGAATCAAATTGGCAGTTACGTAGCAGATCAGTAAGAGTTTAAGATTAAACCCGTCTCAAAAGCATTTCAGCAAACGTTGAAAATGGTTGAAATTGAATTTTCAGACCTCAAAAGCCAGTGTGAGAGTGTTTATTATACTCACTTATTTCTAGCAAGTTCTTGCGATTCAGTAGTAATTTTTTTTAGGAATTGCTTATAACAGTTGGCGTCACACACTAGGTCAATTTTCAACTAGACTAAACTGGCATAATCACAGTTTGTAGGCGAGGCGCAGGGAGTTGAAGAGAGCTCTGCTCTTGCGATAGTTTAAAGATATTTTGTATTTCTACTTGTATAGACTAGAATATAGATTTTTCTTAAAAATAATTCCCTTTACGGGTTTGTATTATTGAATATGTTTGTGTGGAACTTAAGCTTGCTTAAAACACTAAGAGAATAGTCACACTGGTCATTGCCTGAGGACAATTCTGCACAAAGATCTCGCTTACAAGGTTCAATGCCTCATAAATTGAGGTCGCACGACCACCTTCGCCGTTATCGCTTCGCAGATTGGGCCTTTCTTAAAGCTGATCATCATTTCTGACCATTGCCCATTGTCTTTTGAAATTGTTTGACTTTTAAGGCGTTCATGAAAAGTGTGTGTAAAATGTTTCCATTTTACCAAGACAGCACAGGTAAAGTTTAAACCGTTGCATGAATATAACACAGAAATAAAGTACCAGTTTGACGTCCAGACAAGCAGATCGACCATAGATCAAATCTTAACACTAAAGCTAATCCTGGAAATTTCAGGTCAATACTAACATCTCTTCATCGATTTCAAAGCAGGCAGGACAGATTTGGAATCACAGGAAAACTGATCCAATTGGATGGTGTGACTTTAAAAAAAACGACTGAGCTGGCTGGGTCATGTTGAGCGGATGGACCCCAATTTTCCTATCTGAAAAGTATTTGAATCCATCCCCGAGGGACGGCCAGCGCAGTAAAGGAAGATCACGTAACCGGTGGCGCATGCAAGGTAAATTTGACTTCAATCAACTTGTCGTGCGGAACTGGAGAAGGCTTGTTGGTTGAAGCCCTGGACTACACCGGAGTGTAGCGCCACAGTAAGTAAGTAAACAAGACTTTTAAAAAACATAGAAAGGAGATTCGCTATAACGTTATTTCGTCAATCTTTTTCTGGAGCTTATAGTGAGCGCAGTAAGTGTTTAAAGTACATAATTGCTATCATAAAAAACAAAACGTCAAAACGGCTAAAAGTTCATCTACCTCGTAGTAAATATGTACTGCCCGAATGAGAACTTAATTGAGATCTGGTGAAGAATAACTCAATTGCGCTGCTGCTTCGGTTAAGTGAATCAAATTGGCAGTTACGTAGCAGATCAGTAAGAGTTTAAGATTAAACCCGTCTCAAAAGCATTTCAGCAAACGGTGAAAATGGTTGAAATTGAATTTTCAGACCTCAAAAGCCAGTGTGATAGTGTTTATTATACTCACTTATTTCTAGCAAGTTCTTGCGATTCAGTAGTAATTTTTTTTAGGAATTGCTTATAACAGTTGGCGTCACACACTAGGTCAATTTTCAACTAGACTAAACTGGCATAATCACAGTTTGTAGGCGAGGCGCAGGGAGTTGAAGAGAGCTCTGCTCTTGCGATAGTTTAAAGATATTTTATATTTCTACTTGTATAGACTAGAATATAGATTTTTCTTAAAAATAATTCCCTTTACGGGTTTGTATTATTGAATATGTTTGTGTGGAACTTAAGCTTGCTTAAAACACTAAGAGAATAGTCACACTGGTCATTGCCTGAGGACAATTCTGCACAAAGATCTCGCTTACAAGGTTCAATGCCTCATAAATTGAGGTCGCACGACCACCTTCGCCGTTATCGCTTCGCAGATTGGGCCTTTCTTAAAGCTGATCATCATTTCTGACCATTGCCCATTGTCTTTTGAAATTGTTTGACTTTTAAGGCGTTCATGAAAAGTGTGTGTAAAATGTTTCCATTTTACCAAGACAGCACAGGTAAAGTTTAAACCGTTGCATGAATACGCTCAATATTTTCTTATTTACTATTTTATTATTATTTTTATCTACAAAATCAAAATATATATAGCATGGCTCGTCTGCCGATTGACTAACACACAATTTACAAAATTTAATAAATGTATAATGTACATAACAAAATTATTATTAAAATTAAAAACTTTCATTTAAAATTCTGTCTCTGTGTCCTAGCGCCTTACATAGTTAAAAAGTTGATTGATATTCATTTTGTTTAAAATGTCCTTGACTTCATCATCGCCCATTAAATCGTTTCCAAAATAATATCTTCTAGTTTCAAGCAACGGCGGGCATGGTCCTAAGAAGTGAATAACATCTTCTCTTTTGCGGAAATTGGAAGATCCTCTCTGTGCGGAATATAGTTCAAGTTAAAAAGCTCGACCCTTAGCCTTACCATAATCAAAATCTGTTGCACACTGCTTTCTTCACGAAAATAATACAAAATGTTCAAAGTGTCCTGTAGGTTTTTCTGTGCACCGATCATGTCTCTGCATTGCAAATCCACGTTCTCAATGAGCTTATATAAAAGCGGTTTCCAGGACCCATATTGCTCCAAATCAAGGTTAAGCTCCATTCCACACCAATTTGCCAGCTCCAACCACTCATCATACCAACCGCTTTCAGATCTTATCGTTTTTATCGCAGATTTCCTTGGTAGTCTTGTACTAGGCATCTTCATAACTTTAAGAATATTTTTGTTGAAAAATAAAAATAAGAATAGAAATAAAAATAAATATTATAACTCTATAGAGTTTTTAGATTAGTTTTTTATTTATTGAATAAACTGTCACAACATTTGTTTAATGTTAATTTTAATTTAATTATTTAAAACCGACGCGTTTCGGATATTTATTCATCCATCATCGGACTTATATCAATGACTTGTCTACTTGTCCACAAGTCATTGATATAAGCCCGATGATGGATGCACAAATATCCGAAACGCGGAGCTTTTAAATAATTAAATTAAAATTAACATTAAATAAATGTTGTGACAGTTTATTAAATAAATAAAAAAAACTAATCTGAAAATTCTATAGAATTATAATATTTATTTTTATTTCTATTTTTATTTTTATTTTTCAACAAAATTACTTACACAACATGGAGACACAACCATTTAACAATTTAAGAATATATTCCACCTGAAGTTTTAATAAAGAGTCAAGATAAACCCGTTTAAAGCATTAGTGCATAGTTTGGCGTGTTGGGTGGTAAACACATACTTTTCTTTATATAGAACCTCTGTAGTTTCTCAACTGTCTCAAATTGCTTTCCACCCCACATCTGTGCTGCATAAAACAATAAAGATTCAGCTGCTGCTTCAAAAATTCTAAATTTACTACTGTGCACTACATTTTTATTCGCAAAAATTCTTCGCCGTGTTGGGTTGACAGCAGTTTTAGCCTTCGCTTATTTCTCTTTGAGGTGTTTCTCCATATTTAGATTTGGTGTTAAAGTTACTCCAAGATATTTATAGGTACGTCCTTACAACTTCAATTTTTTCTCTGTTGTATAGCCACTGTTCTTCGCTGCAAAGTTTTCCACCGCCGTTCTTAAAAATCATAATCTTAGATTCAGCTAGATTGACCTCCACATTGCACCTGCAGCAGTACTCAGATAGCCTATTTATCATAAGCTGTAATGAATTTGGCGTGTGAGCTAACAGGACTACATCATCTGCAAAACAGTAATACTTTCAAATCACAATCTGCATATTTTATACCTCCTGGTAAGAAATCTGTTATGTCATTAACAGGGCGAACAATAATGGACTAAACGTACACCCCTGCTTAACACCGAACTTAGTTTGAAAAGACAAAGATAATCCATCGCAACAGCTGTCGAAGTATCCTCATACAGATTTTGGACTACCAATTCAAATTTTCTCGACATTCCCATCTCAAATAGATTATACAATAAGGAATTTCGGTTAACCGTATTAAAGGCTGCCTTGAAGTCCACGAAGAAAGTTTAAAGTTTCTTGCTCTTTACAATAAATGAGGCTGCAATGTTTTTCAACACAAAAATATGGTCCACTGTGGAATATACTGCTTTAAACCTGCTTGATACTCTTTAAGGAGATTCTTTGAATTAATCCACGAAGTTAACCTTTTCTGTAAAATTGACGTAAATATTTTATACGAAGCATTGAGAAACGAGATGCCACGATAGTTTTTTGGATCAGCTTTGTCACCTTTCTTATAAATAGGGAAGATTAGTCCTTCTCAAAATTCTGTAGCGACAACACCAAACTCAAATACTTTATTAAAAATGGAAGTGATTGCTTTAATAAGTCCCAATGATCCATTTTTATAGAACTCGACTGGTATGCGATCTGGCCCTGAAGCTTTACCATCTTCTAGCGAATTAAGTGCTTCGATCTATCACCTCTGATCTGAAACCGTTATATTTGAGTCCAGGATGTCATTATAATAAGCTGGAGCGGCATAGTGTATATTGTTATTCACCGACACATCTGGATTAAGCAAGTTCTTGAAGTGAACTTGTAAAATATGAGGGCTTAGTTCTTTATTGATTGTTAATCGCATGTCATGTCATAGGGTCCTTCAAAAGCCTGCTGCACATCCACATTTCTATAAGTTTTTAGTCTGGTCTTCATAATAAGCTCTCTTTTTTTCACCACATATCCTTTTGAAGTCTATATTCGCGTGGATGTAACTGTTTTTAAAAGTCTCATCATTTTAACTGCGGAAAAGTTTGAGCATATAAAAGATAATTTTCTTGCTTGTGCAAGGTACTTATCAAACCAAGACTTATGATAACTCCAGCTTCTAGATTTATCGTTGTTAAGAGTAGGGTACGACAACTTAATCCACTCGACAAGTTGTCCTAAATTCATGTTTTGTTGCAAATTAAAATCAAGGTTGTGTTTATAAACAGCTGCATGCTTTGATTCCATTTAAGTTTTGGTAAAAGCTTCATTTCCTTATTTTCACCGTTACCAAAAGTCTCTATCTCAAATGTCACCACAACTGGTAAATGATCAGAATACGTTTCTTTCCCAACTTCGAGATCTTTCACATACGAATTCCACTCTCCTCCCACAAGACTTAAATCGATGACTGAAGTTCCTTGTCGACCGATGAACGTATAATTGCCATCCTCATCGGAAGGACTTGTTCTGTTTTGTATGCGTAACCCAAATGTATTGCAAAGTTCAAGGAGCTTATAACCCTTTGCATTGCACATTGTATCTTTAGATTTACGATTTGTTCCTGCTGCCATATTTTCAATTCCCGCTTCATTCCCCATTCTTGCGTTGCAGTCGCCTATAATGAGCGTATTTCGCATATCTTCACACATGACAACTTCATGAAGGCGTTCGAAATCTCTTTCCCATTTGTTACAGTTTATATTATGTAGATTGGAATAAGCCTGAAGTTTCTTTTATCGAATTGTATCTAGCACTTTAAGTCCATTTCGACTTTTAAAAATACAGTTTATGCCTTGCAGATCTCTTTTATATCGAAAATAGCATCATACGCTCAATATAATTATTGCATGAAAATTAAAAAAAAAAAATATAAACCTAAAAAGCCGAATGACAAATAAAATTCAAACACTAAATACAATCCAAAGAGAGAAAAGTATATTAAAACATATGTAAGTATATAAACAATTTGTGTTGGTATTTAAAAATTTACAATCCAAACAATATACATTATAATAATTCGATTTTAAGTGAAAACAAGCAATTAATAAAACTATATTTAATTTTTTTTTTGATTTTATGTAATACATAATGTACAAACATATGTGCATTATTTTTAGAAAGTTAACCCATTATATTAAGTCCTGTGTCCACTACACTTGCCACAGCTTTGAATGGGGTTGCGGCTATATTTACGAGTGAACCAAGTAAGCCAGGTCTTGGATTATTTTGTTGGTTATTCGTTGTAGATGTTTCTTTAGTTACTGTAGTTACATAGCCACCAGGATAATACCCACCGCCAGGATAATACCCATCGGACACAACAACAGGACTGCTTTGGGTTTCGGTGTAATAGGTGGTTTGAGGATCGGGGTTAGGCAAAGCGCTCGAAACGCCAATTACAACCACAAAGGCAATTAAGCACAAAGTTATTTTGAACATGTTGATGGAATTGAGTTTTTGAATGTTGATACTTTGTGTAAAGCAAAAAGTAACTGATGTTTTTTAACAAAAAAATTTGGCTTTTTATACCAAAACCGAAAGATTTTAACCACCAACAAAGTATATAAAATATTATGTCAATAATACCATTCTGTAATGTTTGAGTTTCTGTTTTGTTTGACTACATGCACCTGAACAAATTTAATTCTATTATTTGTTTAACTCAACAAATAATATCACCTGTGTATCTACATATTTGTCGAATACCTGGTATGGTTTTTCGGTTTTTGCAATATTTGTTGTATCTTATTTATTTTTAAATCCGACTAAGGTATCGTGTGAAAACAAAATTTCGGGGTTTTTTAATCAAAATTAAGATAACGATGATGGAAAAGTCGTAAAAAGTTGTTTATCGTCAGTCTGTTTGTCCGTGCGGCTATCCCGATGTCCCGATGTCCATCGACCTAGAGGCTTAACGGTTTGACGGATTTGCTTCAAATTTTGTGTGAAGCCTTTTTATGTGATTCCCTAGAAATAAAATTTGAATTTTTGTTTTTGCTCATCTAAAACGGATAGCTGCAATAGAACGATGTCAATTGTATCAAGTTTTCTCGGAAACGACTTCAACGATTTTGATTAAACTTCGTTCATGTAATCTCAAGAACAGTTTCAATGATACTGTATACCAGGTTGTTGCCAAAAAATTTGAATAACGGAAATAGTATTTGTGGGTTTCTTGATCAAACTGTCCTTTTTTACTTATTTTGGAATACCTACTCCCGAATATATTGTTATTTGTTGATAAGTTGGTTTTGTTTAGAAGTACGGTACTTCTGAGCTAGTTAACAAATATTGAATTTAATATTTGTGGAATGGCGCGCCATCCTGCATGAACCGGAGCAAAGGTCGCGTCGTCCAAATTCCTCAATTTCAGTAAAAAGAAAAGTCGGTTAACATGGCTCTTTAACACCCACTGCGGACCGGAACGTTGTTCCCAGCCTCATTTTCGAAGAATAATGGTGCAATGATGCCTCCCTCTGTGGATGCATTGGCTTCGCGACAGTAACGTGCGGGTTTTCCTTGCCAGATGCGGCAATTTTGTTTATTAACGTAGCCGCCGAGATGAAAATGTGCCTTATCAGAAAAATGATGTTTCATCTCACTAACATTGCAAATAAGTTTTCAGTATTTACCAACAGCTGACTTTCTGTCAAGATTTCAAGCTTCATTCTATAAATTCTGTTAGCAACAAGAGCAAGTTAGTGCGATCAAGTCGTGTATTTTATTTCATCTCATTTTGCGTAACTCGAGGTCATGAGCAAATAACCTTCAACTGTTTAAACAATGTTCAGCGAGCATTTTACAGTACATTGGTATTTCAACATATCTGGTGCAAAAATTGTTTTCATGGAAAAAAGTGCGCATTTTTTTGTCTCTATATAAAAACAATTTTTTTGTATTATTTACAGAATATTGAATCACAGAATTGTTTATTAGATAACGAATACAGAAAACATTTCAAACCTACTACGTTTTCATTGAAAACAAATAGTGAAATAAGTGATTTTAATTATAGTTTTGCTAAATGTAGATGTAGTTCTCTAAATCATTTTCGTGTAGACATTTAAAACCTAGACACTCTTTTGAAAATATGTTAAAATTGTATCATTTAGTTTTTAGAGGAATTAATTTGTGTCTAAAATGTGCCATTTGTGTCAAAATGTGCCCACAATCTATGCATATACACCGAAAGTAATTTTGAAACGATGTTTTGGGTTGGGGTCGAAACTCGAAATTCTGTAAGGTCAAAATTCTGTTTTCAAAATTCTGTATTTAAAAATACTGTTTTTTAAAATTCTGGGTACTCAAAATTCTGTATGAAGAAAATACTGTATTTTAAAATTCTGTTTTTCAAAATTCTGTATGATTAAATTTCTGTATTTCAAAATTTTGTATTAAAAAACAAAATCGTTTTGATATTGTAAAAGAGTGCGCACTTTTTTACATTATCAAAACGATTTTTTTTTAAATACAGAATGAATAAAATTCGAACTCCACTGGAATACGTTAGTTTGATATTTAACTCAGAGCTCTGACCTAAGGGAATACGAATTCGACTTCAGGCCAAAAAACGATCCGCCACCGGAAGTTGCTCCTGTCACTTAGTCAAATTTTCAATTTCTTCCGACGTTGAAAATGTTGCTACTGATGTATTTGTTGCTCAAGACAAGGTTGTTGCTGTAGATGATTTTGTCGCTTATGATGTTGTTGCCAATGATATGGTTGTTTATATGGTTGCTGTTGTTGCTGCGGGTGTTATTGTTGCTAATAATAACATTGATACTTCCGATGATGATTTTGTTGCTGATGATGATGTTGTTGCTGTTGAAAATGATCTACCGAATTGTGACAGTCTAAATGTTTTGTTGAATATTCATGTTTATCATTCTATTACTATCACCCTATACTTTGAACTCTTATACTTAATAAGTCTTGCTTTGTAGTTCTAATACTATATTTTACCAAACATTCTATGTACCAATATGTTATCTATCAGTATAATAAACTATGCTTTAGTTCACACTGAAATCTCAGCACAATCGGGTGTTTTACTCAACATATTTATTATCAAAATGTTGGTGGAGTAAGAACGAAATTAAATAACTTGTTTTTATACTTTGCTTCTAACGATTATCAAATAATTATATTAGTTGAAACCTGGCTTAATGACAGTCACCTCACAACAGAACTATTCAATTGATATCAATACCCGTGTTTTATTGGAAAATCTATCCATAGTAGTATTCCATAGTAGCTATCCATAGTAGGATTTTACATGAATAACAAATACAACATCGGCAGTGTGAATACTGCCGATAAAAGTTAAAGTAGAATCACACTGCGGATAGTTTTCCGAGTCTCGAATGGATTTTTGTTGATTTCATTCTCAAATGTTGGTTACTATTAGTTTTTTCGTGAAGTTAATTTTGACTGCTTCTGATTCTCACAAATATTATATATTTTTTTTTTTAATATTCTGACAGGTGTTCTTTCAGTTAAACCAATTTTGAAACACAAAAACCAGGCTACTGCGGATGCGTTTTTTTGGTAGTTTTCTACTGTACTATTTATAGATTGCCAAAAAAACACGGGTAATATGCTGTTTATAGAAAACACCGCTGTTCGTTTAAAACCGGTCATTTTCGGGATGGTAGAATTATTATCGTCATTCGTTCAAATTTATGTGCAAACCAAATTGAATTGTTCTCGAGTGAAAATGACGCTTTTTTGATATTGATCAATTGATTGTTAAGGTTAATCTAAGAAAAAATGTAAATTTCTATATCTCTGCCAATTATATTCCCCCAGGAAGTCCCCTTGAATTATATAATCTACACTTAGAAAATTGTCGATCATTATTAAGTTCCTTGGATTCATCTGATCATGTCATTTGTCTAAGTGATTTCAATATTGGTAATGTAAATTGGAAACTTGATGCTGATGAAAAATGTTTGGTTCCTTTCGATGTTAAAACAGAAATTGAAATATCAGTAATTGATTTTTATAGTCAGTTTAATTTATTGCAACAGAACAATATACAGAATTTATTAAATCATACCTTGGACGACAAGAAGATGTACTTAAACTAGCTTTATGGTGTGAAAGATCTTCTTTTTTTGAATGTATCTAAATACCAAAGTTTCATTTGTTCAAGAAAAAAGGCTCCTATAATTTTTGATTATACTGTTAACAATATTGCAATGGAAAAAGTTTCACAAAAAAAAGATTTAGGGGTTGTATTGGATCGCCTTTTACTTGTCACTATGACTATATACTAAACAAAGCATGTAAGATGTTAGGTTTCTAAGAAGGAACACCAGAGAATTTTCTGATTCTTATGCACTAAAGTCTCTCTATATGGCTTTTGTTAGGTCTAGTCTAGAGTATTGTTGTGTTGTCTGGAATCCTTATTATGCGACTCATTCATTGAAAATTGAAAGAATTCAAAAAAGTTTCACCAGATATTGTTTTTACAAGCTAAATTGGAATATTAATATGCCCTCATATTATGTCAGATATCTGTTTTTCGGAATGCAAACGCTTGAGTTTCTATTCTTTTCTTTTCTATTTTATTACGAAACGAAAAAATGTAACGCCACATGTGCAACGCTGAGATCTTTGATTAGCTAAGTGGTGGCAGGTAGAGTACACGTAAAAATTTTTATTGATAGGCTAATATACATATTTTATAGTGCAATAAGTATGGATTTTTTGATAATCTATATTATTGTAGCAGATAAAAGGGCAAATGGCTTTTTATGTCTTTTTCTAATTTCGTTAATTAGAATGCTAGAGTTTTTTTTGGTGAAGAGATAATGAAATTCTAAGAATCTTACTAGTTTAAGATTTTTATCTACCTCCTACTGTATGGAGATATAAATTATTTTAAACATTTTATCTCAAAATAGGCTAATTTCAAAAAATTTAATAAAATCAGGAGAGTCCGCTAAAAATTTGAACAAAGCTGCGTCTTACGTATATAAGCTTAATATCCCTATACATATCGAGATTTTTAGATCGGCAAAGAAGTTTCACTTCCGCCACGAGTACTGAGTTACACGCGCCTTTTTTATATTAAAATTGTATATACTTAGTATTATTTTTTTATTTTTTTTTGTATTATTTTATTTTATTCATTAGGTACTACATATATATAAAAATATAGTTATCTAAAAGAGAATGTCTCAAATTGATGAAATAGAGAAATAAAAAATAAATAAATAAAGGTTTTTTTTATGATAAAAAGCTTGACTTTTGCTGCTGCCGTAAGATCAGTCAATACAAAGCTTCTCTGCGTAGTAAATTTGAAGATAACAATATTTTGAAAATGGCCAGGTTTAAAAAATGATATGCCTAGGGAAGCTGAGATTTCTTCTGTCCTTAAAAATCCAAAGAAAATAACGGAAAGATTCAGAACAACTTTGAGGTCTGGCATCGGTGTGGTTATCAGTAGGTACAATTGGTAGCAAGAAAAAAGCGGTGTTGCCCTCAAGTTGATTACTTAAATAGATGCAATATTAAAAAAGTTACTAACATGCATAACATTAAGATTTTGTTATGTGGAGTTATTATTTTTTTTATTTTTTTTATAATACAAATTTATAAATAGAAAATCAAAGTTGCTTTTGTTATGCAAATTCTTCTTTAAAATACTGAACTCGCACATAAACAGAATTTTGCTCATACAGCATTTTGGATATACATAATTATGGACATACAGAATTTTGAAATACAGAATTGTGAAATACAGAATTTTGGGCATACATTATTTAAAAAAAAAAAATTAACAGAATTTTGGTCATACAAAATATTGAAATCTAGAATTTTGACCCGCTCCCCCATGTTTTTTGTTGGAAATATAGTTGATAAAGTCATTTAATAAAGACATTTAAGGTTGGTATTAAAGTGTAAAAACCACAAAAAGAAAAGTAACATATCGCTTTAATAGTCCTACACTCCTATATTTTGCTATGCAATATTTGCCAACGCTTGTCAATAATTTGTTTGTTATTTTATTGTTTAAGAATTTGCAGGTGCAGCATTACATTACAATGCAGTATTTTAAATTTTCCAGAAGTTTAATAACAGAATTTTGGATTTACAGAATTTTGAAATACAGAATTCTGAAAATACAGAATTTTGTAATACAGAATGTAAAATTTACAGAATAATGGATTACAGAATTGTGGTCACACAGAATTTTTCCGTCTTTCACAGAGTTTTGGTTATATAGAATTTTGAAATACATAATAACGACTCATTCCCGTTCCAGATGGTGTTGAAATACCAATGTACAGGAAAATCAATAACTAGTCAGAAAGGACATATTCAAAAGAACAACGTGGTAACCTATAACTTTTAGAAAAGGTGAATAAACAAAAAATACCTTGTATATAAAATAGCACCCCATTGTTACACACAGACGAAACTGGAAGTCAATAACAATAACAAGAAAAAGACTGACATTATGCTAGGTTTCCACTTTTCATTGAAGGACACAGTTTGACAAGACCCTGTCTTGTAATACTTGCTGGTCTACTTTCTTTGCTTTTTGTCAAAGTGTGTCAATTTGCGTCTTTTAATGACAAGTGAAAAACTAGCATTGAACGCAAATGCATTTCGAACGCCTCGTTGGCGATCACCATCAGCACTATCTCGATTGTTAATTTGCATCGTTTGGTCAAACATCAAAGAGTGTGATGTACATACGAAAGTAACGGACACGTGCTTTACCAAAGAGAACAGTGGTGATCTAATATCGCCTTCTTCTGCATTCAAGTTATTGGTTTATTTTTCAATAAAATAACTTTCATACGCATCCAGTCTGTTGCACTTTTTTACTTGTTTAATGAAGCTGTGTTCATTTTCCCCAATTCCATGACCTTCAGTTACAACATGATGAGCAAAAGCTGATTGTGTCAATTTGTTCTTTTTTGTACAATAACAAGCCGTATATCTGACGTGCATAGTGCGTTTAGTTTGGTCAATATAACGTCGTTTGCATACACCACATTCTATAGCATATATGCCTGAATTTTGTTCATCAACAATTTTGTCTTTCGTAGACGCAAAACTATTTTTAAGTTTCTTTTAAACGGTTTTTTTAATTTGTTCATTATTTCCAAAACATAATGGAAGACTTCTCTTTTTATTCCATTCATGACTTCTAAAACACTTTGTCTAAATAATTAAGTTTTTTTTTTTAATTTTGGGACAGTTTTCTCGTGTGTTTTTATTAACAGTAGAGGATATAAGAGTCTTCGAATCTCCATTTAAACCAGGCACTTCAACTATATAGTCATAATCTTTTTTATAGTTTGTTAAAGAAAGTGGACGATAAACAAGACGATGCACCCTAGAATGGAACGAGGCATGCTTGTGTTAAATGGGACAATAGGATGACTTGTTATTGTTGGAATTGACAAGAAAACCCGTACAAATAGATATCTCAGTGTACCACAAACCCACTAGTACAAAACGAGTGATAACTAGAGATTCCAATTGTCCCATTCAACACAAACATGTTCTTTTCTATGGTGCATTGCATCGTCTTCTTAATCTTCCACTTTCTTTAACAAACTGTAAAAAAGAATATTACATAGTTAAAGTGGCTGGTTT
The DNA here is from genome assembly GCA_949320155.1 of Melangyna quadrimaculata. Classification (NCBI taxonomy): domain Eukaryota; kingdom Metazoa; phylum Arthropoda; class Insecta; order Diptera; family Syrphidae; genus Melangyna; species Melangyna quadrimaculata. The sequence goes on along the minus strand of OX439483.1, from coordinate 136,382,663 downwards.
AAATGGTTATTCGAAGACTCTTATTGACTCTATTGTTAAAAAAACAAGCGTCTACGAAGACGCAAAAACAAAAAAGAAACAATGATAATTATTTTATATACAAGGTGTTTTTTGTTAATTCACCTTTTCTTAAAGTACAGTAAAATGTTCGCTGAACATTGTTTAAAAAGTTGAAGGTTGTTTGTTCATGACCTTGAGTTGCGCAAAATAAGATAAAATAAAATGCACGACTAGATCGCATTAACTTGCTCTTGTTGCTTACAATTAGAATGTGGCTATAGATTATAGCTATAGACATTGGCGTTGTATAGAGGCATGTATTCGATAATAAAGGATGGACCATTTACATAAATTAAAATTATTTTGACACTGACAGCTGTTTCCTGTTCGAAATCTTGAGAGATAGTCAGTATCAGACCTCCGCAGTACGAAATGAGTCGCTTTACGCTTGAAAAACCTGTGGAAATATTGAAATTAGAGCAGCTTGAATTGTACAACGATTTTGGGCGAAAAATCATCTCTTCTGACGAGGTGCATTTTCATCTCATACTCGGTGGCTAGGTACGTTTACAAACAAAATTGCCGCATCTGGGGCTCGGAAAACCCGCACCTTACAGAGAGAGGCATCATTGCACCATTTTTTTCGAAATTGAGGCTGGGAACAATGTTTCGGTCCACAGTGGGTGTTAAAGAGCCATGTTAACCGACTGTTTCTTTTACTGAAATTGAGGAATTTGGACGACGCGACCTTTGCTCCGGTTCATGCAGGATGGCGCGCCATTCCACAAATATTAAATTTAATATTTGTTAACTAGCTCAGAAGTACCGTACTTCTAAACAAAACCAACTTATCAACAAATAACAATATATTCGGGAGTAGGTATTCCAAAATAAGTAAAAAAGGACAGTTTGATCAAGAAACCCACAAATACTATTTCCGTTATTCAAACTTTTTGGCAAAAACCTGGTATACAGTATCATTGAAACTGTTCTCGGGATTACATGTACGAAGTTTAATAATCGTTAAAGTCGTTTCCGACAAAAACTTGATACAACTGTCATCGTTGGATGGCAGATATCCATTTTAGATGAGCTAAAACAAAAATTCAAATTTTATTTCTAGGGAATCACATAAAAAGGCTTCACACCAAATTTGAAGCAAATCCGGCAAACCGTTCAGGCTCTAGGTCGATGGACAGCCGCACGGACAAACAGACTGACGATAAATAACTTTTTTCGACTTTTCCATCATCGTTATCTTAGTTTTGATTAAAAAACCCCGAAATTTTGTTTTCACACGATACCAATACTTGCCCTTGGTCGAATTTAAAAATAAACAAGATACAACAAATATTGCAAAAACCCAAAAACCATACCAGGTATTCGACAAACATGCAGATACACAGGTGATATTATTTGTTGGGTTAGACAAATAATAGAATTAAATTTGTTCAGGTGCATGTAGTCAAACAAAACAGAAACTCAAACATTACAGAATGTTATTATTGACATAATATTTTATATACTTTGTTGGTGGTTAAAATCTTTCGGTTTTGGTATAAAAAGCCAAATTTTTTTATCAAAAAATATCAGTAGCCTTTTGCTTTACACAAAGTATCAACATTCAAAAACTCAATTCCATCAACATGTTCAAAATAACTTTGTGCTTAATTGCCTTTGTGGTTGTAATTGGCGTTTCGAGCGCTTTGCCTAACCCCGATCCTCAAACCACCTATTACACCGAAACCCAAAGCAGTCCTGTTGTTGTGTCCGATGGGTATTATCCTGGCGGTGGGTATTATCCTGGTGGCTACGTAACTACAGTAACTAAAGAAACATCTACAACGAATAACCAACAAAATAATCCAAGACCTGGCTTACTTGGTTCACTCGTAAATTTGGCCGCAAGCCCATTCAAAGCTGTGGCAAATGTAGTGGACACAGGACTTAATATAATGGGTTAATTTTCTAAAAATAATACACATAATGTTTGTACATTATGTACTATATAAAATCAAAAAAAATATTAAAGATAGTTTTATTCATTGTTTGTTTTCACTAAAAATCGAATTATTTTAATGTAAATTGTTTGGATTGTAAATTTTTAAATACCAACAGAAATTGTTTATATACTTATGTTTTAATATACCTTTCTCTCTTTGGATTGTATTTAGTCTTTGAATTTTATTTGACATTCGGCTTACTAAGTTTATAGTTTTTTTCGAATTTTCATGCAATAATATATTGAGGGTATTCGTGCAATGGTGTACACTTTCCCGTGAGGTAAAATGGTAAAATTTTATACAAACGTATCATGAACGTCTCTTTAAATTGCTGGCGTAAATAATATGTGTTAAACCAATCAGCTGTTTCTTAAAATTCAAACAATTTCAAAGGACAATGGGCAAATCTAATATAAGAATGACCTTTATATCATACACAGGGCAGGCCAAATACAAGTTACTTTTTAAAAATGAACAAACATTTCCATTAATTATGGAACACAACGTCGTTCAAGTGGCTGGCCTTGTCGGTCCTTCACAGTTCCCCAGACAAAAAAGAGTCCAAAGGGGTCAAATCCCAGTTCCGAGGCTGCCAATTGACTTCGCCAAGACGACGCATTTTCATCTCGGCGGCTACGTTAATCAACAAAATTGCCGCATCTGGGGCTCGGAAAACCCACACGTTATTTTCGAGAAGCCAATGTATTCACAGGAAGTGACAGTTTGTTGCGGAAATCATTGGACGTTGCGTTGGTGGAATCATGGGACCATTTTTCTTCAAAAATGAGGCTGGGAACAACGTGTCTGTCAACGGTGGGCGTTACAGGGGCATTTAAACCGACTTTTTTTTTTTTTACTTAAATTGAAGATATGCGTTCGGACGACTTCTTGTTCATGCTGGATGGCGCGCCATGCCACATAGCCCATGCCACAATCGATCTTTGCGGACCAAATTGTGTTATCAGCCGTCTTGGCGATGTCAATTGGCTGCCTCGCAGCTGCGAATTGACCCCTTTGGACTTTTTTTTTGTGTGGAACTGTGAAGGACCGAAGTTATGCCAAAAATACGAAAACGATTCAACGACTTAAGGCCAATATCATCCAAGCAATCCCTGAGCTACAGACCGAAACCAGCAGCAACGACTTGGAAAATTGGAGTGACAGAATACGTACAGCGAAGCCAGCCGAGGCAGCTACTTGAACGTCGACGTTGTGTTCCATATTTAATAGGAATGTTTGCTCTTACTAATAAAGCACAATAATACATGGACAAAATTTAATTTTGTTGCATTTTTATATCATTTTCAAAAGTAAACTTGTACTTGGCCCACCTTGTATAGTTAAGAAATAATTAGTTTTGTACACGTATAGATATTAGTAGTGTATATTTATGTATAGGTACTTTTATAAGTGCAGAGTTACATATCCTGTCGTACACCAAATAAGACTGGATTACTAATTACGTTCAAAGGTATTAAGTTATTTAAAGATAAGGGGGCGTATTCATAGTCATTTTAGAGCTGGGTCTAAGTTAAACACAGGTTTGGTTGAATTTTCGGACGTTGATTCTATTTTTTTAAGTTTATCATTTCAAAATATTTGAAGCTATTTGTGTAGTATACCAATTTAGTTATCTTACAAAAATATAAAAAGAACAATTTGTAATTAAAATCGGTCTGTATTCATTGAGCCAAATTGTCTTAAACTGTAATTTAGTTAAACCTGGACTTCTGGGTCTATCTGCGACTATGAATATAACCCGAGATATTTTTTTATGAATTTAATAGATTTTTTATAAGATAAAAGACATCTACTATTTTCCTACATAGTTATCTGTCTCAAACGTCAGACCTACACAATAATTAATCCGCATTAGATGACAAATAGGCTTGCTTTAATCTTATCTCTAATCTTTGTATTTAATTAATACGAGAGTTCTTGTATAGATTGTAAAGAATAAATTAGCACTTGAATTTCACTCATTTTTTATTCAGGTTTCTGTTTTTTTTTAGGATGGAACATCATGTGGGATACTAATGTTAATGTTAGACCTTCGAATTTGGTGAGTTACAAATCAAGTTTAATTTTTTCTCTAACTAACATTTAATACCTTCAATATGTGAATTAAATATGTATTTTATGTTGAAGGTACATGAGTTTTAAAATTCATTATAATCATCAAATCGTTTATAGTAATAATCTTCTCATATTTCACAGTCTTTAAATAATGTCTTATAAAATCAATTTAAAAATTAAACCTTATGACATCATCTGACTACTTACAAAGAACAACCTAAACCTCTGTTGACCCTGCATATTATAAGTACAAATATATAAATTAAGTCATCATCTTGAATTGACTTATCATCAAAATCACATAAAAATGTTTTTTAATTTTCGTAGACATACATTTTATTTTACCTTCTATATTCTAAATAGAAATTTTATTAATTTTACAATTTCTATTCAAACATAAATAAATATTTGCCCCCAACAACAAAAAAAAAAAAAAAAAAAAAAAAACAAATACGAATTATCATATTTGAAATAAAATTTTTTTAATAGATTTTCATTCAAGAAAAACATCCAGAAGCCAGTTTAGTGGTACCTTCTACCTTCGAATCAAATATTATTGTCTTCATCCATCGTCATCCTACACAAAGTCCATTCAACAATTTTTTTTCAACTTGGTGATAATTTATGTTTCCTGGGTTGACTCTATTGGTGTTGTGAAATTAGACACTCTTGTGGTTGGTTTTTTTAATAGAAATGAATTATCTTAATTAATTCCACCCACCTGAACATAGTGAACATGTAATATCACTTAAAAAACCATCAATCATTGGATAGTCTCTGTCTCTGTATAAATGTTTTCTCTACAACGTTACATCGAGTTACATATCTGGAACTCTTAAGAAATCTTTCCATTTGAATAAACTGTATGGCAACCAAAGGAGGAAATAGAGAATAAGTGACGGCACGGTTGATAAAGGGAAGATAACTAGTCTAGATCTAGTATCTTATTTGAATGGTTAATGTGCCGTCATCCGTCGTCCACCAAATGGTCTGGTCTAAAACAATCTTTAAAATAATTATTTTGCCTTTTTATCTTGGTTGCTAAGTGAGACCACAAACATCTTCCTTTTTTGAAAAAAAAAAAAAAAAAATATAAAAGAGTGTTTAAAAACACACACAAATTTTGAACGCATAGTTCTGTAACTTAAATTCTGTTAAAAAAAAAAATAACTAAGGGCGTGTTTCTTTTTAGTTCAGAGCAGAGCCTATGAGTTGTCAAAAAAAAAGTTTTTGTTTCCTTTTTAACTCAGAGCGCTCAGAGCTTAGAATTTGTGTTTCTTTTTTCGTTCGTTCTACGACCTCAGGAAAAGATGACCGAGCAGACTGAGCCAAAGACGAACACATCAAATGTCACACATAAAATGGGGTAAATAAGTAGAAAGAGATAATAGCAAATTGAAATGCCGGACTTGAAATGTGCTTAAGACCCGGATTACACGATTCGTTTTTTCGGTTGTTTTGATTTTTTTTTTCTTTGACAGATAGGGTGAGGGGTATACAAATGTAGAGGAAAAGCAGTAACGAAAGCAGGAATGAAAATTTCAAGACTTTTTCTGATTGAACTTTGACGTTTCTGATTTGGCAACCAAAATGCTCCTCGATGTCTAAAAAAAAACGATTTGAATCAAAATAATTGAATTGGAAAATTGTTTTTCTTAACTAATCTGTTAAACTCCCAAAAAAAATTGCCAAACGAATAGGTATATCCCCACAAAGTCGTGAATAAACGAGGGAGCCAAAGGTATTACATATTGCTATTTAGTTAAAAGCTCTATTATACACAACCAAATTAAATAGTGGTTGAGGAAGACAGATAATGCTCAGGTGTGTTTCAAAAATAAATCAGGTTGGTCAGAATATGCTCTGTTCAGAGACTTTCAGAGCATGCTCGCTATGCTGGGATTCTGATCAGAGCTCTATTCTGAACTAATAAAGAAAAACGCACTGAGTTGCATACAAACGTTGCTCACTTGCGTTATTTTATCAAAGATGAATTTTTAATATATCTTAGGGGATGTTGTGTAGTAGCCCGTAGCGTAATGGTTAGTGCGTTCAACTGTCACGCTGGAGGTCTGGGTTCGCTTCCCAGCCTCGTCCACCTAAAAACTAAAAAGTTTTTTTCAGGGCTACTGCCTCTTGCGAGGAATCGACAAATCCTCCAAGAGTATCACTTGTCACGAATAAGTGCTTCTCGTCTAGCCGTTCGGATTCGGCATAAAATTGTAGGTCCCTTCCATTCCTGTCGAAAGGCGCACACAGGAATGGTTGCGAGTTGTTATTCACTAGGCCCTGGTTCTTCATGAGCCGTTGTGCCACCCGATTTATTTTTTTTTTATAGGGGATGTTGTCAGCTTTGTTTGACACTTGTCACACACATTTTGTAGAGTCTAATTTTAGCCAGGCACCTTAAATGAGTTTAACAAATTTTGCGATTTACGTTATATTGTTTAAGCTAATTTTTATATGTTATATGGACAACTTTTTAAAAATAACTCCCAAGCAGCCAGGCAAACATGAAAAGTAATAGAAAGTACGGATTACTTTTTTCGCAATCATTTTGCACAGATAACCGATAAATCTTTATTTTATCTCCTAATGAGACAGTGTTCACATTGAACTCACTCTTTTGACTTGGTAGCTTAGTATCTTATCTCGCTTTACTTCATGGTGAGTTAGAGAACACCAAGTTGCGACAGGATTTTGTTTTCTTATGTGCCGTACAAAAATTTTATTTCTATACCTAAGTTTTTCTAGAAATATGGAAAACTTCTAATTTAACATCATCGTCGAAAAACCTACCCGAAAAGGGTTATTTGATGACAAGTAGTGACGTCATGATATTCACCGCGGAAAGTCAACTCAACGGAATACAGACAAAAATATCGGTTGTCACATTGACAATCGCTGGTTGTTAACATAAAATAATTGTCATATTGACAAACAAATTCCGTTGTAAAAGTTTTCATATTAACAATATGCAGTTTGCAGTTGTCGTATTGACATCCCGATCGTCAATACGAAAATTCAGACAAAAGTTTGAGCACAAATGTAAAACAAAATGTTCTCCTGTTTTTATTCTTAATTTTGATTAAAGTGCGTCATTCGGCTTGTGGAGAGTCCCAGGAATCGGGCCAAGTTCCAATTTTTTTTTTAGATTTCAGTGTTGTTTAACTTAAAGTTGAACTAAGCTTCTCGGTGTAAATAGATTCTTTCTGCTACATTTTATTTTATTTTTTTAATTTTATAATAAACCATATTCTATTCATTACAGATGTATTCTTTTCTAGCTTATTTTACATTGAGGCTACACGGGCAAGTACTGGCAAGCAAGTTGCTATACAAACATATTTTTTTACTTACACCTTCAAACCTAAGCAACTTACTAGTCAACTGGCATGGAATTTCTGAAGCCAGTAGAGAAGCAAGTTGAAAGGCAAGTGGACTCGTTTCTCGTTCAGACTTGTACATAAAGAAATATCTAGATAGCTTTAAGTGAAATATTTGGCATTAAATATTCTTTCTGCCACAACTTTTAATGAGAGGAGGGACCAAGAAATTTAATCATTTCCAAAATAGGCAACAACTCTCAAATGATTGAAGGATGGCTATGATTATGATGAATTATACAAAATCTCTTTAGAATCCTAATTTTTTTGAGAGTATATTTTTTGCTTGGGAGAAATGAGGGCTTTGGGGGATTTCGGGTGACATTTGGAACATTCTGTTAGAGCCTGATTATACGGTTCGTTTTTTCGTTCGTTTCGTTTTTCGTCTTTTTGACAGGCACGAACGTTCATGATAACATGGCTCGCGAAATTACGTACGTGCTTCCATTCGTTATTTCGACGTTCATGGAATTTGGGGTTGTTTTGTAAGAAAATAATCAGTAGTAATAAATAAAAATATTTTTTAATCACTTATTTCTCAAATACAACCGTATATTCGGTGTATCCAATTACGAAAAACAGGTTTTCAATTCAATAATTTTTGTTCAAATCGTTTTTTGCCAACATCCAGGAGCATTGTGGTTGCCAAATCAGAAACGACAAAGTTCAACCAGAAAAAGTCTTGAAATATTCGGTGTATCCAATTACGAAAAACAGGTTTTCAATTCAATAATTTTTGTTCAAATCGTTTTTTGTCAACATCGAGGAGCATTGTGGTTGCCAAATCAGAAACGACAAAGTTCAACCAGAAAAAGTCTTGAAATTTTCATTCCTCCTTTCGTTACTTCCTTCCCTCTACATTTCTACTCACCTTGTCCAATCTGTCAAAAAGACGAAACAACCGAAAAAAACATAGCCATAGACTGTCAAATTAAATTGAAGGATGTCTACGGAGCTGATGCTTTATAAAGGCTCTCCCAAACCAATGCGGAACATTCGTTGCGGCGAAGAAACATTCGCATGTCAAAATTTATTTACATGGTGATATATGAGAGTGCCCAAACCAACGCGGCGGAGAAACATATGAATTAATCTTGACTGACGAATGTTTCATCGCCGCAACGAATGTTTCGCATTGGTTTGGGAGAGCCTTAAAAACTTAAAGAAATCTGAATTTTTTAAGATTATATTTTTTGCGCGAGATAGAAGATTTTAGCGCTTTTGGGTGATGACATTTGGAACGAAATATTCCTCATACGACATAATTTATGTCGTTTTCGATTGGATTTCGGATCAGTATACTACTCCTTTTTGATTTCAATCGAATTATTTTCTGTTGTTCCGACACGAATTTGTAAAATATTTGTGTGTGTGTGAGTAAATTGTCTGATGTTTATTTATATTTTGCACGTTCAGCCGAGTAGAATTAATTTGACAAATAATTCGATGAAAGGGGTTATAAATATGTGTTCCGGATCTACTCCTTTATAAAATCCGGAACAGAAAAAAAAAAACACCGAAAACTTTACTCGGGACAACCAATGGAATCATATTGGAGTAAGTGGAGTTCTTTACAGCGTCTTTTTTTATTATATTTTTTTTCTAAATTTTTGATCTTATTTTCCTATTTGTTAATGTGTTTTATGTTTAGATTTCTTAAATACTAACATTTATTTTTGTATGTTTTAAATTAGTCCATTTCTGTAAAGTTTTTATTTATCTTTTTAGCATTTCATTCATTTCCCATTGTCGCGTAATTTGTTTGATATATTTGCTGGATATCAAAAATAAACGTAAAAACACGGATATCTTATAGACAACCGCGATCATCGTATTGACAACAGCAGTCATCATATTGACAATCGTGGTTTTCAATATGACAATCGCGGTGATCAATATGAAGATCGTGGTTGTCAATATGACAACCGCAATTTTCAATACGATGATCGTGGTTGTCAATACGATTATCGTTGATAATCATTTTGACGACCACCGTTTGTTAATATGATGATAGTGGTTTTCAATTTTAAAACTGATGATCGGAAATTTTCATATTGATGATCGCGCTCGTTGGTTGAAAAATAACAACAAGATCTGTATCTGTTAATCCACTCGTATAATTAGGTTCGTTCGTATACTTTCTGGAATAAATATAAAAATAAACGTAAAAACACGGATGTCTTATAGACAACCGCGATCATCGTATTGACAACAGCAATCATCATATTGACAATCGTGGTTTTCAATATGACAATCGCGGTGATCAATATGAAGATCGTGGTTGTCAATATGACAACCGCAATTTTCAATACGATGATCGTGGTTGTCAATACGATTATCGTTGATAATCATTTTGACGACCGCCGTTTGTTAATATTATGATAGTGGTTTTCAATTTTAAAACTGATGATCGGAAATTTTCATATTGATGATCGTTGGTTGAAAAATAACAACAAGATCTGTATCTCTTAATCCACTCGTATAATTAGGTTCGTTCGTATACTTTCTGGAATAAATATAGTAACTTGTCCAATCGTGAGAGTTGCTTCATGTTTTCAACTTATTGTGAGTGATTTTTGGAAAATTTGTGCTGAATTGAAATATCCTATCCATTTTCCACCATCAAATCTTAGACTTTCGAAACAAAATATATTTTGAGGTTAAGTAAAAATGCGACATGTTTTTTTTTTTTTTAAACAACATTTTCATTGATATCTGAAAGTTATAACCTACCTCTTTAAAATTCAGCAAAGATTTTTCAAACGTCTCTTTTATTTTTCGATTTATGTAACGAGTTATTCGGGGATTTTCCATTTCTAACAGGAATATCTCACAAATCGGAGTTAATGGCCGGAAACGGACGACAGACCTGGCTTCAGCACACAGAAATAAAATGAGGAATTGTGCTAATAGCTAGTTGATTTAACGTGATATAAAATTTCATTGACTTTAAATATTATTTTGATCGAATTCATAGTTTAGTCAAAAACTTAATCTTTCTTGTTTTTCATGGAATTTAAAGTGTAAGGATTTAATTCTAGACTAATCTCATTTACATTATTATTTTATTCACTTTCAGCAGTTGTCTTACAAAATTTTAGATGGTTTTTAAAACGCTGTGTTAAATAATTATTTTATTTTGTGCAGTTGGCAACCATAATTGTATCTTAAAAAAAAAATAACACGTTTCACATATTAACATTTTACATTGTGCATACATACTCGTATTACAGTTAGGTTGCAAATAATCTAAAGAGCAATAATTAAAAGTGAAAGAAAAGTTGAAAAGCGTCTTATACCTTAAAGTAGGTTAATTTGTGCGAATGAGTTGTATATTTGTAATGAATCTAGATACTTTTTCTGTTAAGCTAAACACTCCAAGCCTCTTGATTAACATCGTTCTTTTTATTTTCCAATTTATAGTTTTATTTTTGACAAAACAGCAAAACCTAACCTATTTAGACATCTTTCTTTTGAATTGTTTTTTTATTTGTACAAGCTTAATCTACTTTAAAAAAAATATTATTTTAGCGTTATGTTCATATCCAAGCTAAAATAAATTCCGACAAACATTAAGATTTTAAACGGTTCATAGAAAAATATAACCTTAATCAAGTGAAATGGAGTGTAAATATCTCCAACGCCAATAAAACTGGTTCATTAATGGAAATTTGCATGGTTTAACAAATTTAATTCGTTTCATTCAATCTGGAAAAATCTTTAGAGAAGTAACTGAAGTGGTAATGGGAGGATTGGAGCTTGGCTATTCATTATAATAACATATGGATGGGTTCTTCGTTGTCGACGCGCGAGCTGATAATTCTATACCATTCCTCAACCGAACACAAGGTACCTCTAAGCAACATTGTAAGAAAAGATTGTGTTGTGTATATTATTATAGCTTGTGAATTTCATGTTGGAAGTTAATAAATTTGAAATAAATAAAAATAACACATTACAAATTTTGTAAGAAATCCTATAAGAGGGAATATAGGAGAGTTAAAAGAGACAATTTATTTTTTAGCAATTTGACAAATTCGTAAATTTATTACACAAAATAAGCATATTATAATATGTATGTATGTGCTGGGAATATAATGGCCATAGGGAGATAGAGATATACAATATGGGCCTGTTAAGGTGTCAGTACCAATTAAAATTTATGCTTAACGAACGGCTAATGGGTGTTTAACCTACTTTTACTACGACATCAATAGCCCATGTCCATTGTCCATTTTAATGAATATAGCTAAGTGATGACTGGAGCTGAAAGGTGATCGGTTAGGATAATTCTAGAGCTTAAAATTATGATACAGCCTTGGCATTTTCTTTTGAACTTTGCACCGAAAGGAATTTTACTATGATGAGGGGTTTTAAAATCGGTATTTATCCTTCAGTCAAAACAACGGAAAGATTTGAGTTATGACATTTTTTAATTATGCCCCAAGGTTACCTATTATTAACTGCTATTTAAAATTATAAGAGTATTAAGCTGAAAGTTAGGATGGTGTTGTTTACTGTGAAAAGAACCTCGCATTCCCGACCTTTCTCCTCATATTTGAAAGTAAATTTTATTTAATCTATACCATGCTGTAATAAGCAACTAATATGTTTGGGTATTTGGTATTTTTTTTTTATTTTCTTATGAATTATGCTTTTATCGTGTAAATGGTATTTAGCCCCACAGCCCACTCGAATTGTACAAAAATAAATGCTGAAATACAACGAATTTTGTTTTAATCGTTTGAGGGGTCCATAAAGAGTGTTCAGTATCCTTTTCGACCGCCTAGCTCTTTTGCGTTGGCCGTCATCTTGAATTTTCGGAAAATTGGTTTTATTCGCTTATTTTTTACTTTTAACTAAAAATGCACTCAACAAAAGTTGTTTAAAACTTAATTATCTACAAATTTGGTGTTAATAGTTTTTTGCCGAAGATTGATAGTTCATATAATCCATATAATCCGAAAATTGTGATTGTGATCGTTAGATCTCGGTTATTTTTAGGTTATCCACAATAAAGGATACTTTTGTATACAAACGGATAGATAGGCGTTCAAAGCAAAATGCAAAGGGGGTCGAACCCTTTAATGCAAATAACCTCAAAATAACCGAAATATACAGCCCTTTTCTGCTAAACGGGGGATCGAACATTCGATTCACTTCATCTATTTCGAATTTTTCGAAATACTCTGAGTGAATTAATTTTGTGAAATAATTTTTTATCTGTCATAGTTTGTAAATTATTTTCTGAAATCTTACTGAATATTTAAATCATTTGTGGTGTTAATGCTTTTTTTGCATTATAAATACAATTTTCGTGTCATGGCAAAGCGTGAAAAGTTAAAAAAAAAAAAAAATCATTTGGTTTCTATTTTTTTTAAATCTTATTGTTCTCTCTCTCTCTCTGTGCAAAACTGTGTTACTTTAGAAGTGAAAATAACACGAACGTGTAAAGTAAATTTGTTGCAAAATTTGTTAAAAAGTTATTGAAATAAAAACGAACAATACCCAGACGGGCTTAAACAAAACCAGTTTCTCCTGTAAAAGAATCATATTAAATGCTTTACCAAATTTGAAGCAAATCCGTTCAGTCTCTAGCTTGTTGTAAAGTGGACGTACAGCCACACATAACAATATCGATGGACTTTTCCGTCATCGTAATGTATTTTTTTAAAATTAATAATCGTCTCTTCAATACGACAAACGTAACAAATTAATTGCGGGTGTCAAAGTGAATATTTTGTATGGGGGTGATCGATTCACTGGCTTATGCGAATGTCGAACTGTACAGCCGACCCGACGGGGAATGTTTTTCTTCGATAGTATAGCAGAATACAAATTGATGATTTTCCAATCATCATTCCCCCCGAGGTTTAGCAGAATAGGGCTGATAATGTTCACAATAAAGATTTCGAGTTTCCCAGAAGAATAAATTTGCCGTTTGATGCCTTCGAACACTTGGAGTTTCCAGAGTCGCCAGAGCGAAAAGTTATCTGCTGTGCACGTCAATAATCAGTGATCAAAGTAGTATCATAATATTAAGAAAGATGCCTTCAAAGCTAAGGCTACAGACTACCACAGATAAAAGAATCCGTGACATGATGGTTAATGCACGTATAGACCTGAAAAGGTAGAAGATTTGCAAACCAGAAGATCATGGGAAGATCATCGAGTCTAAAGAAGATACAAGAAGATCCTGCATATAAATAAGGGGGCGTTTTCAGTCTTTCAGCTGAAGGAGTTTGTAGACTTTCGCGATCGAATAAACGACCGGAGTTTTTGGAAGGCCAAGCATATTCCTGCTGGTTTAAGACCCTGACACAGACTTTACGCTCACATCATATTTAGTTATAGCCTGTAATATAGCAAGAAGAAAACTCAATACTCATCACTTATCTAAGATCCTATTCAACATACTGCGTGAGTAGTCCAGTCATTTGCTAGTTTTGCCTGGAAATTCTTGGACAACTTTTCATTGTTATAGATTTAGGGGTGCTCTTTCAGAACTTTCACTCTGCCACTTCGATCCTTTTCCGTTAACGCCCCCATTTTGAAATAACGGCAGCCGAAAACAGTTTTTCGACAATATCTCCTTTCCTACAAACTGTACGACAAAACAATCAAAATATAAAATAAATCGGGTGGCACAACGGCTCATGAAGAACCAGGGCCTAGTGACTAACAACTCGCAACCATTCCTTTCGTGCGCCTTTCGACAGGAATGGAAGGGACCTACAAATTTATACCGAATCCGAACGGCTAGACGAGAAGCACTTATTCCTGACAAGTGATACTCTTGGAGGATTTGTCAATTCCTCGCAAGAGGCAGTAGCACTTTTTAGTTTTTTAGGTGGACGAGGCTGGGTAGCGATCCCAGACCTCCAGCGTGACAGTCGAACGCACTAACCATTACGCTACGGGCTACTACTACAAAACAATCAAAGGATAAATTAAAGCTGAGCTAATTTCCTACATTTTATGAATTCTCCATTTTCCGTAGGATGATTAGTTTCGGCGTACGACCACCACAAAGCCTTAATTCATTCTGCAACGTTTAAATTGTCAAGTATCACTGCGACTTCTAGACTGGCAGATCGACAGTAACCCCAATTCTTCACTCTGAAAAAAGTCTTCCATCCGAAGACATATGGTTTCAACAGGAAGGCACGAGCAGTTTCATGGCATAGTTATCTCGCGCCGAAGCGACGTGAAATGGCCACCAAGATCGTGAGATTTGACTCCTTTGGACTTTTTCTTGTGGGGATTTCTTAAGTCGCAGGTCTATGCGAATAAGCCGCAAACCACTGCGGCTCTCAAAGACAACATAATCGATGCCATCGGTCAAATTCAGCCTGATTTATGCGCCAAAGTCATCGAAAACTGGACCTTTCGAATCCGCGCCACCCAGCGAAGCCGTGGCGGCCATTTGAACGATGTTATATTTCACACATAATGTCATTGATATGGCTCTCAAATAAACATAAAAACTTTTTGGTATCTCATACACAACTTGTTTTATTCAATTTTAAAATCGACCCGTCCTTAATGGAAAACCCTTTATAATCTAGCTCTTCCGATCCATTTCAAATATGAACAGGATTTCAGCAAATAGGGGCTTCTTCAAATTTGTTGGAATTGTGCGCAAGGAATGAGGTTAAAATGGAACACACACGAAAAATATAATTTTTTGAACAAGACATGAGCGCTTTTCAAAGCATGGCCATGAGATTTGACATTTTAAGTGCGTGTGAGTTATTTTTCTGGTTTTTGTTGATTGTGTAAGTGAATTTTGTTCGACACGATAGAAGTAGTGGTGAAAGGGTAAGGAACGACATGACATAATTTGCCCAGTGAGTTAAAATGCACTGTTTATTGATTGGATTATAGTTGTGATATTGGACATCTGTATGGCCTGTGAAGTGGGCGTGTAAGGTATACGGAGAGTATAGACATCATCAAGCGTTCCCAAAGTGCCCAGTCACCAGGTTCGAGACGATAAGGAAGACCAAACTTCTGCGTATGGTAATTTTTTTCTCAAATATTTATTTAGCCATTTAGGATTTTCAAACGGTCATATGTATTTCGAGCTGTAGATTTTTGAAAACTGTTGTTGTGATCTATCGTTTCAAAAAGTAATATCTCCATGTTTTCCTAAGTTCTGGGTATTTTGGGCCCAGCACTCGTCAATAGTAATGATATGAAGTGTTTTTTTTTTTAAGTGTACTTTTTTATATATATGGCATCTCAGTTTTAATCCGTTACGCGAAAATGGTGTTTTTTTTAATAAGTTTTAAGATGCAAAAAAAAATATTAAGCAAAGATGGCAACACTTATATATGTAAAAGCGTTCAACTTTCATAAAAAGCCACCAATCTGATCTTTTATTTTGTTTTTAAATCAAGTTTTTTCTATCAACTGTTTTTGAGAAAATCACTTTCAAACTCGAAAATGTCGAAATAAAGCTAACAAATAAATGAATAGGTACTGTTTTTTGTTTACAATTGTAAAATAAAAATCTAAATTGGCTTTAATATTCACTGTCCCTACCAGATGGTTTTACTTTTAAGTTTATTTTTTTTATAAAATTACTAAAACTTGGGCCTTTAAAGCAGGCGTATAAAACTTATCAATCAATCTTTATTATATTTTATAAAATTTACACCAAAAATACCAAAAATTTCATGGAAAATAAATAATTAAGGATGAAAATAAAAATGGAAAGCTTAAAACTTAAATAATACATTTTAATCATAAATATGTATGTATGTACTTACTTCAAGAGCCACAACTAATTTCATTTAAAATAAAAGCAAAAAATCTAGAGCACGGCATCAATTCCTTACAGAAAATGACAGTTGCACAAAATGAAAACCGAAGGCGATATGGAATTATTCGGTTTAGATTTCTAACAAGCAAGGCCGGCCGGCGCGGCGCGCGCTGCTATATGTTAACCTACTATATAGATTTTCATAAATCATTTTATTGAATGACATATCTAAAATGTTTCTGCTTTTATTTATTTGCAATTGATATGCATATAGGTAAATCTATACCTATACTAGCCAAATCCTTAGGGCTATCATGTTCGCATACAAAAAGAGATACAAATACACAAAATGTATATGTACTGTACGTACATCACTTCGGACAACCTCTTTACAAAGTGACAAATAGCTTCAGGGTGGTTCACTTGGCTTGATCCATAGTTGTTGAGTTTCTTTTGGTTTTTTAATTCTCTCGTCTCAGTACCACCCTATACCGCACCAACTCTACATCGATTCTCATTCAATTATTATGGGCAAAAAAAAACATCAATTGAAGTCGATCAAATGATGGAATTATGGTTTTCTGCACGCCAAGCCAACACACACAACACAGTCTATAAAAAGCCCGGGGATATACCTACTCTTAGATGTTTCACGGTCATAAAATACCCGCATCGCCTCTACTGCACCGCTTTTGGACACTTTTATCATCATCATCATGATTAGGTGGGGGAAAATCATAATATGATTTAAAAACAATTTCATTGACACTTTCGAGTTCGAAAACACTTTTTACACGCAATCTCAACTTTGAAAGTCGCCCCCGGTTATTCCCGAAGAACACACAGAATGCTTGAGAATTCAAGATAGGTGGCAAGCTTTTTATTTACACCGTCGACAGTTTTGACTTTAATTTGAGTGTAAAACGAACTAACCAAAGAAAAGTGTTGACGTCCGAACTACTGTTGCATATTAATTCTATATACCTGCATATGGATGGCTATCTTGTATAAAATGCACTTAACCCAGCATACACCACTCTGATGTGGGAAATTGCATGAAAATCCATTCGATCAGAGTGCTAGTTTGTTTTATACATTTAAGACTACAAAATCAACTATTGCAAAATGTAACGTAAAATTAATTGCATAATAATGAGAGGAAAAATCGCAATTAAAATGCATGGAAGTTCTGGTCCAGTTTTGGCGAAGTCAATTTGTCGACTTTATGAGTTTTATACTTGTGCAGTTATGCGCATAGTAAGTAAAGTTGATTATTTATGGTTAGGTGGTAACTAATTGAACGCAAATTTGTCGTTGTGTTTGTTATGTCACTTGGTTTGTGTAGACACATATTATTTGACAGCAATTTGATGACATTTACTTGTTCAGACTTATTTAGATTGGGTTGATTGGACCATAATTACTCGGCACTAAAGACTTTAACTGAGTTGCAAAAGACGAAACGAAGTAATTGGACATGGACATCCTGATGAATGTTAGAAATTATGTAGGTTGAGAGAAATGAAATATGTTGTATACGTTTTATCTTAGTTGAACATTGAATTTCTGGTTTTCAAATTTGGTATGCCAAATTTAATTTGATGTACGGTCTGCCTTCATTGAAAACTGGGTCAGGGGACGGGGGGGATTGGTATTGTTAGTATTCAAAAATTTTATCAACCAACACATAAACAGCTTCAGCTAAACACGTCTAAATAAGTGACAGCTCGTGCAGAAAAATTCACAAACGTACCTCATTTTGACATTTATAAACTTCAAAGTTTGAAAAATCATGCATTGGAGTGGTTTACAGACGTTGCAAGAAAGAAGCAAAAAAAAGTGTGCCCAACTTCAAGCAGGGACTACGAAGAGCATGTATCGGGAGCTGGAGGAAATATCTGCACCGGCTGATGATGCAAACCAAGCTATTCAGGAACTGCGACATGCCAACAAGAAACAAGGTCGCAACTATTTTCAAAATCGCCGCACAGACAAGGAAAAATGCTCAGGAACGCTCAAAGCCAACTTCTTGTGGATGACGGCAAAATTCTTCACAGATGGCAGGAGTATTGTGAAGGACTTTGAAATAAACAGTTTCCGAGGATATACTTTCCAAAAGCTGTACCAAACAATGAATAAGTCGCCGACATCACAGTCGAAGAAGTAAGTGATGCGGGAAAAGCGATTGGGCCAGCCATGATATCCTCTGAATTCTGGAAAAAGATGGGAGACATTCGGCCTAGATGGCTCATGATTCTCATCTCCAAACTTATCTGCGGCGACTGAATGCCTAATCAGTGGTGGGAAAGTTACCTTCTTCCAATCTACAAGGGGAAGGGTGATACACGAAATTGCGACAGCTACCGTTCGATCAAGCGAAGATCGATATGAAGATCGTTGAGCGGATATTGGCTGGCCGCCTACGAAAAATAATACGGCTATCTGACGACCAGTGCGGGTTTGTTTCGGGTAAATCAACCACAGATGCTATATGCTATTCAGAGTATAAGAATCAGAATGGAAAATTATCGGGATTCCTCGAGAGATTTGCATAATGTATTGGTTGATTTTGAAAAAAACATTCGACAGACAACCTCGAGATCTGATATGGGTTGCACTTAGGCCAGGAGGAGTTCCGGAAGTCTACGTGCGGATGGTCATGGAGGTGTAGGAGCAAGTTAAATCAAAGGTAAGATGCCCCGCAGGAATCACTGAAGAGTTCCCAATTAGAGTAGGTGTGCACCAGGGAAGTCCTTTTCTCTTTATTACTGTCCTTACATTTCTGCTTGAGGATAAGGTGACGGACCCCAAAGTGAATCAGTTATTCTTTGCTGACGATGGAGCTATCATAAGTGAAGATCCTGTGTCCTTGCAATGAGCACTTGGTGTATGGGTGGATGTTCTGGAGAGAAATGGATACCTCATTAGCGCGAAAAAGACCGAATACCTATGCTGTCCATTTTCTGATCCACACAGGCCTATTCTGGACATCTATTTAAATGGAATAGTGCTTCCCAAGTGCGAAAAGTTTAAATATCTTGGATCAATGATCAATAACGAAGGATCTTGCGATGACGACATCAAACATCGCGGATGAGGTGGCGGGAAAACTCTGCCGTCTTCTGTGATAGAAAAATGCCCCCCCCCCGCTGAAAGGAAAGCTCTACACGGCAGTTGTTCATCCAGCGCTTACATACGGTTCACAATGTTGGACAATGTACAAAAAGTATGAGAGTAAATTGACGACAGCTGAAATAAAGATGGTTCGCATGACAGTAGGAGTGACAAAGCGTGATCGAATAAGAAGCAAGAGAATCCGAGGAAGCCTGCACGTCAAAAATACCATCTTGGACAAAATACAGCATGACCAACTTAGCTGGTACTGTCATGTACAAAGAAGATGCAATGAGAACCTAGTTCAAAAGGCAATAGCACAAGATCTTCCAACAATATCGTGGAGAAAAGGCAGGCACAAAAACTCCTGGATGAAACAAATGCAACGACGGCGACCGCAACGCCTGCATTTAGTTGGCCTCAGACATGGAACAATCCAAAACCGGGAGGCCTGTTCTCGTTTTCTGAGGGCAACCCGGCCAACCCCACAAGTGGAATCTTAGGTGAAGCAGTTGAGTGGAAGAGTTGTGGTCCCCCTCGGTTAAATGAAAACGAAGAAAAGAAGAAGATAAACTTCAAAGTTTCATATGGTTTTATTACTATGCTCATTTGGTGACTTTAACTACACCCACATGTTGATAAAGTTCATAGAGTTCTTTTCCCCCAAACACCCTCTTCACACACAAAGCTCAATATTAGCTCTCCATTTCTGCATACCGTTCGTCTATAAGAGTTTTACATATCTACATTTCGTATTTCGTGTTGGGAGTGTTGAATCTATTTGCAGGGCCGTAGTCGGGATTTTGCTTCAAAAATGCACAGTATCTTCTTGCTGTGATCTTTATAATAGTCGGTGAACCTAAACATCGACCAAAATTTGTGTCTTAGAAGGATCTGACATACTAACTGAAGTGCCCACTGTCATATCTGGACAAAACACATTAATTTCTGGAGTTTAGGCCACTTGTACTTTTTAACGTAACTTTTTATGTCGAAAGTGAAAAATGGTCGAGTATTCTCTAAAAATTAGTTCTTCGGTAAATCCGAGATGGTGGCTTTGGTACCGGGCCAATTATTAAGACATCTTCCTACGAATTGTGAAAGAAAAGTTCACTGTCTATTTTTATAATAAATGCTTATTCCGACTGGGAAACATGCCCTTAGCAGCGTTCCATTTTGTTTTTATTCGCTAGATCCGTTTTCGAGATAAATAGCTTTTTCATATTGATTGTATGGTAAGTAAAGTTATTTTTAAGGCTTAAAGAATGTTTCAATTTCCTTTCTAGTGAATCACCTATGTAAGAACTATCAGTTTACACTTGGGAAGTACTGTCAAGTATAGATATTCTTTCTTTTCCGCACCTCACGAACGTTAAGTGCTTTACCCGAATCCATCTTGCCCTTCCATTTTAATATTCAGAACATTAAAACGATTGTCCTTCGGTATCTTCTTTCGAATCCTTTCCTATTTTACTAACGCTCGTGCTGTGTTCAAACATTTTAAGGGTAGTAAAAACCCCTTTTGTTTAAAGAAAATTACTTCAGCGGTTTAGGCTTAAGTTCGAGGCATACAGATAAACAGACAGACAGACAGGTTCCATATTATTTTTGGCAGATTTCGCCAGGGACATTGCGCCCTGATAAGTTTTGAGCGTCTTTTATTGCCCCCTTTTAGATATGTATGAAAAAATCAACCTACCGGTACTTCGTTCCCAAAAAAGTCTTTCTCTACTGATTTTTTTTTACTATCAAGATGCAAAAATACTCACCCCAATTACGAAATTGTTATTATTAAATCGTATTTGGTCCTATATTGGGCTTATGGTTTCCTTAATGGTAAAATGTAATCTTTTTTGGTGCGAAGCTTTTGAGAATTTATGAATAGAGACATTGTGATGCTGGTATTTAAACTTTCATTAAAAGACATGGCGAAACGTGCAATTTGTGTTCTTTTCAAACAATTCTTGTTATTTTCGCCATGTATTTTGTTAATTATGTTGTTAAGTTTAAATACCAGCATCGCAATTTCTCTATTCGTAAATTCTCAAAAGCTTTGCAACAAAAAAAGACGATATTTTACCATTGAGGAAACCACAAGCCCAACAGAAACGACTTAATATAATACGAATTTCCGTCTCTGAAATAAACGTCACAATATAATTTACTCGTAATTTTAATTTCACGAAAAATCAACGTCTTCAACATGGAGTAAATTAAAATTTTCAAAAAATCTTTATTTATAAGAAATCATTAAGTTTTTTGTATTATCTCTTCCCTTAGAACTTCACAAGATGGTAAAACGGGAATCAAACAATGCCTTCTCGTCCACTGGCAGGGAGTAGTCATATTTGCTTTGCCAATTGTATTTTTGATTGCAATGTTGGTTAATGATACGCAGGTAATTTTATACTTCTGTTTCAGTTCCGTTGTTTAAACTGTTAGGTAATAAGTAATTCCCAAATCAACGTGAAACATTCGGCGCAACAACGAAGGTTGCTTGTCAGAATAAATTCACGACAAACGAGAGTAACCACAATGACGCAATGCGATTCGCAATATTCAACCTCAAGCGGACGACTAATGGCGGAAGTTTCGTTGTCTCGCCGAATGTTTTGCATTGGCTTGAAAAAGCATTTAATCTTAAATCATGTTTTTTCAGCCATATCGATGCCTATACGTTATAATTGCGATGTTTATTTGTTGGTTGACAGAAATATTTCCCTTAGCTATCACTGCAATGTTCCCCATTGTTGCGTTTCCATTGATGAATATTTTGGTACGTAAATGTTTTAAAAGTATTGCCAGTATTAAATTAATTAAGATTCTATTTAAAGAGCTCCGACAAAACGTGTTCTTTGTATTTCAAAGAAACTTTAGTTATGTTCATTATAAGTATCATGATAGCTCTAGCAATGGAATTTACAAACTTGCACTCTCGACTGGCTATCAATATCATTAAATTTTCCGGGTCATGTCCAAGAAGGTAAATATGAACTTGAAAACTTTCGATTAAATAACCCTAATGTTTAAATTGTCTTAATTTTTCAGGTTACATCTGCTTTTAGTTGTGGTAACAGCTTTTCTTTCGATGCTTATACCAAATGCAGTCTGTATATCTTTGATGTTTCCTTTAACGAACGCAATTTTGGTGCGACTATCAAGTGTAAGTTTTAGAATAGTGCAAAATGGTTAAAATAAAAATCGCGCAAATTTTTGTACGGTTATTTAATCAGATTTAATCTAAAGTCGCACGATTTTCGTTAAACTATTGAACACAAAAATCGCGCGATTATTTTTTACGAAAGTTCAAGCAATCAAGCGATTTAAATTATCGTTCAAAATAATCACGCGCTGGTTTTGTAAGAATCCACTCATTGATCCTTTTAAGTGTTGAAAAATCTGGTCGCACGATTTTTTTCGATTATAATCAGGTTTTTCACAATTTACTATTGTTTGAATAATCGTACATAAAAATAGCACGATTTTGGTTAAATAATCGAACACAAAACTCGCGTGATTGTTTTGTATGAAAATCAAAATATATGTACAAAGATCATTGTGTGAATAACTTTAGATAAAAATCGTGTCATATAAATTAGGTATCCTACAGAAAAATCAAGCGATCAGTGTGTATGATCCTTAAAAATCCTTTAAAAAATTTTGAAAAATCTGATTGTACATACAAACAAAGTTTCGTGATTTTTTGTACAATTATAAAATCGCAGATTGTTTAACTTTTAAAAGATCATTATGAGAATAATCATACAGCAAAATCACGCTACTACAAGATTTATTACAAGTCAATAACGAGATTTTGTATACAATCACTAAATCACAACTTGTAAATAATCGAATTGTTCACGTTTTTATTTTAATAAGATTTTTCAAACTCCAAAACGTATCATTGTCGAAATAACCGAACACAAAAGTCGCAAGTTTTTGTTTAATAGTGGTATATACAAATAAGGTATTATTATGTACCTACCAAAATCAAAATATAAAAAGACCATTGTGTGAATGATTGTACAAAAAACTCACTTCATATTTTAAAGAAAAACCGCGTCATTTACACGACACAATGAACATTTAAATATTTGGAAAAATCTGCTTAAATAATAGTTGAAAAAATCGCACGACTTTTTTTTTTAATTAAAGCCCATATGATACCACATTTTTTATCATTTTTAAACATTAAAAATGAAACTTGAGTAGTTCAAATAATTTATAATTGAAAATACCGATATGAGTGAGCGCGTACACAAAAAAATGTAGTATAATACGGGCTTTACAAAAAATTTCGCTAGATCAAATTAGTACAATACAATCACGAGACTTTTAATTTATTTTTTTTTTTCAAAATACAAGAAAATCGTGCGACTTTTGTATACGATTATTAAAGGTTCCCCCAAACCAACGCAAAAGGTTTGTAAATACAATGGCCCTTAGTATAAACGAATTTTGAGTCGAATTTATCCTAAAGTCGAGTTTATTTCATGCAAAAAAAAATCGAATCTAAGCTAGATTCAACTCGAAATTCGTTCATTACTCAGGACCAATCCAATGTAAGTCTTAGACCAATTTAACTTCCTTTTGAGCAAATCTTTTCAGAACGATTAATGTTTGAAATCTTTTTTTTTTCTTCTATAGCAAGGCATGTGTAAAATGTATGAAGATGATAACCCAGATATACCAAAGACAGAGTATGTTATTTTACCAGGTTTTTCTTCTGGTCTAAAACTTCAAAGGCTCTTCTTTTAATTTATTTTTTTAGAAAGAAGCCTTCTAAGATAGCAATTTGTTTTTATTTAAGTGTTGCGTATGCCGCTTCAATGGGTGGTAGTGCAAATTTAATGGGATCACCAGCAAATCTTGAATTTATTGAAATCTACGAAGAGTAAATAGAATTTTCAGAAAGAGAAAAAAAAAACAACAACTGAATTCTTTTGTTTAGAAAATTTCCACAGAGCCCTGATGACGTGGATTTTGGATATTTTATAACTTATTGTTTACCCCCAACGATTGTTTACACAGGATTGATGTATTTTATCATGGAATTTACTCACATGGGACTATTTCGGTATTTTTTTTTTTTTTTGAATCGTCGTTTCATTATTTCTTTTATTATTCGAGCTAAGGAGTTATAATTTTTTGTTTAAAAAAGGTCCAATAGTCCGGAAGCAAAAGCCTTGCAGTTCAGTAATGAAGACAAAATGGCTGCTCAACGAATGGCTGATGACAAATATGAAGAAATCGGATCATTTAATGTGGGACAATGTACTACGGCAACACTAATCGTGGCTCTAATTGGCTTGATTTTTACGCGGGAACCCGAATTTGCAGAGGGATGGGGAGAGTTTGTTGGAGGAAAGTAAGTTTGCAAATTTTAATTTCTTAAATATGTATCCAAAGTAATTTTAGTGCGATATTTATGAATGTTATTGAAAAGTAGTTTAATGTCACATGATCTAACAAGATTATTTGTTACTTATAGTTACTTAGGTAGATACTGAGGCTACATAAAATTTGGCCCAATGAAAAATGGCCCCAAACGAAAAATGAAAAATGGCCCCAAACTTGAAGCTTTTTTTCATAATGAAAAATAGCCCCATTTTCAAAATTGAAAAACGGTCCCAAACTTATGAAAAATGGCCCAAACACAAAATGAACAATTGCCCCAAAATTATTATTATGTCGTTTTCAGTTGGAGATTCGGAGTTACTCCTTTTTGGCTCCGCCTACTCCAAAATAATTCGATTCGCTCTTCCGAGTAATGTTTTCGGAGTATTTTTCTGTTCAGGAATTAATAAAGGAGAATACCCGGAACACACATACATATAAACCCTTTCATCGGATTAATTATCAAATTAATTTTACTCGACTGAACGTGCAAAATATGGCGCAGGGTCCAAAGTCCACAGGCCAAAAGTCAACAATTGTCAATTCTCAAAGGGTCAATATTCCCTTATTTTAGAAATAAAAGTGGGTCATAAGTCCACAATAATTTTATAATATAATATTGAAAAAAGCAGAACATTTAAGAATTATTTATTTATTTTGTTAAGAATTAATTTCTATACTCTTCACTACTCGTAAACTTAAAGCACACCAACTGACAACACAGAGCACACCCTAAGCGGAGCGATGGAGTTGCGTGAGCGGGACAGAGTACACGAAAAGGGAGTTAAAATCCTTAAACCCGCGAAGCGCGCTACCCAAAGCAGTCTTGTTAAAGAAACTATCTATAAAGTGATCCACTGAAGTGGGTCAGAAATCAACAATCTATTTTCGTTTTTTTTGTTTCCCATATACATTTTTGGACCATTTTTCATTTTGTGTTTGATGGGCCATATTTCATTCCTTCTGCACACATCTACACAAATTTTGTGGAAGATCATTGACCATGAGTGTCAGTTCGGAAAAGACCAACCCAAGTGGAAATAATTGTCAATGAACTGACAAAGGCAGCTGTCAAAAATTCTTTGTCTTAAAAAAAAAAATATCTAATTTGTGTTTTATTAATTTAAGACACAAGTGGAAATGAACTGGCATTTGAGTCGCTCAAAGACCACAGTGACATCCGTCAAACTATGTCAATTCAACAACAAGTGGAAACCTAGCGTAAGACTTGAATCTACCCAGGTGAGTCAAAGTGCTTGTTAGTGCAAATGGCTTACCAATTAAATTTCAGCATTATTAGTCTAAGAGCCGACACCAAATATTGGGAGTGGATTGATAACCAAAATATAAGTATGAGGGTTTGTAGGTGCATTTGTCGTAGTATCGAAAACAAAAGTCTGGCAGCATTCTTTTTCAGCCTTTGGCGGGGGTGGGGGTTTGAAAATAGCGATTTTCCAGTTTATTTTTTCATAGGTATTACCACTTCAATAAATTTAAAAAATATATACGATGGATGCTCATTTTCTTTAAGTCCAAACGTCATAATCGTGGCAATCCGACCAATAAAACTCAAGATATTAGCTATTTAAGCGAACCTCAATCGATTTTTTTTTTTTTGAGACTTTGTTTTGTTGATTTTTTGTGTTGTATAATTCTCAAAGAAAAAGACGATAAGGTCCTCTTAAAAAGCTTATATATTGAGTTCTATTGGTCTGATTATGACGTTTGAACTTAAAGAAATAAGTGGTTATACCTCTGACAAAAAAAAAGAAAACTGTCAGACTTTTGTTTTTGATACCACGATATATGAACCTACGAACCCTCATACTCATATTGTCATATTTAGGTTATCAATCCACTCCCAAAATTTGATGTGTGCTCTTGGTCTATATGGCTCTTATGAGAAAATCAAGAATTTATGATGTGTTTTAAAAAATACGCCACGTGAATTTTCATTATATCTTGGTTTTTTGGCGAACATCTCCTACTGACGGTTTGAGTGCAATTTTCATAGTTTTTTCTTATAAAAAAGAATAGAATTTAGAAATCGATTCGCTGCCACCCCACTTGTTTCTTATTTTAAAGGAAACGGCTATATCAGATGAAATTTTAGGTGTTTTTTTTTTTTTTTTAATAGAAGCACAATATTATTTTTTAAATTAACCTTAAGGTTAATAAGGAGCGCTGAATGTCTAAACGGGGTCTGATAGTTTGGATTATGGTAATATTTTACTTTCCCATTTTATGTGTGTACTAATATCTCATTGTAGCTATTAAACAAATAATCAAAACTATGATATGGCCCCTACACAATTTGTCTTTAGATATTGAATTACCAATGATATTGTTCACATGAAAAAACATTTATTTTCGAGTTAGTTTATAGACCAGTAGCCTTGTCCTTTGTATGGAAGGCATCGTTAGCGTCAAATCTGGTATTTCTGATTTTTTGCTGAGTTGTTCAGGATATTGGTCTAGTAAATAAATTAAGTTTTCCACCTCGAGCGGCGACCGCTTCATGGTCAAAAATAAGAAAAACTGCGATTTTTTCTAGTTATTGGTAATTTTAGTCCCAAATAATTAAGTTTAAATAAAAGCATTGTTCTACGAATTCAAAGTAACTTAATTTGCTTCAACTTGAAACCAAGGCCAACTCTGTACAGCCAATGGTTTCCAAAATATAGCAATTCAAAATTTAGCGATGAAAAAGAAGAAAGAATTTTCTACTATTTATTTAGTAGAAACATGATCCTTGGAGCAATTTGGTTTTTCAATATTTTGAGTTCGGAAATTGATTTCTCAAAAAGTATCGATTAAAATAACTATATTGAAAAAGAAAAATCAAGAATGGTTTCTGGGCTGTGTTACCATTGTTTTTCAATAGTGTTGTTTCTACATTACCCTGACGCTACACGAGCCAGTACTGGCAAGCCAGTTGGCTACATACATTGACTGTCAAGTTCGTATACGTGAACATGCTGTAACGTAGGCGGCAGGCAACTTGTAAGCAAGTTGCTTTCAAGTATCTGCGGTCATGTTCAGCTTTTACTAGGATAGCCTATCTAGGATTCTAAATACACAATTTTATTGAATTTGCTTTGGCATCAAACTTCGATTTTTTCTTAAACAAAAAATGACGTCGAATTCTGCATCAAGTCTTGTGATGGTCAACGCATAATACTGCCAATGCGTTGAAGGATGCATTGAAAGACTTTTCTGTCGCGTCAAATTAACATGGATTGATTTTCATCTAATTCAAAAATTTCGATTTTTTTTTTAAATAATTTTTTACAAAAATTGATTTTTTGGAGGTTTTTTAATCCATCATCATCGAAGCCATCCTTAAATGGAATTTGACAGTTCATGCGTTGACAGATAGGTAAGAAACTAAATTACGTCGTACGAGGAATATTTCGTTCCAAAATGTCACATAAAGGCGCTAAAATCGCCTTTTCCCGCAGCAATCTTTCAATTTAATTTGACAGTCTATGGCTTAACAAATCGGTAACAGAATGTACCAAATGTCACCGAAATCCCCAAAACTCAGATTTTTCCCAAGAAAAAACATATACTTTCAAAAAATTAGGATTTTTAAGAGATGTTGTATATTTCATCATAATCATAGCCATCCTTCAATCATATTTGACAGTTGCCTATTTTGGAAATGTTAATAATTCCTGGTCCCTCCTCTCATTAGAAGTTGCGGTAGAAAGAATATTTAATTTTGCATTAAATTTTCAACGAAAAGCTATCCATATAGCTTTACATACAAGTCTGAACGAGGCCACTGTCTTCTCTACTGGCTTCTCAACTGGCTTCAAAAATGGCAAGCCAGTTGACGAGCAAGTTGCTCAAGATTGTATGTGTTAGTAAGAAAATTAAAATATATTGTAACTTGTAAGCCAGTACTGGCTCGTGTAACCTCAGGGTTAAGGAATTTTTTTAGATAGTTGGCCCTCCCATCTTGAAGGGGGTATATAGATCCCCCTTCCGGTATGATTGTCCTATTCTCAGGGCCCAATCTACACGCTCCAGTGCTTTGATGTATTTATGTCAGCCATTCTTTATTTTCCATTATACTGTTTGATAACACTACTTTTTATAATAAATTTTGAATTGCTGTATTCTGGAAACCATTAGGTGTACAGAGTTGGCTTTGGTCTCAAGTTGAAGCAAGTTAAGTTACTTTGAATTCGTAGAACAATGCTTTTATTTAAAATTAATTATTTGGGACTAAAATTACCGATAACTAAAAAAAGCGCGTAAAAATCGCGGTTTTTCTGATTTTTGCCCATGAATCAGTCAGTCGCCGCTCGAGGTCGAAAACTTAGGTTATTTACTAGGCCAATATCCTGAAAAACTCAGCAAAAAATCAGAAATACCAGATTTGACGCATACGTGAAAGTATATAGTTACTGTACTATGAGAAACCTTATGATTTATTTATACATATTGTACTAACTGATCAGATTGGCTCTTGTGTGCAAAAAATAATAATAAAAACCCAAAAACATTATTTATATAAAAACATTTAAATTAAAGTGAAGTCACTTAAATTTAAACTGTTTTATTTTTATTTTTCAGAGAACTCTTGAATGCATCTGTAACCACAATTATAGTATTTCTAATATTCAGTTTGCCATCAAAGATAAATTTTTTAAAATGTTGGGATGGTAATAAAATATATATTGTTCCATTTTATTTCTCAAAAAATAATTTTTTTATTATAAAATCTCAATAAAATCTATAGCTAGCTCAGTTGGAAAAACATCTGGATTATTAAATTGGAAATTTGTAAATTCAATTCTTCCTTGGGATTTAGTCTTCATAATTGGTAGACCATTTTCAAAATATTATTTAATAAAAAAAAAAATTAATTTTGTTTCTACATCCTTAAAGGTTGCGGAGGAGCCATCGCTGAAGGAAGCAAAACAAGTGGATTGTCAGATGTTTTTGGAGATTCACTTTCGAACTTAAAACATCTACCAGCTCCTTTAAGCTTATTTATAGCAATTGTATTCATGGTAATTTGTACAAATTTAACGGTCAATACAGCAGTTATGAGCGTTCTTACACCGGGAATTATTCAACTGGTAAAAATGATTAATAATTAATAATTAATAATAATTAAGAAGGTTTTAAAAAATATATTTCAATTTTTTACAAAAGGCCGTAGAATCAAAAAGCCATCCCTTATACTTTATGTTGCCAGTTGGTTTGGCAGGAAGTATGGCATTTTTAATGCCATCAGCAACAGCACCAAATGCTTTAGTAGCAGCTTATGCAAATATAAGAACGAAGGATATGGTAAGAGTTTGTTGTAGAATTACTGTTGAATTTTCCTCCTAATTTTTTAAATGTTTGTAAAGATTCTTGCTGGAATAGGACCATCTATTGCATCGATAATTACAATTTTTATTTTTTCACAAAGTTGGGCATTATTGTTTTATCCTGAATTAACGGTATTTCCCAAGTGGATTATTGAGAATGCAATAGTTCTTGATTATGAGGATAATGTTTAATTAGATTTACTTTCTCTTGTATCATTTTAGATTTGTTTGATAAATTCTTTTATGTTTACATTAAAAATTAATACAAAATGTATAAACTGATTTTTGTTTTTATTTATTTTGAATTTAGCTTAGATTCGATTATTTGTGTATGGGTTAAACTTTTTGATAAGTTCGACAATAAATTCGTGGATTACTTAGGGACAATGTTTTTGTTTTTATTTTATCATTTGAAGTATATGACTGACGCGCAACTTATGCAAACATTATGACAATCTGGGATGTTGGGTTAACATAATTTACTTATAGAGCAAACGACCCCTTGGGTCATTATTAATCAGAAGTTTCGCCTTCAGGGAATATCTGACGCTTGTCTTGAGTTTGAAAAATTCCTTGCTGTCTTTTCTGCAAGGTTACTTTATCTGCAGGTTACTTTATCAGGAAATAAATCCTATTAAATAGTCTCGTACAACCCAATAATTAATATCATAATATTTTTTTGTTAGCATAAAATTAGTTAATAGAAATCCACAAATCCCGCTTGAATTTAAGTACTCGGTATTTTTAATACTCAATCTGTGCGTTAACATCAAGAGCTTTCAAATTAAATTCCAATTTATAAATCAAAGATTTTCATAATTGATAATAATTTTTCCATTAAAATTATACAAGAAGTTCATGAATAAATTAATAAATTTGATATTTCATATCTGGACAATAACATGTAATTAACTTAAAACGAAAATTAAGTCATTCACAAGAATGTTTAGCAAGATAGCATTCTTTAAAGCAATTAGTTTTAACTTTACGAACAAATAAAACTCAAACCACGTTATAAGCTTGCCTCTTACATCTACACATTACATATTTGCATTATTTTGCATTATGTTACAATTAAACATTTTCTTAGCTCAAACCCCTGGTAGGTAGAGCTTTATTGTCTAATTATTGATATTGTAATTTATTTATGCATCAATAAAGTTATAATAATAAACATTTTCCTGTGCAAGCGTTGTTTAACCAACATATATTTTAGTTATTTTTTGTTTTAAATTTCAATCAAAAGTAGACAAATTAAACATGCATTGTGCATTTAATCTCAAAATCAATTGACAAATAATTGAATGATTGTAATTGAGTCATTTACAACAAAAAATACTTCGATGTAGAGATAAACGTAGTGTCAGACTCAGAGGCAATTAGTTGTTTGTTACAAAATTTAGTGGGCGCTGGGAGGTAATGTACTGTACGTTATAGCCGATAACTTGTCCGAATATAAAGCTGAAAAAAAATTAACCAGCAATACAAAAAATCATTATAGGTATTGAATGGTATTTTACAGAGACTGATAATTATGACGTCTGTGTGACGTCAGAATATAAAAAAGCTAACATTGAAAACACCACAAATTTAAGTTAAGCCGTATGTTTTTTATTTGCCTTTAGCCCTAATTGCGAGTGTCGTTTGCTTATCGAATAACGAATTTTGTCTGTAGTTACATCAGATCTCATCATCTATGTTTTAAAATAAGGCATTTCAAGACTATAAACTATAAGGCTATGCCGATAGCTTTGGGCAACAACTTGAAGCGCTCAAATTTTGTGAACGATTGACTTTTCTCGAATCGAACGTTTAGCGACACTTGCTAAATAAGGGCCGTTATTTCTGTTTTAATATCGTCTTACAGCTCTAGGAACGTTAACAAAATTGATAGTGTCACAAAATAAAAATGGCTGTTAGATTGGCCTGGGGGGTCACTCCGTAATTTTTAAAACGATTATCGACAAAACGGTAGTAGCCCGTAGCGTAATCGTTAGTGCGTTCGACTGTCACGCTGGAGGTCTGGGATCGCTTCCCAGCCTCGTCCACCTAAAAACTAAAAAGTTTTTTTTCAGGGCTACTGCCTCTTGCGAGGAATTGACAAATCCTCCAAGAGTATCACTTGTCACGAATAAGTGCTTCTCGTCTAGCCGTTCGGATTCGGCATACAATTGTAGGTCCCTTTCATTCCTGTCGAAAGGCGCACACAGGAATGGTTGCGAGTTGTTAGTCACTAGGCCCTGGTACTTCAAGAGCCGTTGTGCCACCCGATTTATTTATTTTTTTTTTTATCGACAAAACGGTAATCGTGAGCGTAATCGTTGTAACTCATTCACTATCGTCTCGTCAGTCGTTTATTTTACATCACAGTTTGAGAATGTTTGAAAATAATTTTCGATGTCAGAAATGACAATTTATCAATTTATAAATAAATTTGCAATATGTTTGGTGTCGTTTTCTGTTTGTTATAAATTTAATAAATTGGGTGGCGCAACAGCTCGTGAACAACCAGGGCCTCATGACTAACATATCGCAACCATTCATGTGTGCACGTGTCGACAGGAATGGCAGGGACCTACAATTTTATGCCGAATCCGAACGGCTAGACAGAAAGCACTAATTCATGACAAGTGATACACCCTTATTGCGATTGTCAATCATGAATTGATAGTTGTTATTTATCAAGCAATTTCTTCATTCGGCAATGTGTTTGTCAACCTTCAATGAATAGTTGATAAATTGTCAATTTGTATCAATTCTTCATTGTGATTTGTGAATAAAAAAATCGGTACTGTCAGTGTCAATTTCTATCAACTTTTTTTGCCAATTTTTCTTTCAATTGAAAAAATTTAGTCGACGAGAGTAAATTTGCGGAGATTTATGAGTGAAGAGGTTGACTGGCAAGGCAAATTGAAAAATCATTCCATACACTTAATTGGTTCGACCCTTGTGCAAATAATCGTAATTCTGTGCACAATTTTATAATGTTTAATGGTTTAAAAATGTCTGGACAAGAATACCCACATGTTGTGTAAAGGATATGTAAAGCAGAACGGGCAAGTTTTATATGATACGTGGTCGTAAGCGGTCAAGACAAATTTTATTCAGCCCTATCAGGAGTTTCGTCTGAAAGTCATTCCACCCGAAAAATATTCCTTTTTTCTTTTCCCTTATTTTGAGTTTCACCCAAAAAAAATTATTTTTCGAAAGATTCCCCTTATCATGAGCATTCAATTGGGGCGAAATGTCACACATTTTTCAGCTAAAATGTTCACTTAAATTTTGGAGACGAAGACGTTAAAATGTTAGTTTTTCGACAAAATTGTTTATTAATACCATAAATTTATTAGTTTTTGTTTTATTTACAACGGTTCAGTTAACTCCAAAGGATTGGAGTGATCTCTTAACTGCCTCCGTCAATTCGTCGCAGTGCTGCCTCTTCTCTTCCTTCCTTCCTTCCAACCAATAGGATATATCTACATGGCTATATGTTTTGCAATTTTATATCTTTAAAATTGGTTTTACTTTATAATTTTATTTTTAAATTATACACTTGAATTATGTACACTTTCTTGCAACACTAGAACATATAAACATAAACAAATTATTTATATTCGTCGCTTGATTAAATCTTTTCTGGTTGTCAGCAACAGCTGTCAAAACAAAAATCCAGGTAGTAGGTTTGCTCATTTTCTGAAAACGAAAAGACACCATGCTTAAAAACGGAGAGGGAAATTTTGTATATCCGCTTACTCAGAATGTTTTTTTTGTTTAAGAAATCGATAGCAGAAGAATTAAAAAGCGTATCATGGCACTCAGTGACCACAATTTAAACAGGAAATTGCAACACCTCATTAATTTTATACTTTTTTAATTTTCAAGAAAAACGTATGTAGGTTCAGATTTCATTCTCTGATTCCATCACAGAGATGGGGAAATTTATTGAGGGCTGTTTTCTGAACATACCTATTTTTCGAACTGTCAGTTCTAAATTCGAAGTGAAATCTTATTCGGGCGAAACTCCTGATAGCTTTTTAAAATCCGGGGGAACAAAAATATTTCGGGGGAAAGGTTTTTCGTGTGAAACTCCTGATAGGGTTGATTATTTTAGCATGTAGCTTAGTCCAACAATTTGCAATAATTGTGCAGGAGTTTTATCATTGCAATGTATACTTCAAACACGTACAAAATGCTTCATAGTTGAAATGTGTTAATATATAGTTTTCTAATATTGAGTTATTTGTGAAAATGGTGTATCAAAATATAGCTAATAAAAACCTTACTAAAGAATCTAGCAGACTTTTGTTGTTTAATGTAGCGTGTCGGATCGCTTTTATACAAAATTGGCTTTTTTTGTGTTGTGTTTTAGAGTTGAAGAATTCTGTAAGGCCATATTAAATAATTTATTGAGGGTCCTTTCCGTATTTTATTTCATTTTAGATGATTTTTTACATGTTAAAAGCTAAAAAAAACGTAAAAGCATCGTATGCATTTCTTAACAAATTACACGAATCTTTTTTCATTTGTTACTTTTGTAAAGCTATCGGTAATTAAAATAATTACTTGATTGATTCACAGAAATCATGTGAAAAGCATACATTTTTAGCAAAAACAAAAAGTCCACGCAAAACGATAGCTTATTAGCTGTTCAAACGCTATCGTTTTGACGATTTTTGATTTCCAGAAATCAAATTTTCGACTGTCAAGACGATAATGTTCTAGTCGATAGTGATTATTGCTTTTTCGTGAAACAAGACTATCGTCAAAACGATATCGTCTGGCGATAATCGAATTACGGAATGACTACCCTGAATTTTGGTTTTGTGCTACGATCGTAGAAAAGTTATTGGAGTAATTTTGTTTTGTTTGTTATCGGTTTCATAACGGAAATATTTAGCATATTTGTATTATGTCAACTGAAAATGAAAATATTCAGTCCGTCTCTTCGGACTGCCATGCCGATAGGATTTTGTATTTATTAATGTGTTTTTGTTTTAATGAATGAAAATGTTCCGCAACGATTTGGTGTTGAAGAAAATCGGAGGAGTTGGAGAGGCACAAATGAAATAATGGATTTAAATGCTTTTCATGGATTTAGGCAATTTAACTTTTGCTGGTGAAATGTACGAGTTATCAACCGGATCAGTAAGAAAATTGGTATATATTTCGTACAAATCGGAGAAATTTACGATAGATACGATATGATTGAATGCGATGATAATAGGCCTAAGAACAAATATTGACTTTTGACAAGTGAATAGGCACTGGATCTGCCGTTTTCACCAATGTGCAGAGTTAAAAAAAAACTGTTTTAATCGAGAATCAAGTTAAAGTTACAAATATACATACCTATACATATATGTATGTCAATTTTATTCTAATTATAACTTACCACGATAGTCACTTTCATCGTACAATCCTGGAACAGTTGGTAATGCCCAAAAGGGCTCCTCTGGATAAACCATCATCATTGAGATATTCAGTTTACTTTCAAATTAAAATAACGAGGGTTGTTTTTTAATTGTCGATTTAAATTTTTGTTTTAGTTGCTGGAATTTCAATATAGTACCTTCTGTTTTGAATTAAATTTATGGACAATATTCTTTGTGGTTGGAATGTGGATATTTTTAGTGTTTCAACTGTGTTTTAAGTGTTTTTTCTTTATTTTAGAATTTGATTTAAAAAAAAATTAAAAACTAGTCGATCCTCCCGAAGAATTGTCAGGCACAATGTTTCACAAAGGATCCCGTTTTGATGTCAAAACTTCTCACTACTACTTTCATTTAAGATTAAAATATTAAAACAAATATACCTTGGAGCTAAGTAATGAGCTTTAATAATCTAAGCCGCTTTATAGTGTAGAGTTTATTCGCACAACCTTGTCTCAATTCTTAATGTATGATTTTCGATTAACCAAGAAATAAATTTCCCACCCTCGCTATGGTTAAGACTTGAAAGAAATTAAATAAATACTTTTTAATCTCTTTTTGTTCCCCTTTATCCCATATGACCTTGTCTGCTGCAAAAAATATAATGCCTCTTAATTCTTATCCTTTAACAAAGACTTAGTGTAGAGAGGTAACAAACCTAAATGGCTAATCAATTTACTTAATTGAAAGTGGAATTACAAAACAAGAAGTTCTCATACAAGAAAAATTAAATCCTCTCGACTTAAAATGGTCATAAGGTCTGCTTGCACTTAAGTGCTTTGCTTGCCGTTCATATATCGCTATATATGCTTAGCTTAGGGCGATTAAAATACGTTTTTCAATTAAACTGTCATTACTATCGATAAGTGGTATGGCGGCGCGGCGGCAAATCACACGGTGTAAGAAAATGCAGTATATGCTTTAGCCATAAAGTAAGATGCGTCTGTCAATGCAGCATTACCAGCGATTTCCATGTCTGATTTGATTGACATGCATATTGAGCCATGAAATGAGCCTGCAGAGTAAGCATTGAGTGGAGTTGATTTTTTTTTTTTGCAAAAATGGATTGCGCGGTAAATTTGGAAGGTGTTTTATGGATGGACGGTTGGAAGAGAATTAAACGCCTCTAGTTATTGACTTTTAAGCAGATAAACTTGAACTCAAATCACCTATCATGCAATGCTGATGCACTTTCGATGAAAATTGAATAAAAAAATGAGGATAATAGCAGCATTTGTCTTTCAGTGATATTTGAGACTAAGCTGATCTAATAAGGACTACATAAATGTGTGAATGTTTATAATTTTATTTTTGCTATTTTTACTATAAGAGAATTCTTGTATTCAAATTTGATTTGTTAAAAAATTTTAAATATAGTTTTTTGTTAAAAAAAAGTTATGTATTTCCAAGAAAACAAATTGAGCTTTTATAATAAAATAGGAACTTTAATATTTAATGACGTGTTTTTGTGAAAAAAAGTTAATTAAGAAATAAAAAAATCTTAAAAACGCCAACAAAATTGGTTTGATAATAATTTGCAAGAAAACCGGTACTCCCATAGAACAAAAATGAAGGGGCGAGTAAATACTGCTAACTGTTCCTCTGAAAATTATAACAAAAACCCATTAGTTAGAAGAAACCAGACCAACAATTTTAAAACCCGTTAAAAGTCGAAAATGAAACGAAAACGAGAAAATTATCTATTAAGTTTTTCGACTTAAAACTACCTCAGGAACACTCCGCATAGCCTTAGCGAAATTTTCTCAAAAAAATAATTCAATAAATTTTATATGATTTTGGAAAGCCATAGTTGTGGAGTTGTGCAGAATATACCTGATCACGCATTGTTTACGGAGTTCCAAAAGGTTTAAAAAGATCACCTCAAAAATGCCATAACCTGATCAAAATTGTATGCATTAATGCAGCAGTATACGATCAACAAGGTTCAGTAATTTATGAAGATCATTATGACGTTATTTCTTACAAAAATAAATAAAAGAACTTTTGTGTCACTATGCCGTATGTGTAACATTTTTTTTAAACTGAAATTATTATTTTCTATTTTTTTTTTGTCTTGTATTTTGTTAACCGAAAATCGAGATATTGATCAAAGGATAATAGGGAAGACAAAAAAGTGGGTCCTATAATTTAGCTTGTCTATCTCTTCAGCAACAGCCAAAATACTCGTAGATTGCTTTTATTCAACTGTAGACATAATTCAGTCCTATTCTGTTAAACGTTCACGTGAATGTTTGTGTTCTGCTATCCTCCGGTTGGAAGAAATTGTTCCAGCCTTAAGCTCTTGTGTGGATCAATTTACAATTAAAAGTAGACTTATAGTATAGGCAACGGGGAGTCAAATAAGGGCAATCTGAAAAAAGTGTTGACGTCTGAAAAGTTTGAATGCAGTTTTTAAGAGGGGTTGCTCCTTAGCATAAATCTCGATTTGAGGGATTTTTGGTCTTGTGGGTCGTCCGCAATCTTGGAATATTTTCTCAAAAACTGTTTCCTCAAACAACTTGATTTAAAAGGTTAATTTAAGAGTAGGTTTTTTGCTTTCA
Source organism: Melangyna quadrimaculata (assembly GCA_949320155.1). NCBI lineage: Eukaryota > Metazoa > Arthropoda > Insecta > Diptera > Syrphidae > Melangyna > Melangyna quadrimaculata. The sequence goes on along the minus strand of OX439483.1, from coordinate 136,344,600 downwards.
AAAAAGCTATAACATGATATTTTGAGTGTTGCCGTTGATTTTTATTAATTTTTTTTATATTTTAAGTCATTTTTTTTTAGATAATTGCCCCTTCTGTCTAAACGGGGGGAAATAGACCCCCCTCCCTTTACGATTTTTTCTTATCTTAACTCAACCTACACGCCCTAGCCTTTTGTTACACCTTCAATTTAAGACTTTTTTTTTTATAAATGTAATAGTTTGGGAGTTATTCGATAACTAAGACCGTAAGCCCTAATTTTGTACTTGTTTTTCATTAATAACTTTTGAATTATCTACACCAGAAAAATAATATAGATACCAATTTGTAAGAAATTTAAATTAAAACAAAAAAGTTTAAAATATTTTTTTCATAAAAAAGAACAGGAAGTGAGAAAAACGCAAATTATCAAAAGAAGTCGTTTTTCCAAGATGGCGGACGCCCCAAAAGACCGAAAATCCCGCAAATCGAAATTTATGCTAAAAAGCAACCCCTCTTCAAATCTGCATTCAAACTTTTCAGACGTCAAAACTTTTTTCAGATTTTTCCCCATTGCCTGTACTATTAAGCTGATGTGAAACGAAAAACCCCATGCAATAATGGCATGACAAAATCGTTGTGCTTTTAGTTATGCGGTACGCTGTTCGACCAGCGAAATTGATGATTATACCAGATTGCTTTGAGAAGTCTCCACTCTCTTTTCGCATAGAAAAATGATATTTGGGTTTGTTTTATTTGTTGTTTCAATCACTACAGCATGGATTTCTTTAATTTTGTTCGTTAAATTTTATTTTATGTATTTACAATTTGTGAAACTCTCCATGAATATTTTTCCGCTATGTTTTGCCAGCATTTAGTTGTTTTGCTGAAGACCACAGGAGCATATCGGCGCAGCGACATAAGGCCCAGGGACATAATGCCCAATTTTAGTTTTTTGGGATTATGCCCCACTTAAGTGGGACATAAGGCCCAAATAAAGTTTGGGGAATAAGTCCCACAGAAGTGAGACCCAAGGCCCAAAAAAAAAATGTAAGGGGTTATGTCCCAATAAATAGGAATCATCAAATGATAAAACTTGGAACATTTTAAAGCCAACAAAAATATTTAACTGTTCCTTTCTTAGTATTTAGGATGCAGTGCATTTAAGACCACGGAACTATCCCCCGCGGGTGTTGTAATAAGTCCTATGTTTACAGTCGGTCTGGTTTCAAAGTTCGTGTATTAAACAGTACTTTGGGTGGCCTGCTTCGCGTGTTCAAGGATGTTAACTCCCTTTTTGGGTCCTCTGTCCCGCTCACGCGACTCCGTCGTTCCGCTTAGGGTATGGTCAGTCGCCACGCAGGCGCCTATGTTTTCAGTTGGTCTGCTTTCAAAGTGTTTGTTTTAAACAGTGATTTGGGTAGAAGCATTTATGAATCAATCAAAAGGAATTAACTCCCGCGGGGGTAATTTCCTTTTTAAATTGGAACTAACGTCCGCGGAGGTTAATTCCTTTTTCTGAAGGGCATTAATTCCAATTTTAGATGCAAATAAAACCCATTGAACAACAAATATCAAATTTTACATTTCTAATTTACTAATGTTTTAAAATTTCACCAACCAAATAAATACTCAATGGTCAAAAGTATAACAATAGAAAAATAGAAATGTAAAATTTGAAAATTCAAGCGAATTTAAAAATAAATACTCAATGGTCGCGCGAGTTTTCTAATTTTACATTTCTAATTTTCTATTGTTATACTTTTGACCATTGAGAATAACGCTAGTGGGTCTAAGTGTCGATTCCAAAAGGCAGTAACACGCACGTGTGTTACTTCTTTTTTGTAGTGGAACTTATTACCACTTTAAAAAGGAATTATCCCACACAGGCGTTATTTCCTTTTATTCTTGGGAATTAACACTCGCGAGGGATAATTCCGTGTGCGTTATTGCACTGTACTTCCGTGGGCGCCTAGATAACATATCAAACTATTTTTTTTTACTGTATTGAAATGCGGAAACTTTTTACGGTTTTTAACTTTTAGGAATTTGGGCTCTATGTCCCATTTTTAACAAAAAATATTTGGGCCCTGGGTCTCACTTGGGTGGGTCTTAATCCCCAAATTTTATTTGGGCGTTATGTCCCACTAAAGTGGGGCATGAATTCCAAAAATTAAAATTGGGCGTTATGTCCCTGGGGCTTATGTCCCTGCGCCAAGAATATCATTTCGCATTAGCAGCGGACTAGGTTTTAACAGCAATTATTTGTGTGTGTCATAAGTTACTGTATTTAGAGTCAATTCTTGAATCATTAGTTAAGCTATTAGAAATATGAATACTAACTATATCAACAGGAAACAATTTTTGTTTGATTTGAAGATAAAGTACTATCTGTTCCTTAACCGACTATGAAAAATTGGATTGTTGTAAACAAACTTCATAAACTTAATGGCAATTTAATTCTTAAAATACGTCTAATTTTGTATACAGTGTTGGACAGAGAATTAGCACATTATGCTCTTTTCAGTTAACATAGCCTTATACAAGTTGACAAAAGCCTATCTTAAAAACTTTTCACATTATTGCAATCTATACTGCATTCCCTATTATCCCTGGAAATTTACCGTTATTTACACATGATTGAGTACTAATTCTATATGAAAAGCGTGTGATTGCTAAACTTTCCGTGGCCACAGAATTAGCACATGTGGTTAAAATTGTGTTTTTTAGTAAAAAAAAAGCTGATTTATGGTCAGATTTTAAGAAAAAGATAATCGACAATTCAAAGTAAGTTGTTCTGTAGGATTTTTTTTGCTAAATACTCGAATAGTTTTTGACTAGATGGGCTGGCAACAATCTTGTACACCTGAGTTTAAAAAAATCATCATTATGATTAAAAATAACGGGTATACAGTTCACGAAATCGCAAATAATGTGGGACGAGCAAGAAAATTAGTGTATAATGCCTTCAAATTTTATGAAACTCATAATACGGCCAACGCCATCCGAAGAAACCCGCCTCCAAAAAAGATAAGTTCTGCTGATGATCGTATAATCGCTGCTTATGCAAAGAAAAGTCCGTTTTTGACATCAGCTGAAATTCGGGATGAAGTGAATTAAGTCAATGGCATAGCAGTTAACAGCAGAACAATCGAAAGAACACTCAACGACAAGGATTTGATAGGTTGCATAGCTCAGCATAAGTCCTGGTTTAAAAAAAATATTACAGCCAGGCGTGAGTTCGCTAAAGTTTACGAATCAAAATTGTTATTATTTAAAAATATGCTTTGATGTAATGAGCCCTAACTTTGGTCTACAAAGAACATTTTTTCGAAATAATAACAATTTTGATTCGTAAACTCAAGCGAACATAAGCCTGGCTGTAATATTTTTTTGAAACCAAGGGACTTGTGCTGAGCTATGCAACCTATCAAATCTTTGTCGTTGAGTGTTCTTTCGATTGTTCTGCTGTTTCAGCATCATAACTCGGATCGTTCAATGTCACTAGTTTGGGTTTGGTGGAATTGTATTGGCCCAAGGAGGAATATCGCGGAAATTTCCAGGAAAATTGGAAATCCTGGAAGATCCGGGTCTTAGTGCAGTTCTTCGCATTTAATTGATAATTGGAGCGAGAAATGTATTTCGATCAAATCGCATTGAGTCAAATGTTTTATAAATTGATGCAAGTAGTCGAAAACGGAAATGGTGGCATTTTCTTCCTTGATGCGGCCAGTGGAATTAGAAAAAACATTAATTCTTTCACTTGATTTGGCTAGGATTAGTACGAGATCGTATAGCTTGCTTTGGTACTCGCCTCTAAGGGAATTGAGGATACGTTGTCAGAAGGCGGTCGAACCATTCTGCTTTGAAATTACCATTGAAAATGCAAGTCTGCACTGTCGAAATTGTTGCAGCAATGTAACATTACCACCTTGGACAAGTGCACAATGGCTCACAAAACCTTTAATCGCACGGTGAAAAATATACGAAATGATGAAAAACATTTTGGTGGCGTAATGATTATGCTCTAAGTTTATTTACTTCATTCGCTGCCTATCATTCCAAGATCAACTTCGACGAATGAATTGAACACTTGCCTGAAGACGTCGACCTAATGGAGATCTATGAATAAATGGCAATAAAAATTTCTACTGCAGTTTTCTCCAAGCAATTGTTGGTGATGAGGGGCAATGGCGTGATTCCAGTCGACTAAGTCACCGGCCTGATTTATGCCCCTATTATGGATTACAACTCAACTTGGTTGAGTTGTCATCAATACAACTCAACTCTTAGACAACCAAATAAATTATTCGTATTATGGAAGCCAACTAAACTCAGTTGTTATGAAAAAATACGTTGTCAATGAATAAAAATATAAGAAATAAAAAAGAAAGAATTAGAAATAATGATTGTACGATGGAAAGTTCTTTTCGTTTGTTTTTCGGTGATTTGGAAGATAAGAACTCCCTTAATGTTGCAAAAACAAGAAAAAAATATCCAATCACTCCAATCCATTGGAACTTCCAAATACTAAGTACATTACATTCAATAATCATATGTATAAACTTCTATTCCTAAATAATGTATTTTTTGTTGGTTCCAGATTCTTAAGTTACTTTAGGGTTAATAAAGAAGCATTTGTGTATATATTGAATGAAATAAAATAATACCAATTCTTACAAATGACTACTAAACATAGTTGAGTTGACTTCCATAATAGGGGTGTTAATTTCCACAGAATTTTTGTCAAAATCACGATTTTTATTCCGAAAATCGCTTAGAATTATGCCGACCATAAGTGGCTGAGCGCAAGAGCGAAAAACAAGGATGTCAATCATTTGAAGTCGTGAATCAAAATCAAGTCGCCAAAGAGGTTCATTCATACATATCCATTGACTCCTTGATGGATGAAAACGAAGCCACAAACTATCTCACGGATACTCATTCCGAGCGGTCAACCATTGTTCGTCTTCAGTTTCCCGTGCGTCTCGTTTTAGCTATGAGAATTAATTAGTCGCAAGGACAAGTGCTGGATGTTTGTGGCATCAGTCTTAAATTCCCGTGTTTCTCACATGGTCAACTATGTTTAGCATACTCACGTGTCAGCAAACATCTCGCTTTGTAAGGGTACCCGGCCGAAAATAGAACATTAAATAATTTCTATCATAAAGCACTTCAGTACTTCAGTGAAGAAGCGTGATGAACGACATGTGAATCATTGCGGTTGGATTGAAACACGTCGATATTATTATACTTAAGTTATATCAATTGTATTTCATAGAGTTTTTGAATAATTGTGGAACGAAGTTCGGTGGGTCAGCTAGTTTCCAATAAAAACCTCAGTTAAATTTTAAACATCACCCATTTATCACTATTTATGAGGATACCAACTCAAGGTAGTTTTTGTCAGCAAAATTGGCAACAATTCCTCAAATAAGGATTTTATTTCTTCATATTTCGGTTTTAGTCCCCCCAATATCACTTTTTCTCTACGAGAAATGTTTTTTTACAATTTTTTCATATAAAACCATGTTCAGTAGATGCAATGAACTATCTAACGATTTCTTGAAAAATAAAAATAGTATAGGAATGATTTAAACAGAATATCACTTTTAAATATCGTGGTCATTTAAAAAAAATAACTTTCGTTCTTACATGGTATAGCATTAAAAGTAGCAAACCACTTGTTTTTAATTTTTTATAAGAAATATCTTGAAAAAATTTTTGAAATTCAAAGAGCTTTACGTTAATATAATAAAAAAGTGTACATTTTTATTTTTCAGACTGACATTTTAATATTTCAGTATAAAGGGAACAAGTTTAGTTTCGGTGGGTTTGTATTTGTTAAATACCTATCAAAATATTTATTTTAAAAATATTCTATTCATACAATTTCGAATTCTCAACTATCTAAAAAGTGAAAATATCACTTATCTTCTTCATAAACCTTAAAACCCTTCAATTGTAAGAATCAATTTACCTTCTTTCCCACATCACGCCACTCGTTTTTCATCAGCATACATCGCTCGAATACAAAACCAAAAAAAAAAACCCGTCCACAAAGATGGATAAAATACCGCAGCAGTTTAAGGTCAATTAACGTACATAAACCTTAATATAAAATACGGTCGATAAAGCAATTGCTTACTTTATTCCACATCCACACCCGATCTTTTTTCTTCGTTCATATATTCCTCCCAAAATAAAAAGAAAGATCTCCATAACTAAAAAAACAACACCAACAAAATCATCAAAAATAAGGAGGACCTCTTTTTGGGAAAAAGGAAGACCAACAAAAACCTGGTACCCAGAAGTTTTATGATAACAATTATAAGTAATATATTTGCGCACTGTCTCCTTTGGGGAACGTTTTGTGGTGTTTGTCTTCTTCTTTGTCCATTTTTTTTTAAATATTTCAAACCAATGTACATAAATTTATAGAAGCGACAGGCCTGTGATGCCTTGTGTCCAGTAAGTAGGTTATAAATTGGTTTCAAGTCATGCGAGTGTTATTAAAATGAGAAACGGTTCGACTACTACACCACCATAAACGAGCGTATGTTTTAAGTACTACCCGTGGACGAAAAGCAATATAAAGTGGTTCAGATATTGGAAAGATAGTGACTTTGTTTTTTTTTTTTGCTATAAAAAAATTAAATAAAATAAAATAAGAACAAAATTAAGAACCAGTTTGATAAGAAATAATTTTTGGTATGTGTTCGTTTTTTTTTTTTGCTTGTTGTTGTTGCCAAGAAATAGTGGCATCACAAGATTTTTCGTTTAAGATTGGAATTTGAATTAAGGTAGGTTGAAGGTAGGTACCCACTGACACGGAAATTTGGTTGGGAAGAAGTTGATATCAATAAGAAATAAGTTATAAGTATAGCCAAAGGTTGAATTCTGTATACAGATTTTCAACCATTGTTGGATTGGAAATCGAATAACGTCACTGTTCTTTTATATAACCCCAGTAATCGAGGTAATACATATGAAACATAAGAAATTAACTCTGTATTGGTCTGTCTTCGTGAATGCGTCTTTATTTTACAACACGATACAATATGTATCGCATATGAGAAAAATAGCTGTTCCCCACTATTTAAAATAGCAAAGAGCTTAGAAAATAAAATGTGCTACCATGTGACTTCTTCAATACCTTTCGGGAACAGAACGTGGACAGAGCAGGTGCTTACATGTAGATCTAGATTCTAAATCAATATATATAAAAGAGAAATGTCGTCCTTGTGTGCGCGCATAACTCGAGAACGGATCGTTCGATTTTCACGATTTTAAGCTTCGTGAATTCGTATTGACACCAGGAAGGACATAGGATACTGTAGAAAAATCCCGACAAATTTTCAGAAAAATTAGAAATTAGGGATCATCCTCTTTTTAATGCATATCTCGAGAACGCTGTCTTCGATTTTCACGCTTAAGGGCTTGATGGATTCGTATTGGCTCAAGAAAGGACATAGGACACTGGAGGAAATTCCCGGAAAATTTCCAGCAAAATTGCAAAACAGGGAACATCCAGTTTTGAATGCATAACTCGATAACGGTTACTTCGATTTTAACGATTTAGGGCTTGATAAATTCGAATTCGTTCTAGGGAGGGCATAGGAAACTAGAAGAAAATCCAGTCAATTTATTGGCGATGGGCAATGGCGTGATACCAGTGGACTTAGTCACCGGCCTTATTGAATTTCCATCGAAATTTAGCTACTTGACAAAAACGTCGGAAGAGCTCATAGCGAATGTTTTTCCGAATTTCACTCAAAATTATGTTAACCATGATTGGCTGAGTTCACGCGCGATTTTGGTTGTGAAAAACAAGAATGTCGATCATTTGAATTTTGTCACTCAAAATCAAATCGTCGGTGAGTTAATTTATTTAAATCCGTGGACTCCGTGATGGATGAAATCGAAGCCACCAATTTTTGAAATCTGTGGATGTTCCGGGCTTTTCACCACACAATTTAAAATTGAAAGTCGGCTCAGTTATAATTTTGCTGCGCAACCTCAATGCACCAAAACTTTATAACAGAACGCGTTTGAATGTGAAGTGCCACGATTTTGAGGGGAAAATTCAAAGGCAAAGATGTTCTCATTCCACGGATTCCGCTTATTCCGAACGATTTGCCATTTGTATTTAAGCGTCTTAAATTTCCAGTGCGTCTCGCTTTTGCTATGACAATTGACAATCAATGAGTCGTAAGGACAATCGCTGGATGTTTGTGGCATCAATCTTTAATTCCCATGTTTCTTACATGGTCAGTTGTATGTGGCATGCTCACATATCGGTAAACCTACCACTTGTACGTGTACGCGCCTGAATATAAAACTAAAAATGTTTTTCAGCATTAAAGTTCTTCAGTAAAGAAGCGGAAGGTTGGCCGACATGCCAATCATTTTGGTTTCATTGAAACACATCGATTTTGTTAATTTAGTTGTTTTATTGTATTTAATAAAACTTTAGAATAAAGAATTTCAATTGACCGAATTACATGAAACATCATTGTATACCATGCTCGGAATTATTATTTTCTTTACATAAATGGATTTAAGCGGAACGAAGTTCGCCGGGTCAGCTAGTGCTTAATAAAATCTTTGTCGATGATTAAACAAACAGGCAAAACTTCTTGCAGTAATAAATAAAATTCCTGCAACCAACAAACCAGAATAGCATTTTTCCACCAAAAAGAAATAAGTGATGCTGATGATACTGGGGTCTTACGATAGAACAATTCTTTAACATAAAATTGATCCTGTGTGCGATGACGGTGGATCAAATTGAAAGGATTTGTTAAAAAAAATTACCTCAAAACATACACACATATTTCTGTGGTGTTTGGTATAAACATGATTATTCTATACAAAAATTCATCACACGGAAAACGAACTTTTATGTTTAAAGCCAATTTGCGGACAAACTAGACGTCCTGGACCCTACAAAGTTGACACCTTTCTTTTGTCTTTAAAAGTGATTTCTGTATAAACTAAGCATCTTAGCGAATTCAAAATTGCATATTCGTGATCTTGGGAGTGCCACCTTTCAATCTATGTATCGCATGATACGGAAAACTAACTTTTATCTTTAAACCCCATTTGCGGACAATCTAGACGTCCTAGAGCCTACAAAGTTGACACCTTTTTTTTGTCTTTAAAAGTGATTTCTGACTTAACTAAGCATCTTAGCGAATTAAAAAGAGCATTTTCGTGATCTTGGGAGTGCCACCTTTCAATCGATGTATCGCATCATATCTATTCATATATATTCTGGGATATTGCATCATCTTTAAAAATATATGAAAACTTTGATAAACTTTGTGGTCAACAATTTGTATCATTGGAACAATTTACGTAAGTTTCTTACGAAATTAGAAAAATGTGAAAAAGTAAAAAAAAATGTAAAACGACATAACCTCAAAAAAAATTGTCCATGGGGAAAAAAAGTTTTAATGACAAATAAAAGATAATTCAATTTTCAACAAATTTGATTATCACAACATTCCACTTCAAATCGAAAGGTTCGGAGAAATAGGTCAATTCGCATTTTCAAATATGGCGGATTTCGCCAGGGGTATCGCGTCCCGAAAAGCAGGACTTAAGCTTTTCTAACATCCCTCTTTCAGGTATAATTGAGCCTTTCTATACTTCGTTCCATAAAACGATTGTTTTTTGATAAATATTCCTTCAATAATGTAAGTAAGTTTTATTGAATCGATATATTTTTACGAAAACATAACTTGCACCTGGTATTTAATTTCTGTGTCAGTATTAGAAATGTATACCTATATAGAAAATACAAATTTTAAAATGCGTAAAATCAAGGGAACCGCATTGTTAGCCTGCAATAAATTAGTTACATGCTTATAACCAAACAAAAAAAAAAACATCACAAAGAGTTCATGAGAGCAAGAGCAGTGTGAGCGCTCTCACAAAATGCCCTCTAACTACATAATTTCAATTTTAGTTTTCTTATATTTTTATTGTCGATCATTAAAACTGTCCACTAGCCTAGCACCCACTCTATAAGGTTGTTTGTTTTTTTTTTGTTTGCCTTTGGTGATGCTGTTGTGTTGTCCATACTATAAGTATACCTCCTGCTGCATAAGATTAAATTTTCTTGCTGAACTTTACTTCCTCCTTCTTCATTTTCAACCACATTCAACGATACCAGCCAGCGCAGCGCGGCGATCGCCACAATATGTTAAATCCAGAACACTAGAGAGTTTAGTTCTTCTTTCTGCAACCCTCTCCCGTGTCAGCAGTATACACCGAACTATGACTTTTTTTTAAGGACCGTCTTCATAAGACTCGCCCGCTGCTCGCTGGATGATGGCAATGGGGCTTCTGGCCAACTTGATTTTCGTTGTGCGATGTATTAAGTTTGCTTGTTTTGTATCCTTTGGTTAAATAGATAGGTAGACTCTTGGAAAAAAAAAAAAAAAAAAAAAACAAATATAAACACAAACTCGGTTGGTTACATAAAACTATACTACTATCCAGTCGATGAGTATGTGTTTTATTACCCACAAAATTGAGTGTCGTTTCAGTTAGGAAAAATCACCCTATCTAACTCCCTAGCGATTTGTATCCTCGCGTGGTACTATTAAACACAAAGAGACTAGGAGAGTTGTTGCATTACACTCTGCACACACCAAAGCGGAATTACTATGAAGGCAACATTGCCTAATTGCCTAGGGCGAATGAATTCGAGGGCGTTAAAATAGGAGACTTTTTAGAAAAAAAGATCGTAAGCATTTGGAATTTCTGGTTCTATTTTTTCAGTCAACCATGTACAAATTGTGATAAAATAACTCTTTGTCAATAGAATCAAGTCGATCATTAGAAATAAAAAAAATAACGAAGCACAGTTAGACATCGTGTGATTCTGACAAATAAATGCCAACGTTTGATAAAAATTAACAATTAAATGACATTTCAACGTGCTAAAATTTAATATTTCAGGGAAACCACCACAGAAACAATTTTTGTAAGCTCAGATTTATGATCGGAGAAAAGAAAAATTGTTTTATTTTATTTCATTGCTCTTATGAGTTTTTCTATTTTAAAGTTCCTCTTCCTTAAAAATGCTTAGTATTTAATTATGGTCTTCACTTCAAAATGCAATAATAAAAATTATCATGATGTCACAATAATACCAAGACGGCAAATTGAGTTTATCTAATGAGTCACATACAATATTTGCTAATGTGACTCGATTTAATTTTGGTGGGGCAAAACACCAATTTAGTACAAGCTATTTCTTAATGTAACTTTAAAACTTATCCTAATATTGAGTTCAGGGAGGGTGACTCTGAAGACGTAGTTTTAAGGATGAAGTACTGAGGATATTAAAGTCGAAACAGTCTAAGTTCAAATTAACATTTCGCAGCATACGAGGGATATGGTTCGTTGAAGCTATAATAGGTTGGATGGGTGGTAAGATAGAAGTGACAAGGATTACGAGTATGACGAGGGTAAGTTTTAAAAGAGATGGAATTATAGCGTGCAATGCAGTCAATGGAACCAGAAAGGAGTCGATGAATGAAGAGAATGTCTGATATTTCCCATCGTTATTTCAGTGAGTTGAGGTTGATTAGTTTCAGGCGATCCAGATAGGGAGGTGGTATTAAGGGATTGTTCCACTGTAGAATTCAAGCGAAGCGAAGGAAACGACAACACGTTGAACACTCTCGATTCTGGAGATGTGAATATTTTAGTAAGGTGACTTAACTTGAGAGGCATATTCAAGGGCGAACAAGAGTTCCTTGGACCAACGGAACGTTTAACGAAGCTTAGTGCTGAATTAGCTTTGATAATAATATCGTCACATAATGCCAATGTCGCGAATGTTATCGACGCACGGTGGGAATGAGTTGATTATGGAGAAGATACAAACGGAGAGGAGTTTTTATGCATTTGCATATAAGAAAGTGATTGATTGGCTCTTGGCAACGTTAAGTTACAATCAATTTTTACGACATCCAACTGAAAAACAGCCAAGATACTGTTGTATACGGGAATCTTCATGTGTGTAAGAAATGGTCTTAAAAAATTTGGTATTATCGCGAAAAGTGAGATGAAAGAATGTTTGATGACCCTTTCAATGTCGTTGATTAAAATAATGAACAAAAGAGGGCTAAGATGGCTGCTTTGTTGGACACCGGTGGTAGCTAGAAAGAGCAAGATGTAGCAGATTTGAAACGACTAGGGATGGCCACGAGACGAGACTCGGCGAGACTTTTGTAAGTCTCGTCTCGGTCTCGTTAAAATCGAACATTTTCAGTCTCGCCTCGGTCTTGTCTCGGTCTCGTATAATTAAGTCTCGTCTCGGTCTCGTCTCCAAAAAATACGATTTCTGGACAACCTGTTGATTATTGGAACGAAATATTTTCGATTATAGTTTGAATATGTGCAGAAGAAAATAAATATTTAACTGAAATTAGATTTTTTAATTTATTAAACTCTCTGTGAATTTCGGTTCATATATACAGTCTACAGGTTAGCTGGCTGGCCACGAGACGAGACTCTGTGAGACTTTTGAAGGTGTCGTCTCGGTCTCGTATAAATAAGTCTCGTCTCGGTCTCGTCTCCGAAAAATACGATTTCCGGCCAACTTGTTGATTAATGGAACGAAATATTTTCGATTATAGTTTGAAAACGTGTAGAAGAAAATAAATATTTAACTGAAATTTGATTTTTTTATTTATTAGGCTCTCTGTAAATTTCGGTCCAAATATGTAGTCTCGTCTCGGTCTCGTCTTGGTTGCTTAAACGCCAGTCTCGTCTCGTATCGTCTCGGTCTCGTCATGCGCATGTTGTCAAAATCAAAAGTAATAGTAATATAAAAAATTGGCACGACTGGATCGCACAAAACTTCTCTCGTAGCTAAAAACTTTAAAGTAGCTTGAAATAGACAATGTACATATTTATTGGTTCCATAACATTATGATATCATTAAAAAAAAAAGTTTTAAAAACAATTTAAAATATAAATGATTACTAAAGAAAGAGAAATTTAAATATTAAAATATTAAAATTACTTTGGTTTTAAGTGGAGTGAATGAATATAATTCAAACAAAAAGTACAAGTGACCTCAACTCCAGAAATTATTGAATTATAAACGATTACTTATAAATTAGTGATTTTAATAGCTAAATAAATTTAATTGCTTAATAAATATGAATTTATGAAAACAAAATTCAAAAATCGTTAGGTGTTTTTTTTTTTTTAATTAATTTTTTATATGTAAAAAAATTTGAACATTTTTTAAAATAAAATTTGGTATGCCAACTTTTAGAATTTAATAAAATACAATTTTTCACAAAATAAAAAAAAAATCATTAGCCCGTTTTCGTGAATTTGAATTTATGCAAAATTTTTAAAATTGTAAGCGACCATTTGTTTAAAAATGTTGGTTGAAATCGGTGTAGTAGTTAACGAGAAATATGAAACCCAAAAAATCGGTTGTATGACAGGTACTGTTAATAACCGTTATAAATTTTTTTTTTTACCAAAATATTTATTTTAGTAATTTTAATACCTCGTATTTTTTTTCTTTGGAAATCGTTAGAGCCATTTTTTAAATAAATCAATTTTTGTATATTGGTTGTATGACAGGTACCGTTATTTTTTGAGCTAAAAAAAATTAAATTTCCCCTTTAGGGAATCACATTAGAACCTTAAGTCCAAAGTTTGAAGAAAATCGCTTCAGCCGTTTAGGCTACAGGTCGAGGTACAGACAGACGGATAGACGGATAGACGGACAGACGTACAGACGGACAAACGGACAGACAGACAGACATACAGAATTGCGAGACCCACCTTAAAGTAAAAAATTGAATTTCAAACAATCGCCACAAATTTGGTTTTGTTTAGTGTGTTCTTACACAAAGGGCAGCCATCTTGAAATTTGACAAGCTGCCTCTGATCTTAGATATTTGTACTGTGGAGCAAAACTGGCTGAAAATTCTGTGTACATAAACCGGCTTTAATTGTATTAATACTCTTAGTTTGAGAACCGAAAAAAAACAAAAACAATTAATTTCCTTTAAAATTTTCAGTTCTACATGACAACAAATTTGTTTATTTTTGCCTAGAAACAAACAACTGTGTATATATTAGTAATTAAACTTTGTTAGTCCACTCGAAACAAGGATGAACATTTTGTTCCTTTCATCCCTTACTCTTCACCTCCCTCGCTTAAAAACTTTCATTTCCCCAGTTTAGTCCAGTTCAAAATTGAGCCCGTGTGTGATGGACCAAACATATTTCAGGAAACGTGTTTGTTGGTTCAAATATACGAAGTAAGAATGATTTTTGTTTTAACTATATGCCCGTAATACCTCAGGTCTTTTAAATAATGGTTGTTGGTTGTGCACACCAACTGACAACATAGGGGGCCACCTGTCGGCTAAGCATACCCTATAACCGGAGCGACGGAGTCGCGTGAGTGGGACAGAGAGCCCAAAAAGGGAGTTTAAATCCTTGAACCCGCGAAGCGGCCAACCCAAGGTACCTTACCTACTCTTGTTAAAGAAAACTATTGACAATAAATTCCGTTGAAATTTTGTTTGAAAAAATCGCCCAAAATTGTGGAAAGAACCCCCAAGTTTTACAAAAATAATTTACATGTTCAATTTTTGGGCGATATTTCCATTTTTTTTATTGGGGTCAAAAAATTGGTTTGGGCAATATTTCCATTTTTTATTTATTATTGGGCGATAAAATTTTTGGTGGGCAATAATTCCAAATCGATTTGGGCGCTTTTGCCTAGGGCTGCCCACGAGACGAGAAAAGTCTCGGTCTCGTCATGCGAGACCGAGATCGTGACCGAGACCGAGACTGGCTTTGAAGTAACCGAGACGAGACTGTATATTTGGACCGAAATTTACAGAGAGTCTAATAAATTACAAAATTCAATTTCAGTTAAATATTTATTTTCTTCTGCACATATTCAAACGATAATCGAAAATATTTCGTTCCAATAATCAAAACTTTGTCCGACAATCGTATTTTTCGGAGACGAGACCGATACGAGACTTAATTATACGAGACCGACACGAGACCGAGACTGAAAATTTTCGATTTTAACGAGACCGAGACGAGACTTACAAAAGTCTCGCAGAGTCTCGTCTCGTGGCCAGCCCTACTTTTGCCTTGGGCGTTATTGCCTAACGCCCTATATGAAGCAATATTAATAAGAATGCAAAATAAAATATTTTTTTAAAGTTGCCTTACCCCTATAATAATTATTTGATTTTTTTAACGAAATCGTTGTAGCCGTTTTTTGAGAATAATATATTTTCCCTTTTGGCTTAAAAAAGAAAACATTGAACATAATTTTAGCCAGTCGTTTTTGTACCTCTAAGGTGGAAAATTTAAAACCAGAAAAAAGAAAATAAATTTCAAAATTATTTTTTAATGTACCCTTTTATAGACCATACATCATAAGTGATTAAACTGGTGTTATGAATTATATGAAAATATGTACTTTCAGGCGTTTCCTAATATAAAATTTCCTTCGCCTTGGGAATCGGTTCAACGTTAATAGAAAATCAAATTTTACAGGATTATTCCTGGGGCAGCAATCAAAATTAGATAATACATTTTGTAAGGATCCCCCTATAAGATATGTATTTCTATACCTCTAGTAAGATATTCTTCGAATCCAAAGGAAGATTTTCTGTTAAATTATACTCAATAATGATTAATTGGTAGTTCTGATTTTTTCTTGAAACAGTTCATGCTTTAAGGTGTCAAACATCTAGCAGGGAAACCGAAAAAAATCGTCCTTTCAATAGGTTTTTGACCAGCACAGTATAGAATCTGACAAAAAGACCATTTTGTCAATCACAACGTTAACACACATTTGTTGAGTTAACTCAGTGTTAACTCAAGATTTTAATTGACTGAAAAACATATTTCATGTGTTAACTTGTTTGTTGTTTGTTGGTTCAACTATTAAAAACTATAAACTGGGCATAAGTGCTTGTTTCAAAATGTATGAGTAAAGTTGTGATTAGTTATTCGACATGTGTGGAGATAAGTCCACAGGCAAAGCCGAAAAGGCTTTAAATAACGTTAATTTAAATCTTAATGCTCGTAAATCTCAAAATGAATACTTTTGGTTTGCTGCCTTATGAGGCACATGTCAAAACAGTCTGGTACGAATTAGATCTTTACATACATACACTGTGAAACTGGTTCTTAATGATCTTTTATAAGTAAAATTATAGAACTGATGGTAGGCGTTCATTGCAAACTTACGAAGATGGATAAATTTAGAAATTAAAATTGCTTCTGTTTGAGAAGAAGTGACGTCAAAAATAGAACCCTGACACGGCCAAAAGTATCAATATGCCTTAATTAGTTGGAAGTGTTCAACATTAATTATATCTGTAATTTTTCAACAAATCCGCGCTGAGTTGAGACCACCATTTTGAAAAATCCGCAATTATCTGCTGGGAAATTACATTATGGGCCCTACTAATAATCAAATTTAGTAACGACTTAAATATTTAAAGAAAATAGACCATAAAGCTGCGAACCATACATGGGGCACAATAGATCAAAGGTCGCAGTGCATCAAACCCCGAATTGATTCATTCATTTGAACCATACATGTTATGCTTCATGTTTTAGAGCCCATACCATGTAATATTCATTATTTATGGTCCACCTAAATATTTTATTATTTAGAGTCCATACAATTATGGTCCATTTTACTTAATATTTAAGTCGTTACTAAATTTGATTGTTGGTAGGCCCTATAACGCATATATAATTGAGGACACTGTTCTGCACATTTTCTCTAAATAGACACTAAATTTGTCAGGGTCAATTAGGGCTGGCCACGAGACGAGACTCTGCGAGACTTTTGGAAGTCTCGTCTCGGTGTCGTTAAAATCGAAAATTTTCAGTCTCGTCTCGGTCTCGTATAATTAAGTCTCGTCTCGGTCTCGTCTCCGATAAATACGATTGTCGGACAAAGTGTTGATTATTGGAACGAAACATTTTCGATTATCGTTTGAATATGTGCAGAAGAAAATAAATATTTAACTGAAATTGGATTTTGTAATTTATTTGACTCTCTGTAAATTTCGGTCCAAATATACAGTCTCGTCCCGGTTACTTAAAAGCAGTCTCGTCTCGTCTCGGTCTCGTCATGCGAGACTGAGATCGAGAGCGAGATTTTCCTCGTTTCGTTACCAGCCCTAGGGTCAATATAAGTACTACTTAAATAACGATAGTCTGGTCAGTAGTTATCGATAATCCATAACTATCGAACACAATGCTGTTTTCAAAACTATCGGAGGTGCTAAAAATGAGAGCTAAGAAATCACAATACAAAGTTGCAGCGATAAATTCATAATTCCAACAAAAATTCATTACTTTAATGAGTTCAACAACATCAACCGCAACCTCTTACGAGGCTCTTTTGGAAAGTTATCACCAGAAAAAGACTTTTAGTTTTGGGTCGAAAATAATGGAAATATTTTGAATTAAAATCTCTCGGAACCAGAACTCACAGAATGTTCTATTGTTTGCGTGTAGGGATAGATCTTAAAAAATTGATTAGAGTTTTAAATCCCGCAATGTCTTCCGCGGCTTATATTTGGAACTGTAGGCATTCAAAAAAAAAAAATATTTATGTACATAAATAATTTGAAAAAAAATTGTTTTTCGGTGTTAGGGGGGGTAGTCCACGCTTTGCATTGTTGTTCAACATTTTACTGTCCATTAAAAAATGTTTGACATTTCGTTTTAGTTTGTATTTAAAATGACCGCCGCGCCGCAACAGATTGTAGTGTACACTAATAGCATTGATATTATTAAAAAAAAACATGTTATCTTTGATTGAAAATTAAACTCTTCTTATGTAAAATATATTTCCACACCTTTTCAAATATAAACAAACTAGTATTGGAACTCCAGTTTTTTTTTTATTTTTTGTTATTTTTCGATAACTATTGATACTTTTCGAAAACTATCGAAACTATTGATGTTTAAAGAACACTAGCACTAATATTTTTGCACCTCATTAAATGTCTTGAATTTCTGACTACTTTTATTTCATCGTCAAAACAGGAGAATGGACTTTTCGATTAATGTTAGAATGGTAGTTCTTTTTTTTTGAAAAGAAGAGAACATTGTGTGTAGATTCGATCTCAAAACGATACAAATTTTGAATTCGTTTGCTCCACCTTTTGACGGAGCGAAATCTCATTTTCTTGAACACGAGAATTAAATACATTATTTTGACAGTTTGCTGTTAGAAAATTTGTCAGTTATGATAATCAAGGATAAGCAGTGAGGAGTGACAAAGAACAGTGTTTATCAACATTTTGGTCTTTACGGCAACGTTTGGTTTCGGCCAAGTTCGCGATGCATTTAAAAGTTGTTTTCTTGGGGCAGAGAATTTCAAAATCCGCCACTGATAGTACCCAGAGCAATGCATCAGTATAACAGGCTACAACAGGAGGCATACACAACATCCATGCAAGTATAAATGTTTCCAATGTTGGCTTTTTAAGCGCTCTATACACACAGGGTCTCCAACAACCATGCTGCAAAGCAATACAACCGTTTCTATACACATATAGAGATAAACATACATAGATATAGATATGTATGCAATGTTTTTTATTTTTATTATTTTTTTATTTTATAGCATGGAACAAAAGTCGTCCTGCAGTTGTCTCGTTATTCAAACATAGATGTATGGAGAGCATATAAATAATAAGAAGGCAAAAAAAACAGCACAAGAATCTCAAAAATAACTCAACTTTTCGCAAAAATAAATCGAAGTGCACCAACAGCAGCAGTGCAACAGCAGTAAGAATAAAATAAAAAAATAAGAAATAAAACTCTGCACGAAAGTAAGAAAAATAAAAAGTTACAAAAATAAACAAAACAAAAATCTTAAATCTACGGCGGTGGCGCGGGCTGGTGCGGCGGAGTCTTTCTCACAACAAACTTAAGTCTTAAAAGATGAAGAATCTGTATAGGATATACAGACACTCTATACACAACTCTCTGTGCGAGGTGGTTTGTTGTAGATAATTTTATTTTTATTTGTTTTTTGTCTGTTGTTGTTTTGTTTTTTTTTTTTTTATTGTTGGTTGGTTGTTGCTGTTGGATGGATGCGCGAATATTTTTGTGTTGAGATTTTTCTTAGTTTTATTTGTTTGGTGGTGTTTTATTTTTTTTTTGTTTAGCTTTTTTTTTTACTTTAGTTTTTTGTGTCTTTTTAATAAACTAACTGAAACTGAAAATAAGTTGGCGACGCCGACGGGATGGCCAACGCGGTGGTGGCGCGGTGCAGCGCAACAGAGCGGTGGTTGCGGTACAAGATATAAGGCACAAATAAAAAGAAAATATGATGCAGTAAGTGCGCAGTACCTACATGTTGGAGAGATGATGCTGCTCCATGTTGCAGCGAATTTGTAGATATATGGAGTGTAGGAGAATATTATTATTACATACACATATTTATTGCGAGTACCTACATTTTTGAGAAACTAAACAGGAAACTAACTACTTGGATGAAGAATTGATTTGGTAGCGTAGAAGTATCTGAGATGAAATAATGTTTATCGCTCATGATTTTCAATCTACGTGGGATTTATTTTGTTGTGATTTGAACGTAAGAATAATGTTGCTTACTAATCTTTACTAATATTTTGACTTTATTAGCTTTTCCTTAAAATTGAATATAAATTGAATGTTAGTAGGGGATTTTTTTTTGAAATTATGTTTCTGGTAGAATTTGAGAAAATTAGTCAATTCTTTTACTAATTTACTAATTTTCAGTATTTTGAATTTCACAAACATGTTGCTACAGGTTTTTTTTTTGGGAAAAAATGTATCTATGTATATAATGTGTATATTTGGGTATGAAATGTATTTACAATAAGTGCATCCATTTATGTTAATATTAAAAATTTAACATTTAAGCATGGTGAATTTCCTTTGCAAAAAGGTAAAACCATTTAGAAAAAGGATTAAATTAATTTGTAAAAGGGTGAATTAAATGTGACTATAGCATTGCGGGTAATTTCTGTTCCAATACAATTTGTACCGTTTCGTGAAAGTAACTAAACTTATTTAAAATTTCATTTTTAATCTTAACAAATTAATGTGTGTTAGTTAGTATTTTCACACTAAATTCTTCCTTATGAAAATTAAATTAATCTTTTTGTACATTCTATTCACCCTTCAGCAATTAAAATTCAATCAAATTCACCTTACTGCAAAACAAATTCACTTGTTGCCCCGGAAGAGAGACAAATAAGGACAACCTAATTTCCAAAAGGGTAAATATCAGTTGCGAAAAAGTTGAATTCAAAGGAATTTATTTAAATTGCAAAAGAGTGAATTTAATGTGAAAATACTATATTTTTTTTTTATATGAGAAATCTGTTACTATGAGAAATCTGTTGTTGAAATGTATGTGTTTGACATGACCACTAGCTTATAATTTCTCAAGGAGTAACAGGGAGTTAATTTGTTCAAACTGAAGGGTCAAATATTTTTTGAAAAAATGAAGGTCAAAATAACTTTAAGAACAAGTTTTAACAGCGGGTGTCCAAAATTGTATAATTATGTGTTATGTACATACGAAACGAGAACAGAACTCAGATGATTATTTAAATATTAAGATTGAGTTTTGTTGAATGAATAACTGGAGTCACTGTGGATACAAGTACATATTTCTAATACAGACGTGATCAACAAGTCTGCCTCTTTCAAGGTCTTAAAATTGTATTTAATTCAAAAAATGTCCGTTTGAACTAATAGCCCGAGAGCTGGTGAACATTTACTCAAGGTGTTTAATACCGCTTCAAATATTGTGGATATGTCGTTTGTATCAGTTCAAGCTACATGTCATCGGTCTGGAAGCAATATCGCGGCCCCAACAGCACTTAAATGCACTTTCAAAGTGAAACAACAAAAATAATCGCTCTAAAACTGGCCATAAACGACCGAACCAACGAGCTCTGGACGGCCCGGAGCCGAACCAAAGTTAGCTGTGAGTGGGAAAACTCAGGTGGCTTCGTTTGGTTCGGCCGAACAATTTGGATTTTCAGCCAGTCCAATATCCACGAACACAAACCTCCCAACCAATGTTCGGCTCTATCGTGTGTGGGTAATCAGCAAGCCAAGCAGATCTGTTTGCTTCTAACTTTCCAATCGCTCCACCGTCACTAAATAATAAAATCCCACTTTCTCACTCTATCTCATTAAATTGTAGAATACAATTTTCACCAAAAACATCTAACTCTCTCATTCCCTTTTTGTCAAGTTGTATCAGTATCACCAAAAATGTCTAACTTTCTCATTCTCTTTTCTGTCAAGTTGTATCAGTATCATGCAAAAACACAAAATTCAGGATTTTAGAATTTTCTTGGTTTCTGATTGGGCAACTATCTTAAGAAGTTCAGTTTAGTCGACTTGTGCTTTCTGCATTGAACGTGTTTTGTTTGGACAGGAACCAAACTGCGAAAATTGGTTCGGATCACCCGTGTATGGCACCCCAATTTGAACCGTGGCCAAATGGACCGGAGCCAAATGGCTCCGAGCTGTTCGGCTTAAAAGAGTTTATACGGCCCCAAATTTATTTATTTATTTATCAATTCTTTCGGTCTGGCAGCAATTACACAGAAAGTGCATTTCGAAATGATATTTTACTGGTGTTAAGTCCACGGTATCGCTGCCAACCCGATGGATTCTAGTTAGTATAGGCACAAGGGTTAAGTGATGAAAATGGAGCTGTAAAAAGCTCTTTTAAAGGGATTATTTTTGTTGTTGCACTTTGAAAATGAATTTTAGTGGTGTTGGGGCCGCGATATCGCTGCCAGACCAATGACATGTAGCTTGGACTGATACAAACGACATGTCAACAGAATTTGAAGCGGTATAAAACAGTTTGAGTAAATATAACTAACTCTCAGACTATAATTTCATATAATTTGAATAAACAAATGGAAAAATTAAAGAGCTGAACTTAAAACTTTTTTTTTTTTCAAAAAATATTTGAAAAAAAGATTAAAAATGGACTTTTAAAGATCATCAACATTTTCACGAAACTTTGCGAAAAGACCGAATATTTGCAAAACAAGTTGTTGAATAATATTCCAATTGGAATCTGTAAATAATTTTAAACTATTCTTTTCACGGGTATAAATAGTGTATCTTTTAATGTTTTCTTTTTAAATTAAGAAAACTCTCAAATAAGGAAATTCGTTTAGCAGTTTTTTTTTTTTACAAAAGTAGCTACTTTTTTGGGTCCAGTTCGAAAGTTTTTAGGATTTTAACTTCTTTAATACTGCATGTCACACTCTTCCAACTCCGTTGTTCTGCTTAGGTTATGTTTCTTTTGAAAAGCAGTACCTTGAGAGGCCCGCTTTCTAAATGCTCGGTGGTGACAGTCTAAATGAATTATGAAAACAAAACATTTCGAGCTTTTACTAATGTTACTGACAAATTGTGGATTTTGTATGGTAAATTCTTAGAACTTCAGATTTTTTGGGGCTACATTAGGGTGGTCCTTATAAAGGGATCTGTCTTAGTTTGAATGACGCACTCCCTTTATTTTTACTTGCGATATACGTAGTATAGGGCAAGTTTAGGATTCGTGGAAAAAAAAATTCGAGATAATAATTTTCCCCAACATTACGACGATAGAGAACGCGAAAAAAGTGGGTCTCGCATTTCTGTCTGTATGTCTGTCTGTCTGTACCTCGACCTGAAGCCTAAACGGCTGAAGCGATTTTCTTCAAACTTTTGACTTAAGGTCCTTTGGTGATTCCTTAGAAGGGAAATTGAATTTTTTTTTAGCTCAAAAAATAACGGTACCTCCCATACAACCAATATACAAAAATTGATTTATTATTTTGAAAAAAAATTACAAGCTACAAGTAACAGTTATTAACGGTACCTGTCATAGAACTGATATTTTGGTTTTTAAATTTCTCATTAACGGCTTCACAGATTTCAACCAAATTATTTATGTAAGAGGTCCTTTACCATTTTAACAATTTTGCATATAAAATTTTCCGAAAAAATTATTTTTGGATTTTTAAAAAATATTGAAATTTTTTTTTTAAATTCAATATCTTGACAACGGGTCAATGAATATTTTTTTAGTTTTGTGTAAAATTGTTTTTTTTTTTTAATTTTGTAGAATTTTTATATATAAAAAATTAATTTTTAAGAAATCCGCTCTAACAATTTTTGAAATTTTTTTTCATAAATTCATATTTATCAAAAAAAACCAGATAGCATCCTTTTTTTGAGCTCTATCTGTTTTAGCTATTAAAAAAAAATTATATTAAATTATAGTAATGATTTATATTTTAAATTGATTTTAAAACTTTTTTTAATGATATCATGATGTTATAGAATCACTATATATGTACATGGTCAATTTTTAACTTTCAAGTTTTTAGCTACGAGAGGAAGTTTGTGTGATCCAGTCGTGCCCATTTTTTCTAAATAAATTAAAAGAAATCCTGTAAAACTATAGCTCATTATATTAACTCCCAGCTCCCATCATATTAACGCCCAGCCCCCTAAGACGTCTGAAGTCTTAAATGTTAAATCCCATGTATTTTGGTAAGTCCAACTTTAAAAAATCGTATTTTTGGCAAAGATGGATACAAAAAAATTAAAGTCAAATATTTAAAAAAAAATTGGACGACATGAAGAAGAACATGTTGCTTAAAAAAAATGTTTATACACAAAATATTTTGTTTTTAAAGTACATAGTTCTTACAGATTTTGATAGGTAGATTTATATAAAAATTAAATCAAGGAAATAACAATTAATGATATGGAACACATTTTGTATACAAAACATAATTTCAATATTTTTAAGGCAACTTGCATAAATAGTAATGCTAAGATAAAAATAATAAATCTAGTGTAGGGGTTTTTTTTTGTTGTAAAATCAAATTTTTATGAAAACAAGGAAAATTCAAACAAATTTTTGAAAATTATGCGATAAGTGATAATTTCCAAAAGAGCAACATGAGGCATATGAAAAAGTTGTAAAAGTATGTTTTTAGTTTTGTGTGTGCAAAAACGTGACTTGTAATACTTTTAAATGTGAAAATAAATTATTTTAAATGCTTCATGCGAGATAAAACTTTAAAATATGATTAAATTAACAATTTAAACAAAAATTAAGCGAAAAGAAAACAAATGAAGCAACATGTTGCTGGCAACAAATTTTTATAAAATTTTAATTATTTAATTTTTTTATAATTAATTATATTCTGAAATAAAATAAAATTCAACAATTTCATATCTTGCAGTAACCCCTTCACAAATATTGTTTTCTATTCTATCTTATAAAATATATAACAACAACAGAAAAAAAAAATAACAAACAAACCAAAACAAGTTGAAAACTAAAAATAGCCACACAAAGGAAAGCCACAAATGGTAGCCGACAAAGAATATATACAACAGAAGAAAAAAAATAGCAAAACAGACAAAAAAAATTAATCGTAGCACACTATTCTTACACTTGATTTTCGAATTTTAAAGATACAATTTCAACTTCACCGAATGTGTTTTTTTAACAATTGTTTTTCACAACCAAAAAAGATTTCAAATTAAAACATTCCAAAGTTTATTTTCTGTTAAAGGAAATAAAATTCAATTTGATTTATATCTTTTTTATATTTTAGAGAGGAGCCACACAAACAAAATGCACACGCTTTTAAATTACACAAAATTCACGTCAACACACGTTCGACACATATGTAAGACTAAAAGGAGAGAGTTTTAACCATTTCTCAGGTACACACTCTAAACATTAAACCAGATATGTTATGGGTTGCCAGGGTGTTTGGTTTTATTTTTTGTTTGTTGTAAATTGTTAATGTTGTTCCTACAGGTACCATTAAAATTGAGAAGAAAAAAAAGTACCTTTAACAAAAAAAAAAAAAAAAACTTGCCTTTGCCTTGGCGCGTCTGCAATCAAAATCTCCCAAAGAAAAGAAGAGAAGGAAAATCGAACCTTTATTTTGTTGTTTTTATTATTATTTTTTTTTTAATTTCGTCTTATACTCCAAAAAAGGTAAGGTATACATATATCCTATAAGAGAGCAAGGTACCTGTTGTGTTCCTTTTTTCTCTCTTCTCTCGATTTTTGTTTGATCTCTTCGATGTTGTTTTTTTAACTGCTCTTGTTGTTGATTATCATTTTTTTCGGTGTTTTATTATTTTTTCTTTTCATTTTTTTTTGTTGTTGTTGCATGCATTTTATTTGAGAGTGTCTACACACAACAAAAAACTGTCGGTACTCAGATAAGAGTTTGATATCTTGTGTTGGGGCAATATTTTCTTTTCGTATTTTTTTTTGTTTGATTTTTTTTAAAGGAGGAACAACGGAACGAAATTAAAAGTAATCGAAAAATTGTTGATAACGGAGCATTGAGTGAGGTAAAAGGTGGCTCCTTCTTGTATTTTTTTTTTACTTGTATATTTAGTCGATATAGGGGCTCAATGTACATATTTTTTTTGGTTTGAAAGAGGTGAATGTGCTTTTGATATTAATTTCGAGAGAAGGTTCGGTGAAGAGGGAGTTAAATAGGATCTTTTTTTTGGCAAAAGAACATTGTTTATTAATTAAAAAAAAAAAAGAAACAATATTGAAGGCGTTGACTATAGAACATGACTTGAGTTGGTGTATCAAATTGAAATACATTTAAGTGCACTTAACGCTGTAAGGATAAAGAAATGAAAACAAAAGAGTTGAGGTGCGAACTCGATTTAAAATTTTTTGTTTTTGTTTTTTTGGGAAGTTAGAAAATGCAGCAGAAGTTTACGAGTATAGTGTATGACATGTGATGGAGAAACATTTTTCAAAACATGATCTTGAGGGCATACAATAACTGATTTGGGAGAGAGAAAATTACATGACAGATACATACATAAATGTAGATTTGGTTTGAGGGAATAAACTGTTTTATTTTTAAGACTCTGGGTTTGTAATTTCATTTAAACCAATGCATCGTGATTCAACTTATGCTTGAGGAGAAACATATTGCTTAAGAGCCAATTTGGTTTTAATCAAGGAATATAATTGGAACTTAAAAACAATCATGGATAATAAACGGATGCCAGAAACTATAGTTTTTGAATGCTGAATGAGTTTTCAAACAACAAACTATCAAATTTATTTATTTATTGATAATGCCAAAATAAGGAATAAGGACAGTCATTCATTTTTGATGTCAGGACTGTTTTAATTCAGTATGCCTGTAAGCCCAGAGACATAACAAAAACACAGCTCCAAAGAAAGTGGTTTTATTTTCTAACTGTAACTGTTATTGTAATTGTAAGCAAGAAAGACCTTGATTTATATGGTTATATATTTAAATATTTATTTATATTTGATTGAAGCTTTATTTATACATAATGTCTATATTTTTTGTTCAGTGAACGTGTCTTATATTATGCTGGGTAGCATCATGGGGAGCAACTAATCAAACAATAGGAGAACAACAACAAGCTAACCGGAAAGGCTTAAAAGAAAAAAATTAAAAAAACAGTTTGAATTAAATTAGACGAAAAAGACTTAAGTGCTGTTCTTTATTTGTCGAAATATTTGTCTTTAAAGTTTGGTTGCAGTACGGCATTTTCTTTTAGCCAGTGTAATACTCTCTTCACTTGATAATTGATTTAGCGAGTAGATAATCAAGGAGACAAACCGTATATTAACGGTGAAAAATGATGGGGGAAAAAAATAACCATGTAAAATATAAAAATCCACAAGGGATTATATAGTTTTCGTTTTTAAAATGGAATTTTTTTTAACTTTTAACTTCATTACAGTAATGTCACTGTTTAAAGTGGTCCTTGAAAGTATCCGGATATTTCGGATATCCGGGTCGGATCCGAAAATGCGAATCAGATCCGGATCCAGTGTCGGATCCTTGGATCCAGATCCGGATCTGGATCCTCGGATCCGACACGATCCGGATCCAGATCCGGATCTGGATCCGAGGATCCGACACTATCCGGATATTTCGGATATCGGATCCTGGATCCGGATCTGATTCGCATTTTCGGATCCGATTCGGATATCCGGATAGTTTAAGGATCCGGAACTGATTTTAAGCTCTAGTTTAAAGTTTTGATTATTTTTAATAGTCAATATTATTGAAGACATTTAAGCCATTTTATTATTTTATACAAGTAATAACGAACACGTCTAAGTCGGACAAAATTATCTCAATTTTCTAAATTTCTGTTCCTATTCCGTAAATAATTCAGGGGAGGCCAAGAAAAATTTCTATGAATCGTATATTACAATAAGTAAATTTATTTTAAAGGAGAATGAGCAAAAATGTATGTTAAGTCTACCTACTCAACACCAATGTGTCATACATCGTTGAAAAGGTAACAATGACGTGTTCATCAATTAATTATGCGGACGTGAAGCTCTAAACCATGGGGTTCGAGAGAAATTGCCCTTCGTAGCTCCGAAAAAGACAATAATGCAACTCTTCATTTTGAGCTTGTCTTACCACCCACAGTAAAGTGTCATACATCGTTGAAAATACGATTACATGTATATTTCATTTTTTTACAGAGCCGTTAAGATGTAGACCATAGGGTTCAAAAGATATTAAATCATCAAAAACGACAAACAAAAAAAAAATGCTATTCTTCATTGGCAACTGGTCTACTAACTCAACAGTAATCTGTCATACATCGTTGTAAAGGTTATTACATGTGCTTTATTTTATTATATGGCCATTAAGCTCTAAACCATGGGGTTTCTGTGGTATTTGGCATCAAAGCATACAAAACAACAATAATGCAATTTCTTATTGGTAAATGGTCTACCAACTCAACAGTGATGTGTAATACGTCAATGAAAAGGTTAAGGAAAAAAATGAGTTCTATGCCAGGTACCGTTATTAAACGTTATTGGTAAAATTTGTTTTCATCAAAATATTGACCATACCTTAAATAGTATGCACATCTTTTTATCAAAATTCTTGGAGCCGTTTTCGAGAAAAATAAGTTTTTTCTTAACGGTTTTTCAACATTTGTATGGAAGGTAACGTTATTTTTCAATTTACAAAACTTGACTTTTTCAAGTATTCTACCAAATATTAAAAAACTATTTTACACCTAGTTTTGAAAAAATTGACCGAGTCGTTTTCAAAAAATTTAGTTTTCAAAATAAAAATGTAGGATTTTTTTTTTAATTTTCAATTTTTTTTTTTTTTTAATTTTGTTTCTCAACAATGTTCATACTTTTTAGAACTTTTACTTTACAAAAAAATTCGAGAAAAATTCGAGAAAATCAAAAACCAAAAAAATGGTTGTACTGGAGGTACTAAAAATAACCAATTTTTGAAAATAAAAAAATTATTGAAAAGTAGCATTTTTTATTTTAATTATCTGATTTTTTTTCCACAAAATCCTTGGAGTCGGTTTTGAGAAAATATTATTTTCCTTTTTGGCGAAAAAATTGTTATTTTTGGACATAAAAAAACGTGTGCGCGTATTAGTAAAAAAATACTATGTACCAAGTTTGAAGGAATTCCCTCCAGCCGTTTAGGCTGTAGGCGCGAGGATAGACAGACAGAATTGCGAGACCCACTTCTTTCGCGTTCTCTATAATCGTAATGTTAAGGACAATTAATATCTCGAGTTCGATTTTTTTTTACGAATCCATAACTTACCATATAGTACCTATATCGCAAGTAAAAAATAAATGTTCTATTCGAAGTATATGGACAAATTTAATTTAAAAAAAAAAAATATTTATCATTAACAACAACTCTGTGCTGGTTTCATACCCATTGAAGATAGTTCAGTAATGGTGATTGCAATAGTTATATTAATTTTTCTGGACATGGTTCAAATAAGAAAGATTTTCATTCTTGAAGTTATTTTTCTTGCCACAGGCTATGCTATCATACATAAATTTGTCTCAGAAAAAAAATTGTTACGTAATCTAAAACTGGAGAAATCGATGGTTTATTATTGTTTTAAGTGTTTCTTTTGATTTGATAGTAAAAAAGAGTGTGAAAGAAAAGATTTTATTGCAATATCACGGAAAATGTTGCTTTTGCATTTTATTTTTGTAAGAAAATGCAAAAACCGAGTGATCTATTCTTCAGTCTTCGTCAACGACACGTATTTTTAAAATCATGAAACCTATGGATAGTTTTCGGAGAGCAAGTTCTGGTTTTAATTTTGACTAAATAATTTTTGATAAATTAAAAATTGGAATAGGTATTTTGAGGCCGTTTGGGATGGAGAACGGTGTTAAAAATCATATCGTTCAACATTATTTAACATCAGCACGTCATTTTGCATAAAAGAATTGATTATGTATTCTCAGAATTGCAACACAAAAATTAAAAAAAAAAAACACAGTAAGTATTTTTCCAGACATAAAATGCAAATAAACAGATTAGCGGATAAGGAAATACCTGTTTTTGATATTTAATAAATTAGAAAACATCTGACGTTAGTGTCAAAAAAACGTTTTACACCAAGTCTAAAGAAAATCGATCAAGCTGGATTGATTGTAGCGGATGAGCCGGCTGACTGACAGACAGAATTTTGAAAATCATTTTCATCTTCTTCCTTAGGTATCATTGTAATGTCAGGTTTGATTAAAATCAGGAGTTCAATTTTGTTTATTTGTCATTGTGTCTTTGTATCACAAGCTAAGAATGTCAAACAAAAAAATCGAAGTTTTATTCTTTGCAAAACACCCTAATATTTAACTTTTTACAAAACAACATTAAATATGAATTAACAATTAATAAAATACAATGTTTTTTTTTTTTTTAGCACTATAAAGGGGCATTTTGGTCTACCTATTGCACATGAATGAGGTATATATCGTTGGAAGGCCCTAGTACATCATTTGTTTGTATAGACACAAAGCTGTAAACCGTTGGGTAAAGGGACTATATAGCAACAAAAGATTGCAGTTAGAGCAAAAGTGAATTGCAATAATGTTCCATTTAAATGCCAGTATTGGCACTTTCGATGAACTGAATAGACCCCAAAATAAAGGAACTTGTATACCAATGGCCAATAATAGCGAATAATACCATGATTGGCGATAATTCGGATAACAGCATGAAAATTCTAATTTTTTTTTATTTGATTTAGAGAATTTAATGAATGGGAATAATTGTGCGTCTAGTGCCCACTATTGAGATATACATCGTTGGAAAGCTTAGTTCAAGAGTACATTTTTGAATATGGACACAGAACTGTAACCCATGGGGATAAGGCAGTATATTCCAAAATATGAAACAATTCGTCGATGTTTATTCGAATTTGCAGTGATTTTCTTATTTTTATGGTCGCTTATTTTAGCCAGTAGTAGAAGTAGCCCCTAGCGAAATGGTTAGTGCGTTCGACTGTCACGCTGGAGGTTTGGGTTCGCTTCCCAGCCTCGTCCACCTAAAAAACTAAAAAGTTTTTTTTTCAGGGATACTGCCTCTTGCAAGGAATTGACAAATCATCCAAGAGTATCACTTGTCACGAATAAGTGCTTCTCGTCTAGCCGTTCGGATTCGGCATAAAATTGTAGGTCTCTTCCATTCCTGTCGACAGGCGCACACAGGAATGGTTGCGAGTTGTAAGTCACTAGGCCCTGGTTCTTCACGAGCCGTTGTGCGGCCCAATTTATTTATTTATTTTAGCCAACTCTTATTGTTTAGGACAGAAAAAAATAATCGCACATTAGTACACTCTAGTACCTAATAGTTTTCATAGGTCTCGTTTCTGGGCACTAGGTAGACCAGGACCCATATATTTTTGCCCATTCTCCTTTCGTTTACATGGCAAACAAATATTTGTTTTCCAATAAAGTGGGAGCACCTGAATGTACAAATTTTGCCCAACCACGTTAATCCCGCTGTTAAGTTTAGATAAAAGAAAAAGAACTAAAGAGAGGAAACATCAAAAACATGTTTTATGCAACTTCAACGTGAAATCTGGTTTATTTATACTCGTCCGTGTGGTGTGTAATTGCCCGGCAAAAGTTTCTTCGTAATTTATTTTATGCGATTGTTGTCAATATTTCCTGATATAAACCTTAAATTCACTACAACACAAATTAGACACTAACAAACTAAATATTTTGTAAATAAAGATGACGAAGAATTGTTGATTATTTAGGTATTTACTTATAAACTTAGCAGAATTTAAGACCACTCTTTTTTCAAATGCAATCCCAATCCCAAGTAGTGCATTATTTTAACTTGTTATTGTAGTTAGCTCTCTCACAGTCACAAGTGTGTAATAAAATAGCCTAACAAATTCATCGTGAGTTAACTTCTTTCGAGTAAAGTAGTTTTTTCGCTGTGGTTTTATTTTTCCTTAAACCACATCTTTCCTTCTCTTTTGTCACTCTTTTTCCTTTTTTTATTTTCTATATCTCTCACAAAGATTGTTTTTTATTTTTGTTTATTTTTTGAATGAGTGTTTTTTTTTGTTGATTGACTTTCTTTATTTTCCTTTCAAGTTTTGTTCGTTATTCGTTATTTAAAGATTCAATTTGGTGATAAAAGAGGATTTTATATCACACTTGGGAATGATATTATTGGCCTTTTATTCAGCATTTATTTAAATTTATTGATTTTATGATTCTATTACTGTTGTTTTTGTTTGTTTTATAATTTTTAAATACTTGAAAGTATCGTGTTCTTTTTGCCGTCGAGTGAAAAGAGATGAAGTGGCTTATGGTTGGGCTTAAATTTGGTCACACAAGAAACAAACAAAAAAATTTAAATTACTTATTTAAATTGAGATTGGAGGAGACAGTTCTTAAGATACATTAAGTGTCAATGGGATTTTATAGAGTATTATTATGAGAGGACATTTAGAGTTATGGAAATGTGTATTTTGTTTCTTGTTTTGTTTTAGTGATTTAAAAGATGCACGAAATGGCTTTATCATGGTGGGACAGTGTTACCAGATGCATAATAAATGGATAAAGGGAGATTGGCATCGGAGGTCACAAAAAGGTCTGAGTAATCAAAAAAAAAAAATAAATCGGGTGGCACAACGGCTCATGAAGAACCAGGGCCTAGTGACTAACAACTCGCAACCATTCCTGTGTGCGCCTTTCGACAGGAATGGAAGGGACCTACAATTTTATGCCGAATCCGAACGGCTAGACGAGAAGCACTTATTCGTGACAAGTGATACTCTTGGAGGATTTGTCACTTCCTCGCAAGAGGCAGTAGCCCTGAAAAAAAACTTTTTAGTTTTTAGGTGGACGAGGCTGGGAAGCGATCCCAGACCTCCAGCGTGACAGTCGAACGCACTAACCATTACGCTACGGGCTACTACGTAATGGTTAATACTACTGAGTAATCAAAGAATGTTTAATTGACATTCCTTCGACGGATAACAAATATTAGGTACATATTAATTGTTATTCTTGAAGGTTTAACAAGGGAAAACATGAGCGATGGGTTTTGCTTAATTCTCCTCTCCCTGGTAATATGATTATTTTTCCTTATAAAGATTTGAACTTAAAAACCTTACGTAAAACAAAACTACTGTGTGCATGTGCGCAGAATAAATAATTATTTTTGTAAGAGATTATGTGCTACTTCGATAATATAAAATATAAAAGGGTAATCCAGAAAGACTTACAATATTTGTGTTTTCATGAAATTAATGTTAAATGTAAAGCTGATTAATTATTACATACCTGGAAAGAAAAGAAAGAAAATATTTTTAAAAAAATTGTTTGTGAATGAGAAGAATATAAAAATGATTCGGATCAATAGTAAGAGAAAATAGGTACGAGCTGTTATCATTGAGGTAGTAAAAAATATGAACTTACAAAATCGATATTTTTTGACAGATTTTTTATTCATATATTTATGTTTAAAGTAGGTAGGGGAATTTTCTAGGGATATAAACACATTAAATAAATACTGTTGATTTTTATTTAAGGGGAATAGAAAATTATTTTAAAAATTTGCCTCAGGAATATCAATCAAAAAGGTGCCTATTGTAGGTATTTGTTGAATATTATTGAATGCACTGAACAATTATATTGTATCAACTGATTGGACGCATGTTCTTACCGATTTATCTCTACAAGGTGCGTATTATAAATTTATGGATATTTTTTCAATCGGTTTGAATTATATTCCAAAAAGAAAATGTTGGAAATCATATAAGACTCCTTGGTCTAACAAACGCTTAAATAATTTGAAAAATGTTAAAAACAAGGCATTTAAAAAATTCAGAAAATCAAATTCTGAAGCTGACAGAATGCTTTTCTGTCAGTTTCGAAAGGAATATGATTTTCTAAATAAATATTTACATAAACAATACGTATTGAACATTCAAACCAATATTTCTTGTGATTCAAAGGCTTTTTTAAATAGCAAAAAACGATCTACTGCTCTTCAGGAAAATATGGTGTTTGATGGTCAAACGTCAAATGATTTACAGAGTTCATGTGAACTTTTTTCTGAAATCTTTAAATCAGTGTATGTTGACCATTCAGCATTAAATCTTTATCAAACAGAAAGCTATTCTTCGAGTAATGCTAATATTTCTATACTTCAAATTTTTAAATCTGACATCTTAAATGGTATTTCAAAACTTAAATCTAGCTTGAATCCTGGTCCGGATGGAATTCCATCTTGTGTTCTGCAGCAGTGCTAGTTTTCTCTATCTTTACCGCTTCTGATTATTTTTAATACATCTCTTTCTACTGGAATATTTTTAAATAAGTGAAAGTATTCTTATGTAAGCCCGATTTACAAATAGTCCAGTCATTTGGTAGTTTTGCATGCAAAGTTTTGGAGTAGTTTTGAAAACCCTTTATTTTTATAGATTTTGGGGTGCTCTTTCCGAATTTTCATTTTGCCACCTCGCATCTTTGCCGCTAACGCCGCCATTCGAGGTTAAATGTCGAAAATATCAGGTTTTCGCATATAACTCCGAAACGGTAAATGCTATCGAAAAGTATTTCATGCAAAACTTGTAGATTTTGTGATCCCGAAGAAAAAAAGTTTTGACAATTTTTTTCCTACGACTCACCGTTAAGAAGATATCCACATTTAAAAAAAACGGAAAATGTCGAAAATGTCACTTTTTCACGTGTAACTCCTAAACAATTCATATTTTTGAAAACATCTGAATGCAAGGTTTGTACAATGTGTAACCCCCTATAGGAAAACACTATTATTTTTTTCTTAAAAACAACCGTTATTTTTTATTATTATTTTAAATGTTTGACAAAAATTCTAAATTTCTAGTTTTTCGCGTTTTACTCTTTAATGACGAAGTTGTCGAAAAAAAACTTAGATTCAATTTGTAGACCATAATATTCTCTAGAAAATTGTATAAACACTTTTTTCCATGCAAGTCATAAGTCGCAAGATATAGGTACTTAAATAGCGTCAAATATCGAAAAAATAAATTTCTTGCATATATCTCTTAAACGGCACGTTCTAGTTTGAAAATTAATTTTTCAAAAACTATTCACTCGAACAACTTAATTTAAAAATAATATCAAAGAATAGACTTTTGGCTTTTTAAAACGCTATAGCATGGCTCTGTAAGTATTACCGTTATTTTTCAATATTGTTTTTTCTGTTTTAAGTGATTTTTTTTTATAAATTTCCCCTCCCGTCTAAACGGGGGGAAATAGACCCTTCCCTATACTATTATTTTCTTGTCTAGGTCCAACCTACACGCCCTAGAAATTTGTGACACCTTATGAAAATCACCCTGTAGTTAAAGACCAATTGTATTTTTATATAAAAGAACACATTTGTGCTGAATAGCACGGATTTATGTCAGGTAAATCCACCTCAACATATCTCATGCTTTACTGTAAATATGTCACCGATTCCTTTGAATCTGGGTATCAATTAGATACTATTTACACCGATTTTTCAAAAGCTTTTGATGCAATTAGTCATAAGATTCTTATAGCTAAGCTGCAAGTTTTTGGAATTCATGGATTGCTACTAAAATGGATAGCCAGCTACCTTAATGATAGAACGCAATGTGAGAAATTAGGAAGTTGCATATCCAATACCATTCAAGTTTTATCTGGAGTCCCTCAGGGAAGTCACCTTGGGCCTCTTCTTTTCAACATTTTTGTAAATGATATTCCATTTCTTCTTAAAAAAGCATTCTGTTTAATGTATGCTGATGACATACAAATTTTTCTATGTATCAAAAATAGAATCGATGTAGAAAATCTCCAAAATGATTTGAATGATTTAGCTGTTTGGTGTGAAAGAAATCTTCTTCCTTTGAATATTATGAAATGTAATGTTTTTACTGCACATCGTACTTTAGTACGAATGATATACAACCATCAAATTTTCAATCAGATTCTCAGAGATTCGTGATCTTGGAGTCATTTTTGATCTAAAGTTGTCATTTTCTTTACAAGTAGATTATATTATTGCTAGGGCAAATTCTATGCTCGGTTTCGTAAAGCGAAACTGCAGTGAGCTCTCCAAACCTTATGCATTAAAATCTGTGTACATGTCATTAGTTCGTCCAATTCTTGAATATAGCTCAATTGTATGGCCTCCCTCTTCCTCTATTGGGATTACTCGTATTGAAAGAGTTCAAAAGGCTTTCACAAGATTCGTAGTCAGACAACTTAAGTAGAGAATAGATATTCCTTCAAATGTGAAAAGGTGTGCCTTGATTGGACTTGAATCTTTACAAAAAAGGCGTTCTGTTCAGTTCATATTGTTCATCCATGAT
The DNA here is from genome assembly GCA_949320155.1 of Melangyna quadrimaculata. NCBI lineage: Eukaryota > Metazoa > Arthropoda > Insecta > Diptera > Syrphidae > Melangyna > Melangyna quadrimaculata. The sequence goes on along the minus strand of OX439483.1, from coordinate 136,308,851 downwards.
GTATTTTCATATCGTATTAAATGTCCACAGATTGTAGCTTATTTCGAAATTTATATTCTGGGAAGAAAATTGCGTCTACGTCACTTTTTTAATAATCCAAAACATAAATATAATTATGGTTGCAATGAACCGTTTTCCAGATGCATACAACTCTTTAATTCTATATGTTGCAATGAACTTGATCTATCAATAAACTGATTGGAATTTAAAATAAAATTGAATAATATTATACATTAGTATAAGCTACCTATTTTTATTTATATATATTAAATTGAATTGTTATTAGTCTGTAATATTTTTTAAAAACCGTAGATATATAAATAAATAAATAAATATTATTGAAAAAGCCATTTGTACAGGGAAAATAAATCTTTGTTGAAGTGTAACGAAAAATTAAAAAAAGACTTATTTTTGCGGGTAAATTTCACTTCTTAAAGTACAGTAAGCCAATTTAATCGGCACGGTTGAGCGGTTCACATACCAGTCAAAATTAATTCAAAAGTTACCGGATATTAAAAAAAACGATGTTATTTGCTAGGCATAGGTGATGTATATTATATACATTACTAGCTGACCCGGCAAACGTTGTTCTGCCATAAAAATAATTTCTAGTGAATATTTTAGTTGTTAAATATGAAATAACGAATTTATTGTACGTGTGTTTTAATTTTTTAACGATCGATAAAATTGATCAAATAAAAAAGAACAAGTGAAGCTACTTGAACGTTTAAGCTGGCGGCAACGTTCGTGACTCTTGTGTTTTATTGAGAAGAAAAATGTCGCAGCACTCAATCGGTGCTGAGTACTTCAGAAATATCGGTGCAATCACCCATTTCATGGATATCTCGCCGGGTCGTTTGGACATTCAGGCGGAGATTTCAAAGAAATCGAACGTAAATAAATATAAATCGAAAGTGAAATTAAATATGAAACTGAACGTGTGCTGTTGTTGTGTATCGCAGTTCAGCAGCTGTACTGGCCGAATTACCTTAAGTGCGACGATAGTGGATACATTCTACGTGGATATTGGCCAAATATGTGAAGGTTTGACTGTGTTTGGCGTTGCGCCGCGTTTGATGAATTCTGTTGACAACAATCTTCTCCCAAGCCAATTCTTGACGGAAATTAATTATATTTGGTACACTTAATGAATTGTAGACGCAGAATTCAGTGGTACTGCCTAAACAAAGTACAAAAGTACTAAAAATGGGGCTTTACAATTTAGACCGGAACATGGTTCGGAATGTAAAAGTTCCAAGGAAAGCCTTTTCAAAACCAGGAATGTTATGAAATTTATATTTGAAATGTCTTAAAATATGTGCCGGAATGTGAACTAAAATATAAAAATGAAATAAAAAAAATCAATATAAATTTCCAAGAGCAATTGAGTGTACGATATTTTGTATCAGTCTGTCTTTAGCCAACAGAAATAAGCTGACCCGGCAAAACGTTGTTCTTCTTTATAAATTATTTCCAGTGATCTTGCTCTCGTAGCAAACAACAAGAATGTAGCTAGGCATTGACGGTGTAGATATAGTAGTTTCATAATATTTTTATATCGTTAACGAAAAAATTATAAAAACACATTACAAATTTCAGAAAAAAGTTAAATATAAAAAAAAAATATATTTTCAAGTGAAACTTCTTTGCGCGCGTTGAGAGTGAAATTTCAAGGTTGAATTTTTGTGGAACGAAAAAATGTAACGCCGCATGTGCAACGCTGAGATCATTGATTAGCTTAGTGGTGGGAGGTAGAGTAAAAGTAAAAATTTGTATTAATAGTCTAATATATTTTATAGTGCAATAAGTTTGGATTTTTCGATAATCTATATTATTGTAACAGATAAAAGGGAAAATGTCATTTATGTCCATTTTCTAATTTCGTTAATTAGAATGCTAGAGTTTTGAAATTTGTTTGGTGAATAGATAATTAAATTCTAAGAATCTTACTAGTTCAAAATTTTTATCTATCTTCTATTGGTATGGAGATATAAATTATTTTAAGTTAAGGATTCGTACAAAAAAAAATTAGAGATGATAATTTTCCCTAACATTACGATGATAGAGAACGCGAAAAAAGTGGATCTCGCAATTCTGTCTGTCTGTCCGTCTGTCCATCTGTCCGTCTGTCTGCACCTCGACCTGCAGCCTAAACGGCTGAAGCGATTTTCTTTAAACTTTGGACTAAAGGTTCTTATGTGATTCCCAAAAGGGGAAATTGAAATTTTTTTTTTAGCTCAAAAACTAACGGTACCTGTCATACAGCCAATATACAAAAATTGATTTATTTCAAAAACGGCTCTAACGATTTTCAAAAAAAAAATTACGAGGTACTAAAATTACTAAACTAAATATTTTGGTAGAAACATTTTTTTTTTTTATACAAAAGGTCGCTTACAATTTTAACAATTTTGCATATAAAAATTTTCGAAAAAATAATTTTTGGATTTTTAAAAAAATATTGATTTTTTTTTTTTTGAAAATTCAATATCTTGAAAACGGGCTAATGAATTTTTTTTTATTTTGTGAAAAATTGTATTTGATCAAATACTAAAAGGTGGCATACCAAAATGTTCAAGAATTTTTATATATAAAAAAATTATTTAAGAAAAAAAACGCTCTAACGATTTTTTAATTCTTTTTTCATAAATTCACATTTATTAAACAAATAAGATGGCATACTTTTTTTTGAGCTCTATCTGTTTTAGCTATTAAAATAACTAATTTATAATAATTCATTATATTATATCATAATGTTATGGAACCAATACATATGTACGTTGACTATTTCAAGCTACGTTAAAGTTGTTAGCTACGAGAGCAAGTTTTGTGCGATCCAGTCGTGCCCATTTTTTAATTTAAATTTTCACCATTATTATTTAATTTTAAAATTTACATCCCCAACCCATCGATCATTTTGATATACGACCCAAACGCAAAATAGTTGGCCTACTCATCAATTAACACATTAATCCTCTTTATATACCTTCATTTTCTGTCCCAAGCAGTTGTTGATTAAATTTTTTTTTGTCAATGTAATAAATTACATTAAATGAGTAAATAACAGAAAACACACATGGCTTCAGGTTGCATTCTCTTAAACAAAGATAAGAGCATAATAGTTGGACTACTCTCTATGGGATGCAAATAAGTTGGCCTATGACGATTTAAATAGATGTTCAGTTAACCGTTATTAAAAATATGAAATGCACTTGTTTTGTTGTTTATTGTTTTAAGTAAGCCAGCAACAGTTTAGTGTCAATCATGATGCGTGGTGTTGCATTATCCCGAGACTTTAGGGAATCCATAGTTAAAGCCTTCGAAACGGGATTGTCGAGCTACAAAATAGCAAACCAATTTAATTTACCTCGCTCATCAATTCGAAACATTATCACAAAGTTCAAAAATAGTGGAAATGTGGAGGTTGGTAAAAAACGGGACGCCCACCAATTGCGAAACCTCGAGATTGTCGAGTCTTAAAAAAAATAATAAAGGAAAATCGACGTCAAACTGCCGCTCCAATAACTGTTCAATGGAGAGAAAGAATCCAAAAAAGTGTTTCAGTCAACACTTGTAAGCGGACAATGAAAAAAAATTGGATATAAATTTTATAAGGTTTGTTTTAGATTTATTTAAATTAGAGCTATTTTAATTCGTTAAAACATAGGCCAAAGAAAAAACACTTTTAAAACCTTAACAAAAGAAAAGGCGCCTAGAGTGGGCGAAGCAACGTAAGAACTGGACTGGAAGTCAATAACGGTCCGTTATTTGGAGTGATGAGTCGAGGTTTGAAGTTTGCGTGGCCGACGAATAAAAACGTGTCATAAGAAACTCCAAAGAGGACTTTCACAAAGATTGCCTTAAGAAAACAGTCAATTTTCCAGCATCTCTAATGATATGGGGATGCATGTCTGGGCGAGGTTTGGGCAATTTACATTTTTTAAATGGAAGTGTCAATGCTACCAAGTACCGGGATATTCTGGAAAATGAGCTACACCCATCAATACCACGACTTCAAACTAGTGATGGAGATTTCATTTTCCAACAGGATGGTGCTTCCTGCCATAGAGCAAGGTCTACAATGGCGTGGTTATCTGCTGAAGCAATTCCTTTACTGGAATGGCCTTCCAGCAGCCCTGACCTTTCGCCAATTGAAACTGTCTGGCATAAAATGATGCAAAACCTCCGAAAAGAACCATGTCGGACTTTTCAAGGCCTTAAAGCTAAAATCATAAATATTTGGGAATCTTTTGGTACCGAAGAATGTCGAAAATTAGTTGACACAATGCCACGACGTATAGAAGCAGTTATCAAGGCCAGAGGCGACGTAACACCATGGTAAAATAAAAATTAAGACGCGTAGGCCAACTATTTTGCGTTTAAAAAAATGTATCAATCGTTATTTTATTTTGTAAGACTGCTCTATATGGTTATTTAATTGAAGTCATTTTGTTTTTGTTACATAAGTTAAATAAGTATATCTTTTGTTACATAAGTTAAATAAGTATATCTAAGGAAAATCACCAAAATATTGAGTTTATTGCCGATGGAATTTAAGAACCAGCTGATTTTTGTTTTTTATCATAGGTAGTCCAACTATTTTGCGTTTGGGCTCGTAGAACACATAGCTGAGTCTTAGGCATATAAGCTTAATATCCCTATACATATCGAGATTTTTAGATCGCCAAAGAAGTTTCACTTCTGCCACGAGTACTGACTTACACACGCTCTTTTTTTTTCGATTTTATTTTTTTGTTAAAAAAATTATTCATAAAAATTTTAAATGTAAGCTCTAGCTCGATGTACATTAGGACGCACAGACGCACAGACAAACAGACCGATGTCTTGATGTCTTTTTTGGAATTCTCCATCATCATAATGCTAGTTTTGATTAAGACACAGAAATTTGTTTTTAACACAAAACCCATACTTGCCCTATAGAGCAAGTAGAAATTCAAAACACAATATGGTAGACTGTGGCGTATACGTACTTTTTTATTTTATTGAATTGTTAATACTTTTAATGCGAACATGAAGGAATCATTACCTATTTTTTTATATAAATCTAAAGAAACACAGGGAATAAAAGAGAAGAAAAAAATCAAATGAAAAAGCGCGCAGTTTTTTTTTTTAATAACAGAATTTTGAATCTCTATCTGAGAAAAGGCGCAGGAGTAAATTTGAATTCCTATGAGCTAATTCTTCTGTACGGCCGGCGCGGCGACGGCGTTAAGGTTAAACCCGATCTAATTCATGAATTTTGTTGAGTTAACTCCTTCAAGAGGTCATTTGAATTTTATCCTCCTGATTTTGTCAAGTCTTTGTTCATTATTCTCTACTTAAAGCTGCTTCTTGAGTTAACCACAGATACATTTAATTTCAGAGTTAGTTACCACTGATTCAATTCACCGGTGAAAAATTAGCCAAAGCTAATGAACGTGAGAATAAAGCAACGAAGTTTCAAACTTCTCGATACGATTTGAATACATAACTTATATTACAATGAATAAAATATTTGATGTATTAGGTATATCAATTTATCTTAGGTTAACCAAGTTCCAAGTAAAAATACCTCAATAGATTCTTTAACAAAAAAAAATCTGTGCCTTTTAGGTAAACTCATTTCCAGTGAATTTTTAATTTGAAATATTTTAAAAATGCTCCTCTCTGTCATCCTTTCCACACACTCCATATAGAAAAAAAAAATCAAACCAAGATATCTTTCACGGACAACAACTACTGTCAGCGGCGGCGGCAACGCAACGCACGACGATATACACACAAAAATAAGACCATCATAAAAAGATTCCCCGCGCAATTAAAAGAACTATCAAAGAGTCACGCCAATCTTTTGTATAGGAATGTATGTAGGAAAGGAACCATCTATAAAGAACAACGCTCGCAGCGCAAAATAAATCTCATATCTATCGTTCATGTTGTCAGATGGACATCATTGCACAGAGATAGATAGATAGATCGACATCAACGCTACGACATACAGATCGATGGGATGGATCTGTTTTGTGCAAATACAACACACTTGCATCAATATCTCGCTCGCATCCTCTTCTCTGTGTGAGCTATGCCTATTTCGCACGAAACTTCATATAGCCTTGCAGCAATGCCCGGAATTCCATCATTGTCATATCGATTATGCGAGACAAATATCCGTTGGATTGTCGTCCGATCCGACGACCGAAGGAACACGTCTACGATGAGTGCTGATAGAAATGTACTACGCCGCCACCACCACCGCCACTACTATCACCATTATTATCGATGCGGTAGACTTAGTTATAGTAAAAGACGAAGATCGCCGGACGGGACTGGGGACACACAACATCAAGGAGGCCTTCTTCTCACAAAGAAGAAAGAACCTAACAAATTCCGCCAAGATGATGATGGCACTCATATAAAAAAAAAAAACCAGATCCCTAGCAAGTTGATCGTTAATCGTCTTGCAGTTCTTAAGATGGCAAGTAGATCTAGATACATTTTTCCGAGTAATCGCTTTACTTTTAATAATAATTTTTCTTCGTCATTATAATGCCTCGTTTGGACTCATATCCCTGACTAAGGCTAGAAGAAAAAAGCAGCAATACCATTAAATCTAAAGAAAATGATGAGAAAAATATGAGGGAAGACAGCACTGGCTACAAGGAAAATCAAGTGTTAAATGTTATATGACACTTAAGAAAATAAAAGATGAAAGTGTATTTAATGTAATTTTTGCCTAATTGTAATTGTTTTATTAAGAGAAATTTAAGACCTTATACAAAATATTTTTATTGTATTTATCATATCCGCTTCATAATTGTCCTCTTATAAATATTTTCCGATTTTTTTTCTCTTCTAAATGGTTACACGTTATATAACAAGATAATAATTAGTATAATGATAAAAGTAAAAGAATTTGTATATAAATTTTTATGGCATACTTAAAACAATACCATAAAATCACCTTTACCCACACACAAACCAATAATCAAATGATCAAATATAAATACCCCTATCACTTCATACTTCTCAAAAAAAAACACCCTATAATAAAATTTTTATGATGTGATAAATGATGTCATAAAAAGACAATCTTTCTCTCTCCCAAAAATAAAATAAATATCGACAAAAATTACTTTAAATCCATTAAAAAAGGGAAATAAAATCCAGACAATAGGGAACAATCTTGAAACAATATTTTTTTTTGGATTGGACAGTTTATTCGCCTTCTCATCGGTTTTTTGGAAAACTTAATCAAGAAACTAATATGTATATCTATAACTATAATATAAATTAAGGAAAACTCATAAAATATTAGGCCTTTTATGATGACCATCAAATTAAAGATACCAGACAGGAACATGGATTTTTGGTGTTATTGTTGTCAGCGATCGTGGTTTCAGATGGATTAAAAAAATTTATAGCCACTGTGATATTTGATGATGGAGGCGCCTTCATTTAAATAGGCTGGCATCGGCATATATTTTAAAATTTTATATCCATCAGGAAATAATTTTAATTCCACTTGGATTTTGAAAGAGATGACCACTGCGCCGCCGCCGCACAGTGGTCCGTTTGTTGAATAATGTGGACAAAAATCTTATCCCATAAAAATTCTTGACGGAAATTAATGACATTTTATACAATGTTAAAATAAATAGTTATTTGGGGACACAGAATTCAGTGGTACTGCCTATATTTTTGTACTCGAAATGGGGGCTTCACAATCTAGGCCAGAACATGGTTCGAAATGTAAAAGTTCCAAAGAAAGCCTTTAAAAAACTAGGAATCTTATGAAATTTATGTTTGAAATGTCTTAAGATATGTGACCGAATGTGTACTAAAGTATAAAAATGGTTCCAATATAGATATGTACCAAATTTAGAAAATTTAATCCAAAATGTTCCGCCAAGTTCATTAATGATTTGAATTGTTGTGTGTGATATTGCTTAAAATTTTTTTTATTGAAATTTTTTTTTTACCTAATCTGATCGAACGTCATACCAATTTGACTATTCTCTTAGTTTAAAATTGATGAACCAAATTTTCGGTCAATTGTATTTATAAATAAAATCTGTACAAAATTGTTTGTATTGCATACGTTTGAAATTGATATCAAACTAAGAATTCTAATATTTTCAATAATCGTCAAATAGCCGTTATATAAACGGTTATTTTACAAACAGTAAACTATCAGAATTCTTAGTTGTCAGATTCAAACGATGCAATAAATAAACAAAATTAATGCAATAGCAAACAAATCAATTCTAATAAATTTTAATTCTTAACATTTGATACATATTTTTATAGGAATCATTTTTATATTTTAGTACCCACTCGGGCACATATCCTAAGACATTTAAAACATAAATTTCATAAGATCCTTCGAAAGGGCTTTCTTTGAAACATTTATATTTCGAACCATGTTCTGGCCTAAATTGTGAAGCCCCCATTTCGAGTAAAAAAATATAGGCAGTACAACTGAATTTTGCGTTCCAAAATCATTAAGTGTATCAAATTTCATTAATTTCCGTCAAGAATTGGTGTGGGAAAAGATTTTTGTCCACAGAACTCAACAAACGGACCACTGTGCACCGACCAAAGCATTTTGAATATTTTGTATGGTTTATTTGTATTTGGATGACAAAAATGCGGAAAAGAAATAGGTGAATTATTTTAATTTTAAATTATGTTTTTACTCACGATATACAGGGTGATTCACCTAAGTTGTGACAAGAAGCTAGAGCGTGAAGTTGGGTCAAGACAATGAAAAAATCTTATGGGAGAGAGGTTTTTTTTTTAAATATTCACTTAAAACGGAGAAATTTATAAAAAACAAAACACCAGTAATACTTAATGTCCAGTTACAACTTTTTGTAAGGCAAGTAATTCCCTATTTTGTATTGCTGTTTTAAATAAGTTTTTATAAAACAAACTTTCAAACTAAAAATTTTGAAAAAAAAAATTGCCAAAAAATATGTCAACATCATTTTTTCTTGTTTTTACTAAGAAGTTGGTTTCTTTATATTTTAATATCTTTAAAATTAAAAGTCCTAGAACCGTTCGCTTTTCAATGTCTGACTAAAAATTGAAAGGAGCATTGAATTTTGAAAACAAAAATAATAATTAATAACGTTAAATTTAAAAAAAAGATAAGTTTGGCATTTTGATTTTTTTTTTTTTGTAAAATTTTGTTTAGTTTGAAAATTAATTTTTCAAAAAATGTTCATTGAAACAACTTTATAAGACAAAAGAAGGGATTTATGGCTTCACAAAAAGGTATAACAGGACATTGTACGTGTTACCGTTGTTTTTTATATAATTTTGTTTTTTGTTTTAAGTCAATTTTTTAGGGGGGGGGGGAATAGACCTCCCTCCTATACGATTTTTCCTTATCTCAACCAAATTAGTTTCAGAATCACATTGAGTTTATGGTGGATCAGTACTCTACAATGATTCAGTGTGAGGAGGTTGTGGATATTCGCGTCCATTTGATATGTGCGTGAAGTTAGCGCCGCCATTTGGGATTTTCGTACAAAAAAATGTTGTGCTGCAATGTGTCCAACTTGGGCTGCCATATGCCGTATTAAAAAAATCCTACTACCGAACGGTTTCATTTTTAGAGGGTGTTCATTTTCTTAGCGTGAACTTAGCACCGCCATTTTGGATTTTCAGAATAAAAAATGTGCTGTAATGTGCCAAACTTGTGCTCCCATGTGACGTAAATAATAAAAAAAATATATTAGTAAATGCGTCCAACCCTTGACGCACACCAAAACAGGCACACCGACCGACAGACGAGGAACGTCTTGTCGAGTTAGTTTTGATTAAAACTTCGAATCTTTTTGTACACGAAACTAAGAATTCAGTTAAGAACAAGTAAAAATTAAAAATTCTGGTTATTTTTCGATGGTTATATTTTCGTCAATTTCTATAATTTTAAAGGCTTAAGATTCAAACTTATTTTATTTGAATATTTCTTGCGTCTATCTTTGCCCAACAAAAGTTATGAGCAGTTTATTAAAAAATATTTTAATTAAAGATTTTTTGTAGGTAGTTGTTTGTTAAAATTTTATATATTCAGATTTGTTACTCTTAAGACTCTCAAATTTGCCTTAATTTTCGAGTTACACCAAAAATACTAAAAAGTGACCATTATCCCAGAAATGCTAGGGCTGACCGCGAGACAAGACGAGACTCTGCGAGACTTTTGTAAGTCTGGTTTCGGTCTCGTTAAAATCGAAAATTTTCAGTCTCGGTCTCGTGTAGGCCTCGTATAATTAAGTCTCGTCTCGGTCTCGTCTCCGAAAAATACGATTTTCGGACATCCTGTTGATTATTGGAACGAAATATTTTATAGTTTGAATACGTGCAGAAGAAAATAAATATTTAACTGAAATTGGAATTTTTAATTTATGAGACTCTCTGTAAATTTCGGTCTAAATATACAGTCTCGTCTCGGTCTCGTCTCGGCTGCTTAAGACTTAAAAGCAAGTCTCGTCTCGTCTCGGGCTCGTCATGCAAAACCGAGACCGAGACTTTTCTCGTCTCGTGGCCAGCCCTAAGAAATGCATATGGTGAACCTTGAATGTAATTGTTCCTTCATAATTGGTTTATTCGCTATCTCATAAATGGCGCCCGTCATTGAACGATTTATCACATGAGGTTACAAATTTCAATTTTGAATTTTTAGAGAGCGAATTCGTAATCGTCTGACTAACTTAGATCTGCAAAGTTTGTGTTCGTAAACAATAATTGAAATCTGACTTCAGCAAACAAATTACGTTCGTAAACATCAAAAGTACGCAGAAATCAAATCGGCGGCGTCGGGCAGTTTGTGCAGAAAAAAAACATTCTGCTGAAAAAAAGTAATTTCTGCTGAAAAAAAAAAATTAAATTAAAACAGGAAAACATGTAAAGGGTGGGATATCTAGGGTTTTTTTTTCTGAATCATATGTTAATTTTACACTGACAGCTGTTTCCCAATCGAAATCTTAACGGGAAGTCAGCATTATACCTCCAAGTCGCTCTACGCTTGTCAATATTGGGATATATTGAAAACTTATTTCCAAAGTGAGTGCCATGTGAAAATCGTCTTTTCTGACGAGGAACATTTTCATCTCGGCGGCTTCGTTAACAAACGAAATGGCCGCATCTGGGGCTCGGAAAACCCGCACACGTTACTGTCGAGAACCCAAAGCATCCATAGAGAGTGACAGTTTGGTACGGATTGTAGAGTGGTGGCATCATTGGACCATTTTTCTTTGAAAACGAGGCTGGGAACAATGTTTCGGTCAACAATGGTCGTTACAGAGCCATGTTGACCGACTGTTTTTTACTAACATTAGAGACATGAATTTGGACAGTCTTTGGTTCATGCAGGATGGTGCGCCATGCCACACAGCCCATACCACACTCGATCTTTTGCGTACCAAATTCCAAAGCCGTTTTTGCGATGTCAATTGGCCGCATCGGAGCTGCGATTTGATCCCTTTGAACTTATTTTTTGTTGGGAACCGTAAAGGACCGATGTTATGCCAGCAATCCGGAATTGATTCAAGAACTTAAGGCCAATATCATCCAAGCAATCCATGAGCTAGAGCCCCAAACCATCAACAAGATTTTGGAAAGTTGAAGTGACCGATTTCGATGCTACGAAGCCAGCCGACGCAGCCATTGAACGACGTTGTGTTCCATATATTAATGGGAACTTTTGGTGTTAGTAATAAAGCCATAATACATGGACAAAATTAAACTTTGTTCACTTTATTGCATTTTTAAAAAGAAACTTGTGATTGACCCAACCTGTAAATGAAATGGTCGAGTACATAAATTATCAGGATATTTGTTGATCAACGAATATTTCTTTCCAAATGTCACCCAAAAGCCCTAGAATCACCTTTTTTATTAATCGGATTTTGTATAAATAATTTACTGCGCTGCGATGTTTACGAACACAAATTTATTAAAAAACTGCCGACTGCTTGCTTTCTGCGGGCAGAAGAAATAAAATCGATACGCAGAAGCTAAGCAGGCATGCGGCAGATCTGCGGAATATTTCTGCGATTACGAACTCGCCCATAATCTGCAGGAATGAAAAAGGTAGTGCTTTATTTTAACATGCATGAATTTGCGTGCATGTTTTCTATTACATAAAGGCTGCTTTTGGCTGAAACTACAAATGAAATTTTATTGCTGGTATCGAATCAGTTTTTTATCCTCTAGAGTCTACAACATATCCAAAGTACCTCAAAATGTAAAATTGGCTTTTTGCATATAGGCGCATTTAAAGAGGGGAGAGGGCGGGGGGGGACAGTTTATCAAGCTGTAATATTTCTTATGATAGAATCTAATCATATAACACATGATTTTAGGATGAGTGTCAAGTTATCAAAACAACATTCACGAATCGTAAAATGGTAAATTGGATAATTTTCCGTTAATCAGTCATTAATAAGTTGTGACAATTTCGAATTTATCGTTCAATGTTTTCTATGTTTTTTGTGTTGCTTTGCTAACTTGATATCAAGTTAGCAAAGCACCCTCTCAGAAAAGTGGTAAAAACTCTTTACAGTGAATGATTTAAAGCTTAATAATTTCAATTTTCAATGTTTTCTATGTTTTTTTTGCTGTTTTCATAATTCGATGTCAAGTTAGCAAAACAACATTCGCAAAACCAAAAATGGTCAATTGGATAATTTTCTTTTAATTTGTCGTTAATTAGTTGTGGCAATTTCGAATTTGTCGTTCAATGTTTCCTACGTTTTTTGTGGCTAAAATTTTTTATATTTAATAGTTTATTGGCTTAATAATTTATGGTTGATTAGTCTCTAATTAGGTGATGTTTTTGATTTCGTCGTGTTATGTTTTCTTTATGTTTTCTTTATTTTTTTTTTTGCTGTTTTGCTATTTTTATGTCAATTTGGCATAGGTTATATTTTGTCAATTAGCAAAACAGCTAAAAAAACAAAGAAAACATAGTACGAAGAAATTTAAAACTTCACAACTAATTAAAGACTACTCAACGACAAATTATTAAGCAATAAACTATTCAATATAAGAAGTTTTAACCCCGTTTTGAGGTGTTGCTTTGCTAACTTGACATCGAATTAGTAAAACAGCAGACAAAACATAGAGAACATAGCACGACGATATTGAGAATATCACAACTAATTAACGACTAATTGACTGCAAATTATTAAGCTATAAATCATTCACTGTAGAGAGTTTTCACCACTTTTCTGAGAGCGACACAAAAAAAGTAAAAAACATTGAACGACAAATTCGAAAGTGTCCCAACTGATTAACGACAAATTATCCAATTAACCATTTTCGATTCATGAATGTTGTTTTTCTAACTTGATACTCATGATTTTATGTACTTTTCATGGTTGATTTTAAAGAGACCAAAACTGAAAGGATACATGTATCCTGCAGAAATTTAAAGTCTTTTTTATGGAATGATAACTTTTTTTTAGTACAATAAGTAATTTATTACCCAAAACCATTTTAAAATTATGGGATATTAATGAAATTTGATATAAATGTTTAATTTTGCATTGTTTATACAAAGAATCAAAAGAGTTCCCAAAAATATCTGTGATGAAAGGATGTTTTTTAAAGGGGGATATGCAAGTGACTGATTATTACTATAACATCCATGCACAAATTTTAACACTTATGACATTTGCTAAAAATAAATAAAGAAAACATCCGCTTGGAATTGACGACAATTTATTAAAAAGTCAATAAATTAATATAAAGTGAAAAAAAAAAAAATAAAAGTGCGTATACGCCCCGTTGTTCCACTGGTTTATAGGAAACAAATCATTAAACGTTTGCCGGTTAATTAAAATATATTAAACAATGAAAAATGTTTCAACTTTAATTAAATATTAAATACATATTAAATAAATATTTTATTAAAACTGCCTTTAAAGGCAATGAAAGCATATGTGTTATATGTATAGTTGTCATCGTCCTTCGCTCGCTGTTCCGGTGCAAGTATCATGTGTTCCTGTCCAGGTCTTACAACCACCTCAACCCATTTCTGCCCCTACACACGAATACTTTTTTTAAATTAGTTATTTACATGTTTAAGAACAAATATTTTGCAAAACCAAAATTGCATAGGCCACATGTTTTCGAAATACAAATTTGAAAAATACATTATTGCATTTTACATTTTGGGAAATACACATATTTATCGTTTTAAACGGAAAGTCCTCTGTGCCCCGTGAACTTAAAATGAGCGACGTGAAATGAAAGCAGATATTTTCTCTTTCATTGAAAACCACCATCATTGAAATACAAATCAGTGAAAATCTGGAATTTTTCTTGACATGTTGGTTATAGAGAGCAATCGTTGAAAACTTCTTTCATTGAAAAGTCCACTGCCTTTACAAAAAAAAAAAACAACTTTGAGGTCAGAGTTGATTATTACGTGTGAAGGGTTCGGAGTTACTCCTTCTACTCCAGATTTTCGATAGGAATGGAACAGTGAAAAAGGAGTAACTCCGGGCGACCAATCGAAAAAGGCATTCCATACGATAACAGGAAGAAAAAGGAACTAGGACTGGCCACGAGACGAGAAAAGTCTCGGTCTCGATCTCGGTCTCGTATGACGAGTCCGAGAAGAGATGAGACGAGACTGCCTTTAAAGCAACCGAGACGAGACCGAGACGAGACTGTACATTTGGACCGAAATTTACAGAGAGTCTAATAAATTAAAAAATCCAATTTCAGTTAAATATTTATTTTCTTCTGCACATATTCAAACGATAATCGAAAAGATTGTGTTCCAATAATCAACAGTTTGTCCGGAAATCGTATTTTTCGGAGACGAGACCGAGACGAGACTTAATTATACGAGACCGACACGAGACCGAGACGAGACTGAAAATTTTCGATTTTAACGAGACCGAGACGAGACTTACAAAAGTCTCGCAGAGTCTCGTCTCGTGGCCAGCCCTAAAAGGAACACACAAATTATTGAAAAGATTGTGTTTCACTTTCTGGAATCAAATTTCAACTGTTCATTGAAAAACGATTTCTATCATCTTAATCTTAATAATAATTAATGCGAAAGTGTGTTTGTGTGTCTATTCCACTTTATCTAAGAAAATACTGAAATGATTGGAATAAAAATTTGTGGAACGAGAGTTTGGATGTAGGGAATGAACATAGGCTTATTATTTATTTTCAAACATTTTAAAAAGTGCAACAAAAAACAATTAAAAAGCTATACCCAATAGTTTAGACTATGAGATGGACATTAGTTAATGGAGATCCTTTACATAGAATATATAATGTACAATCGTGACCCGATTCGTGGGTTTTAAGACTCTTAACTCTTTTTTTGGGTCTTTTCTCTGCTAAGAGTATGTTTAATCGTCAGGCCATTGCCTGACATCATTTTCTTCTTGGTGGGCGGCCTACTAAATTTAGTCCACCGAAGGTTATGTTGTTTAAGAAAAACAGTTTAAAAAAGTTTTTTGACATTTGTAAAAAAAAACATTTCCTTTGCGTTTTTTATATAAATCATTCAAAAAGTATTTGAAATGTGTTCTTCAAGCAAAAAATATAAAATTAAATATTTTCAATACTCAAAAAAAGGTTACGAAAGAATACAACTTTTTTTCACCATACCTATGGCAAATAATTTTATCATCGGCAATTTGGTAAATATTGACAATACCTAGTTTTGTTTAATTTAGCTTAACAAACATAAATGCAATTTTTTCTAGAAGTACACGCTTTACTTCTTTTCATAATTTAAAAATGAACCAAAGTTTTGTTACAACATCTAAAATAGTGCAGCAAAAGCCGATGAAAATGCAAAAAATAAAAGGGATTTATTTAAATTGGTGAACCTATACTTAATAGGTTGGACTAACATATTGATATATGTACGTTAATGGAAATGCTTTATCGGTAAAACTTAGCACTTTTCAGTGACATTGGTAAAGTTCGGAAATTGTTTTGTTTTCATAATTCATTCAGGACTTTTTTCCAGTAGTGTTTGTAGCAGTAGCGGATCTAGGATTTGGCTGTGGAGGGGGGCTTGGAGTTTGGATATCCAGTTTGGAACTTTAAGTAATAAAATTTGATTGTCCTTAAGATCAATTTTATTATTTACATAAAACAAATAAAAGAGATACATTTAGCTTTAAGGCAAGATATACTCAACTTTAGCGGAACTACACTTTACGACAACGGCCGGCGACACGGCAAAACATTATTTTTTATGAAATTTTAGGAGCTATATCGATCTAAACGGCCACAGAACTTCATACAAGTTCCGCTGCAGTGCAGTTCCGTCGAGTGCGGTCTAATCTTTAAGGTTCATGTTTTTTTTTTGTGAAAAAGATATATGGAGATACATTTATGTAGTTATATAACAGACAGCGAATTTTGATATTCTCACTTTTCCTTAATTGACATCCGTGTTTTATGTGCCTTAATATCCGTTCCTGTCGCGATTTAAAATGTTTTCAATACAAAGTTCAATAACAATTATTCATAATTGCTTTAGCGTAGATAGAAGCAAATATAAAGGCGCACCATAATAAAATTAATAATTTTTAGCCATGCTTGAACCACACGTACAAATTCGTTTATTTATATTATTTAAAAATTGATTAGGTACATACATTATGGAGGTAGGTATAATTTTAAATTAGCTGTGGGTATGTTTTGAACTTCACGTTTTTGACAAGGTTTGAAAACTGTTTATAATTGGCTAGTTCAGAAAAATTAACTGGTCGTACTGGCAAAAGCTCATACTATATGTGATTTGACAGTATCCAGGCCTCTGAGATCTTATTTTTCCTGAATTAGCCAAATTAACGAGAAACTGTTTTGATCAAACTTACTGTAGGACAAAACACAAAGCTGCTCTAAGAAATAACCCGCGGCCCAATTCTGCAAAGCTTGAATGTATTTTCGAGTATACGCTGCATACCCACACTTTATATTGATGCCCTAAAAATATGTCCACATATCTGCACATCACTCTAGAGTCTAGAGGGATTGCAAATATTCATTTGCTTTTGCAAGATTATCTGAGAGCGCGCAGAGAAAACTTATGCTATTGGAATTTGGCTCCTTGACTAGAGAATTAATATGTAATTTCTTAGTCCAAAGATGATTTGTACGTACAATTGCCTTGGACCTTTGAATTTATAAAAACTAAGCCCTAAAATTCTCTAAATCCAGCCAAGGCTCCTTGTCTTAAACATTTACATTAAACTTGAAACCCCGTTGTTCTCCAATTGTTTTAGACTCAACTGCGTTTTTTTCGTTAAATTAGCTTTGTTTTTAGTGTAAACAGTTGTTGTATTTGACACTTCAATGTTAAGCACCGACCACTTTTTTATCGCTTTTTATTTATCTCTTCCAGTCTTAGCCCAAATTTGGACTTTGAAAGTCCCTAGACTTATTATTCCGAAGCAGGTTTCTCCGTCCCAATTGTCTGGGTTTTGTTTTTAGGGACAAAATTGTCGTTGTATGAAACATGTCCATTATTCATAGCTCCCAACTTGGTTTTTGTCCAATTTGCTTCAGGCCTTAGCCCCAATCTTAGGGCTTAGACAAAAAGTTACATATGTATGCAAATAGTACAGCCCCAACAATTTTGTCCATCAAATTTAATATCTTAACAATATTTTAGACGGAATAGAAAACTCTACACGCTTTAATGTATTGCTTTCTTTCAAATTATTTTAGGAATCAGCTGTGGGGGGGGCTTTAGCCCATAAAGCCACCCCCTGGATCCGCCACTGGTTTGTAGGACAACATTACCCTCAGTGGCCACCTTCTGAGTTCCAAGAATTTTAACTCTCATCTTGGGTCTTCTGTTCCACTAAAGAAACTTCGTTGCTCCGCTTATAGGTTATGTTTAGTGGCCAGGCAAGCACCAATGAAAATATATTTCTTGGACAGCAGTACCTTGGGTCCGCCTATCAAATGTGACTCACAAAGGCACTGTTGTCCAATAGAAAATGTTGAAAAAAGTCCGGAATGCAAAAAAAAAATATTTTAGACTTCTGCTAATATCACTGAAAAATACAAATTTTGACGGTAGTTCTGGAATTTTCTCATTTTGAAGTTTTACCGTATGTATTTTCATAGTTAAATACATTTTCGTCTTGAATTAAATTAGAACTGGTCAATTAAAAAAATTAAAGAGGTTTGCGTGTGATACAAAACTCACAATTAGGCTGCATAGTAGGGTGGATCGTTTTCAATATTTTTTGCCAAATCACTGTGTGCAACTCATAGTTTATGCTTAAAAAAATTATTTAAAAAGAACGGAAACACTGATAATAAAGAATGATACATTTTTTGAAAGCTAGAAGTCTGTTCTTTTATTGAGTTTTTGAATCAAGTTTTTTCTGTTAATAGTTTTCGAAAAAAATATTTTCAAACTCAAACTTGAAAAAATTTAACTGACTTTTTCTTTCAAAAATGTGGAATTAGGTTAGAAATTGGCTTAAATTCCTTATTTGATAAGGGCTTTTATTAATTCTTCATCGACCACTGAAAACCAGATGACTTTATGTCTTCTATTTTTCTAGAAAATCTAAAATCACGAAAAATTTTAATTGTATTTAATCATTTGTTTATAAAATTGACCGTCCTATCTACAGTGAAAGAGATAGACCCCCCAATTTGGTAAAAAATACTTGTTTTCGGCCCTCTACAAGAATCCGTTATTTTTTTATCGCCAAATATTCCCGCCCCGAATTCATAATATATATGGTGTGCATGAAAAGTTTTTCAAATAAAATTGGATTAAAGCTCAGCACCACAAAAAGGAGACTGATGAGTGCAAAAGTGGCAAAGCACGAAATAGCTATATCTCCAGCCAAACAATTGGTGGTAGCGCCTTTAAGTTGTTGTTGTTGTTCAAAAATTCAATGAAATTGACGGAATAAAGAATGGTCAAGCCTAATAAGCTGACATTCTAGTACGAATAGTACAATAATAACAATAATAATATATCATTTTTTGTGAAAAACTACAAATTTTCAATGGCTTGCCGATTTTGTTTTTCCCAACGGCGACTCAAAAAAAATGATGAGGATACGTTTAGAAAACCATTAAGCATATACTATGAGTTGCACACAGTGATTTGGCAAAAAATGCTGAAAACGATCCACCCCACTCCGCCACCTCGCTCCGCCATATATTAATATTAAATGTTTGAAAGAACAACAATCACTTGAAATTGTTTGCTTTTGTTGAGTGTTGCAGAAAAAAAAGTATTTCTTCAGTTTTAGGTAAAATTTTATTTCAATCATCTAAACATTTTTGAAACGTAAAAGAAATTGAATAACGCAAACATCAAAAAAGTCTTTTTTTGAAAATTGGTTAGTGAGAGAACATGAAATACTTTATTTGGAAACCATATAGTAGAAATTGCGGTTAGCCTTATATAGTCACAAAATTATCATTCTTTAAACTGTGCGAAAAAATTAAATATTAATTATTTCCAGGATTCTATCCGCCCGCTAAAATATGCTTTCCGCTTTGAGATTAAATTAAAAAAATATAGCCAATATTTAAATCAAATTATTGAAGTACAAATTATTTGTCATAAGAGTGTTCCAAGCTAAGTTTTTCCTATGTTTTAAGGAAACAAAAAATTTTATACAAATTCAAAAAGCGTGTACTTCAAGAAAAACCTGTAAATTAAATATTTTCAATATTGAAAAAACAAATTTGCAAACTTAATTCATGCGAATTATAAGTGATGTCAAAATAGGCATCCAATTAACAACGTTGTGTATCCGGAAGCTTTAAAAAAACATCAGAAAATCTATTTTTGAAAACTTTGTCGGTGAGATAGCCTTATTGAGTCCCGGTTTGTACCCCAACAGTTAACTAATTTTCATTCTTAAAACTGCGAAGCAACGCGAGCACGGGGCCACTAGTTAAAACAATAAATTTGATTTTTTTAAGAAAGTGATAAATATTTTTTTCTTCTAATTCAATCAGAATTTTAATATTCAAGGCCCCCATTTTTTGTTTACTTACACTTTTCTCTGCGCTCTTTGAATTAGAGGGATGAAAATAATTAATACATTTTTTAATAAGATAATTCATTTTAGCAAGAAAACTATAAATTTTTCGGACGATTAAAATTTAAGTTTTTTGCTCTTTTTTCTCCGCAAGTCCACTGAACCGAAAAACAAATAAGATAACTTTCCTTTGCAAGATTTGTATTCTATTTAACACCACTTTAGCCCGCTAGAGTATTTTTTAAAGAGTATTATGTAAATGTTTTTCATTTTAACGTTTAAATTGGTAATTTTTTTTTGATCTCAACTAAATCTTTTTCTATCAGTATATCCTTCACTCTCTTTCACATACTCAGGCCTCAGGCCCTCGCAGTAGATAGATATCTGGATTTATTTGGTGTTTTTGAAAGATTTTTAACTTTTGCTTTATTTTTAATTGGTGGGTCTGTGTCTAAAGATACAAATCTGTTACAAGTGGGCTTAGTAGGTAGCCCCATCTATCTGGTAACAAGAGGGAGAGACTGATGGAGTCACCCTTTTCTCTCTTTAAGCTTGATTTTGCTTGTTATACCTGACAAGTAGTAGGTCTATACAAACCACCACGAGGTAAATGTAGAAGCAACGTATATAGGCTTATAAATATTACTCAGCTGATAGGTCACACGTATCTCAAAATGCAACTGACTTTAAAATCAGAACAGCATAATCGCTATCGCAGACAATCGGGGAAGCCAAAGCTAAAGCCAACCAGCAGCAGTAGGTATAACAACAACAGAAACGGACAGACGGACAGACAACCCAAGAACATCAGCGCAACCAAAATTCCAACCAAAACATGGACGCTCACATATCAAAGTCGACACGACGCGTCGTTGTGGTGTATGTCGTGGTAAACACAATCTGTGTAAAAATCTGTAAAAAAAAAATCAATTGAAAGCGGCTGAAGGACCCCGAACAGTGGACTTCAATTATTATCGATCACGATCTTATGGATGCGAGTTCTTTTGTATCTTTATATTTTTTTTTCTGTTGATCAATTTTTTTTTTTTTAAACATATTCAATCACGCTCGCGTAGGGATAATTCGGTCACTCCTTTAGAACGCAAGTAGTGCTCCATAAGATATGATGATGACTTTCTGCCCAAGCTTCAAGACTAATACACAGTTGGTTTACTGTATGGAAGTTGAAAGTGCGTGCCATATTGCCCAAAGACCATCAGCCAATGTTTGGTATAACGCGCGAGTTTTACTGGAGCGCTTCATTGATAAAACGAAAAACTGATCACGAATTTGTTCCAACTTAAAGTGTAATTACTTCATCTGGCAGCCGAGCGCAATTCAGCGCGTGTGCCTGTCCAGTGTGCATGCAGCAGCGGCGAAGTATGGCGTTAGCCATAATTCCAATTTATCCGCGCAGATATTATGATGAAATATCTGGTCTCACTGTCGATATTCAAGATGAGGAGCTGCCAAGGTGAAAAATGGATAATGGGTGGTTTTTTGATGGAATAGGCGAGACCGAAGCGAAAAATATATCTCATCTGGATTTTATGAATGAAAGGGAAATTACCAATGAAAATTTAATTTTTTCTGATGAGGATGTGGGCAAATTTGTTTCAGAATCTTAAGAATATTTTAGCTTTTTCTGAATTTTGACGAACTTTGAATTTCATTCTTTTCTATATCTAATTTCTTCTATCCAAACAAAATAGGAATAGTGGCAATAATAATATTCAGGTTTTAAGTTTGAATTCTTAAAATGTTAATATATGTTTTTATATAGTTTGGCATAATCAGGATTTCGCTACACAAGCTCCCCGTTTAGTACAGGCAGCTCACAGTTTTTTTTTATAAATAAGATTCTTCAGCTTTATTTTGAATCATAAAATATTCATATATGTGTACCTATACATATATTAACATTGGCGGACTTAACTCGGTTTGTAGAAGAAATCTCGAATGCCGAAATATTGAATGACAATTTCGAATACTTAAACTTTGAATCGCAAAATCAGGAATGGTTAGGCACGCGCAAATCGCGTGCTAAGCCATTCGGGATTCTTACATTCTAAATGCACAAATGAGGTATCAAAATAATTGTTGATTAATTGAAACAACAAAATAGAAAAATACAAATACAATTAAATCAATGTGCGCACTCAAGTGTAATGACAATGAGTCGATGGTTGGATGCCAACTAACAGTAACACTGTAATTAACTCCGCTTAACGGTAATTTAGAAGTTAAAATTTTTCAACAAAAATCCAAATAAAATTAAAAAAATTAAATTGAATTTAAGCCGTGTATTACTTGCGTTAAAATTATGGTTAAATTTGATCCGTTTTTATAGGGGTGAATAAAATTGAAGGGTTTCATTAAATAAGATATTTTAAAACATACATTTCCCATTGACATTGGCCGCGTTCGGGTACGTCACAAGCTGACCAACCAAACAGCTGATGTCAAAAATAAATCTAAAGCTATCCCAAAACTGTTCGGATCTGTTTAGATATACGAACAGTTGACATCACATCTGTTCATTTTCTTTTGTGTACGGTCGCTTTTGTTTGGTTTGGTTACGTATCCGTTTTTGGTCGTTTCGATCGTCATTATAATAATAATGAAATTCATATAATAATTTTAACTATATGCCTGTAAGACCTCAGGTCTTTTAAATGCAATGCACGACACTAGTTAGAATGAATAGAAGGAACGGAAAGATTTTTGTTGGCACAGTGGATTGAAAATAAGATGTTGATTATCTCATGAAATTTCACGGGTGGCATCCAGTTGAAACTGGGGAATTCAGAAAAGAAAGCTATCTAGACTGGTGCTCGAACCCACAGGTCCAGGTTAGCAGTCAAACACTATAGCCACTACTTTAAAGTTGTTAGCTACGTGAGCAATTTCGTGCGATCCAGTCGTGCCCATTTTTTGTTTTAAATTGTGGAACAAGAAACAAGATGTTGAATAATTGTCTTTTATAATTCACTGCCGTTATCAATTCTTAATTGGAAACTCAAAACAAAATGGTTTTATGTTTCCTAGTTTTCGAGAATATTGAAAGTTACGACGATAGTTTTTTGAGGTTTTTTCTGTAGAATTTGTATTATTATTTATTATATACCGTGTATTACGTGATAGTATCGTTTTTTGGGTATGTTATACCTAAGGGTCACCTCCACCACTTACACAGTACCGTCGGTGGCTTGTTTCGCAGACTTACAGAATTTATTCATTCATTAACCTCAGAATATTTAGAAGACTAAGGGCCAGTTTGTTCACAGTGGGTTAAATCTGCAATTTGATTATCACGGATTTTTCCTAATCCATAATTAAAGATCCGTGATAGTCAAAGACTGTTTGTCCCCTTTTTTTTAGCTTGATTAACAAATCATGGCTTTTCCACAAATCGTTCCATTTTCCAGTCTTTTTTTCAGTTCGGTTGTCAAAACTTAATCAAGAAATAAGTTTTTTTCATTTTTGTTGACGTTTGGGACATTGTATGTTTGTGGATTCTTATTTAAAAACAGCGTTAGCAATAAGCAAGGTAAATAAATTCTTATTTGCAAACATTAAACTTTTTTTTATAACAAAACACGGATCGCGATGGTAGCCAGAGAATGTGTATTGTTTTTTATTTGTAATTGTTTCACTTTACTTTAAGGTTTGTTCGTTTCTTCTGTGACGTCACAATAGTCATAATCACTTGTAAGAAATTATTTATTCCAACTTATTTGATTGTTCTTATTGCTTTTTATATGTTTACTGTTCTTATCACTTAAAAACAATTTCTTTAAATGCTTAATTTAAAAATATAAGTCTTCATTTAAAAATTAATATAAAGAAAGATGATTGATGCGTCACAGAAAGCCCAAGATGGCGAGAAGGGTATATCTAATGAGCATACGGATTGCTGTTTATCATGCGAGTGCGTAAATCAAGCCTGAACAAACTGAATTTCGGTAAATCCTTGATTAAATAGTGCTGATCAAGCAAATTCAGCTGATTAGTGATATCTTCAATAAACTGCTCAAATCATGGATTTCTTGATTAAAATTTTAGTGAACGAACGCATTCCATGATTATCAACTGCAATAATCCTTGATTAAAGAGGATCAATTGTGAATAAACTGGCCCTAAGCTTAATAGAGACAATAGACAAAGTCTTAGAGACAAAGTGAAAGAAAATTAAATTCCCTACAAATAAAAGTCATGCTTATAATATTAGATGGTGTAGGGAAATAATTCCACGGGAATCTGCTTCACATGGGAAATAATTTCACTTTAAATGGGAATCTGCTCCATTTTTCAAAGTGGTATTGATTCCCACCGAGAGCGAGAATATATTTCACCTTGAATTTTGTGGAATTGTTTCTCACCTATAGAACGGCGCGAGTTTTTAATATTTGTTTTATACCTAATACTTCGTTGCTCCACTTAGGGATTAGGGTATGGTCAGTTGCCAGGCAGGCGCCTATGTTGTAAGTTGGTGGACTTAAAGTTTATGTATAATAAAGAGTACCTTGGGTGGCCTGCCTTGCGTGTTCGAGGATTTAAACTCCCTTTTTGGGTCCTCTGTTCCGCTCACGTGATTCCGTCGCTCCGCTTAGGGAATGCTCAGTCACCAGGCAGGCGAGTCAGTTGGTGCGCTTCTGTTGAAATTTGAAAGCACACCAACTGAGAACATATGCCCCTCTCTGGCGACTGAGCATACCGTAAGCGGAGCGACAGAGTCACGCGACAGAGTCATAAGCGGAGCGACAGAGTCGACTACCATACCCTAGCTCGGAGGTGTTCAGAGTTTTTTTGGTCGACATTTCCAAATCGATGTGGGCGGTTTTTCCTTGGGCGTTATTGCCGTACGCAAATTTTAAAATCTCAATCCATAAACCTGATTTAATAATATCAAAAACTAGGCATGGAGTTCTTATATTTTAAGAACACGATTTGGAAAATAAGCAAAGTTTCTTCGTTGACTAGACTGTTAGTATTGTTTTAAATTAATTATTTTTGTCAAGCGAACAATTTAAAGGTTGTTGTATTTTTTTTTTTGGAGAGATTGAATATTGGTAAGAACAATTAAAGTGCTAAATGTTCAATTACGTCAGTGGAATTCTAGACACGGCGCGTTTTTGGCAACGTCCATATATGGCTCCTTATCCATTCACACAAAGGTTATGTACAAACATTAGAAAGCTATATCATTGACCAATGCTATAAGTCACAAATTCCAGATTTGTGTTTTAAATATTTATTTTTAGTCAGAGAATATTGTTTGTAGTCAGAGTTCAGAGAATAATCAATGTCTTCACATCTTATCTCAATTTCTAATCATCCTTAAAAAGAAAGTTTCCATCAGTTAACCCCCTCCTCACCTGATAACCATTTAACATTTTTCTAACAGCTTTCCACTTGCGAAAGTCGCACTTTTCCACTTGTCAATTGATATATACCAACTTCATGAATAAACAACACACAATCAAATGAGACTTTTTATTTCTTCGATCCAGTTTTGGACGAACACATAAAGATTAACTGCAGAAAGGAATCCAATAAACCAAATTCCTTTATACAGATACTCGTAGAAACTGCTCCGCACATCGAGGTCCGTAACTATGTATATCAACTCTCGCACTAGATACGTACAACAGTAACTCTCCCTTATGGATTTTCACTTAAATTAGCATTTTCTTCTGAACTGAAATCAATTTGGAATGTTGTAAAGTAGTTTATCTTCTTTTTGTCTATAAATAAGGAATTTCACTTAACTATATCTCGGTACACATATTTTTGTAGAGGAGTTAAAATTAAGTCTTTTTATTCAACGAATTGAAAACAAATTTTGAGTCGTTATTGACGTTTAAAATGTAAACAAAATTCGAGCGTGTGTGTGGCTTGGCAAATCGATTAGGAACTCAATAACCCGCCCACAAATAATGAAGTGGGCGTAAAATGATCACTTAATCATGGAAAATTCTCTAGCTGTTTATAAAGTCAGTTTGTGGTAGCCACAGCAGCAGCAAACAGTATCCATCGGTTTCTACGAGCAATTGAGATTACAATTTTTGAAAAAAAAAAAAAAAAAAAAGAATTATCGAAAAATCATAAACGCTCCATGCCACCAAACGAATCGCCATCGTAATCATCATCATCATCATCGTCATACGCCACTGCACCAAAGCAAACCAACAAAACCAGAAGGCGATCGATGCGATGATGATGGTGAGGTGGTGGGGGTGGTAAAAATGTATTCAGCAGCAACAACAACAAACACACAAAAAAAAAAAAAAACAAAAAACTGAAACCAACGAAGCAATCAATGGATCAATAAGCCCGAGGAGTCTAATTCTCTTTTTGGTTTTCATTAAAGAGATCCAGCTTCAGTTTGGCATTGGTGGTTACTCCTGCGAGGCATAAAAACGCTTGCCCCATCAGCAGCCGGTGCCGATGTGGTGGTGCTGGTGGTTGGCAAGTTGCGCGGTGCAGTATTAGAGTAGGAGGTGATGAAGTTAAACAGAATCTGGCGGTACGGTGCTGCTGCTTCGGCTGCTGCTGTTGACTGCAACTCCACGCGGTCAATTTGAATGAAAGTAAATTAAGTTTGATTTAGAGCGCGAGAGGGTGATTGCCAAGAACCGATTACCATATGGAAATGGAAGCAGCTAACTCTATATCTACATACGATATGTCCATACGAATCTATGTATCAACGGATCTCTCTATAACTCTTGTGGCACAATCAACTGCGGAGCAATTGTGCTGTAATGAATAGTAATTAGATTGAGTGAATGATATTTGTTATATTTGTTGAGATATTAATTTTGTCAGTGGTTGTTGGTGCAATAGCTGTGGGCGGTTAAGTTGATTTCGGTTTGGGTATATAAAAATACAATATATGTGATTTGTATATTGTAACTCACTCAGCATGGGCTCTGCTGGGCTCCATATGCACAAAATGCACTCGAATGATGGCAGATAAGTTTTGCTAGTAGATTTGGCTTTTATATATACGTATAACGTTTCGATCGTTCACTTTTGTCACCAAACAATGGTGAATAACTTATAATTTATTTCTTTTTTCCAAAAATATTGGAATCACAACTGAGGTATCATAAGTCTTTCACATAACAACCTCACTGTTTGCTTAAGTATATATTTTTCTATCAGTTGTATCTTTGCAATAAGAACAAACTTTAAATTGTGAGTGAAATTGTTGGGATTTGGGCACTTGGCATTGGTCTATGATATAGCTGTCGAGTATTTATACACAAGCAATCATTTTCAAACAAAACTTTATTAGTTAGCTCATGACACAGAATAATTGCAAATTTGCATTTTGAAAATCATAATTTTTTTAAAGAAAAAAACACATCTTCAGTCATCTTCGTAGCGATTTGTTCATTTCTGTAACCCAATGCAGGTGACGAAAATGTCGAGAATCGATGCTACTTTTTGTTCACAAAAATAAAATGTATTTTTTTCGAAGGATGAATTATTCAGCTACACAATACCACAAAACTGTCATCAGATATTTTGTTCTTAATAAATTATACGCTTCTATGGAAACGACGAAATTGACGAAACGCATGAGGCATTTCACTTGAAGCGGACAACAAAAAAAGAGGTGGGTCTTGAAATTGGTTCATTTTTGTGTTATTTATACTTCTTTTGGTTCTTAACCTAAGAGCGGAAGGAATTTGAATTTTGAGGTCTTGTGCGGGTATTAAGGGCTTTTAAAGTTAAGGCATGCTATGTGCAAGGGTGTGGACAGTGGAATATATTGTAAATTAGATGTTCTTTTTATTTATGAAACTTAAACCGGAAATTGATTTTTTTTCTTATAGAAAACCGGAAGTTAACATTTCAAATGAGATTTTAGCCAACTTAGCAACTTTTTATATTTTTTCTGTTCGGTCTCATTTTAAGTTTATACACTAGGGATACTACGTGATAAGTTTGAGAGTGAGATCTTCATTCGTTTAGAAGATACACATTTTTTTGTGCGTTACTCTAGTCCAAAAAACAGATTTTTGTATAGAAAACCAGATGATAGCAAATTAAATATTATTTTAAGTACTCTAGGCCATTTTTAGATTTTTTCTTTATTTTTTTTTAATGTTCCTCATATAATAGAGATACCAAATACCAAGTTTGAAGATGGGATCTTTATTAGTTAAGAAGTAACATATTTTTTTAGTGTTGAGGTGGGAACTTCGTGTCGTGCGAAGAGTCCCACTTTGTCTTCGCGAAGAGACGCCATCTTTTATTATTGTAAACTACTACAGTGATAAAAATAGATCAATTTAATATGACGCCACGTGACAAAATTTTGTGTGGCGGTTACGGCTTGGGTTTTACTTGATGTTTGGATACTTTATTTTATAACATCGTTCACAAATAAAACCGAATGCTTTTCAGATAAAATTCTTTTCCTGCAGGAATCACACGCGTAAGAACTTTCAGCAACACCCACTTCTGTGAAAGATTCTAAGAGCCAGTTTTTCAGTGCATTGTTAAAGTTAAGTTCAAGTTAACTCACCAAATTTGATGAGTTAACTTTAGATTAACTCAAAAAATGTTTATGATATTTTATCTTCCGTGTTTTTAAGGCATTCTGCATTCATCATCAATTAAAAAACAGCTTCCTGACGTATCTGTAGACAGATCTATTTCTAGAGTTAAATAACTCGGGCTTAACACAACACTGAAAAACTGGGCCTTAGAAATCTTTCTTAAATTTAAAGGGGTTAAAGCAACGATCACCGTGCGGTGGCATGGCAAAATGATTTATTATTCAATTAAAAGTTCAGAGGGAACTTAATAAAAGTTTAGTATTCAATTAGAGCAAGAAATTAATGAAACAAAAATAACGGTGACACAAAACGTTGTCACGTGGTGTCATATTATATTGATCTATTTCTATCATTGTAGTAGTTTACAATAATAAAAAAGAAGGCTAGACCAAGTGGGAATTTTCGCACGACACGAAGTTCTCACCTCAATACTAAAAAATATGTTACTTCTAAACTAATCAAGATCCCATCTTCAAACTTGGTAGTTGGTATCTCTATTATATGAGGAACATTAGGAAAAAATTTAAAAATGGCTTAGAGTACTTAAAATTTTAATTAAATTGCTTTCATCCGGCTTTCTATACAAAAATCTGTTTTTTGGACTAGTGCAATGCACAAAAAAATGTGTATCTTCTAAACGAATGAAGATCCCACTCTCAAACTTTCCACGTAGTATCCATAGTGTATAAGCTTAAAAATGAGACCAACAGAACCAACAGAGTTGGCTAAAATCTCATTTGAAATGTTAACTTCCGGTTTTCTATAAGAAAAAAAATCAATTTCCGGTTTTAATTTCATAAATAAAAAGAACATCTAATTTACAATATATTCCACTGTTAAAATTATTTTTTTATTGCTTCATTTAGTTTATCAGCATTTTTGTAAACAACCACATAGCATGCCTCAACTTTAGAAGCCCCTGACACCCGCACCAGACCTCAAAATTCATATTCCTTCCGCATTTAGGTTAAAAACCAAAAGAAGTATTAATAGCACAAAAATGAACCAATTTCATGACACATCACTTTTTTTGTTGTCCGCTTCACGTGAAATGCCTCACATGACAAATAGGCTTCAATTGAATGGGGTTCAAACTGAATGGAAATCGAGTGCCAAGTATCTTGGGGTACACTTGGACAAATCTTTGACCTTTAGTTTGCAATATCAAGAAACACTTAATAAACTTAATATGACGATAAAAACCCTATATCCATTTATAAATCGTAGGTCAAAATTGAGTGTTGAAAACAAACTGTTAAGATTCAAAGTAATATTCCAAAGCATAATGTTATATTAAAAATGATGTTTAATCTTCCCTGTCACTATTCTACGGGGGATCTCCACCAAGAGGCAAAAATTCAATGAGTTGCAGTTCGAATCTCAAAATAATATGATCGTTATCAAGTATTGTGCAGTTGCTTTAATAATAGCTTAATAGTAAATTTGACAAAATTCTAATTTGTTGAGATTATATTGCTTGGGAAAAATGAGACTTTTGAGGAATTCAGGTGACATTTGGAGCATTTTGTTAACGATTTGTCATTGACGATTTGTTGTTGACTGTCAAATTAAATTGAAAAATTGCTACGAAGATGATGTATTAAAAACTCATAAAGAAATTTTTGAGATTACATTTTTTGCGCGAGGAAAGGCCATTCTAAGGCTTTTGGGTGACATTTTGAACGAGATATACCTTGTACGACATAACTTAGTTTTTTAACTGTCTGTCAATGTATGAACCGTCAAATTCCATTAAAGGATGGCTACGATGAAGATGGAATAAAAAAAACCTCTTAAAAATACAATTTTTTTTAATTATTTAAAAATTTCGAAATGTTTGAATTAGATGAATGTCAATCCATGTTACTTTGAAACAGAAAAGTCTGTCCGTCCGTCTCTGCGTTAGACAGATTTATTGAAGATGCAGGGCTCGATGCAAAGAAACTTAATGGGCAAGGCTATGATGGCTGTTCAACAATGTCGGGCAAAAAAAAATGGTGTGCAGGAAATTTTGAAAAAAAAAAAAATGCCCAAATGCTCTGTACTTCCATTGTGCAAGCCATAAGCTGAATTTGGTGGTTAATGACCTGAATGATGTTCCAGAAATTTGAGGCTTTCCAGCCTCGTCCACCTAAAAACTAAAAAGTTTTTTTGTTCAGGGTTACTGCCTCTTGCGAGGAATCCTCCAAGAGTATCACTTGTCATGAATAAGTGCTTCTCGTCTAGCCGTTCGGATTCGGCATAAAATTGTAGGTCCCTTTTATTTCTGTCGACAGGCGCAAACAGGAATGGTTGCGAGTTGTTAGTCACAAGGCCCTGGTTCTTCGAGAGCCGTTGCGCCACCCAATTTATTTATTTATTTTATGCGGTTTTTAAGGAAAATTTGACAGCATCGTCAATAGATTGAGAGAGATTTCTATTGAAGGAAAATCTACAACAAAAACAACATCTTTGTGCTATTACACAAACAACTTTTATAAAATGTCTTGTCCTAAATCCTAATAGCAAAATACTCAGCTTATCTTAAGCCAGTTGTTAATATTCTCCAGCACAAAAAGTTAGACCTCCTCGCATGTACAAAACATGTGCAACAAATTATAGCACTTGCAAAAGATCATAGATCAAATGTGGACTCAGGAATATATGGACTTATGTGGCTAATTCAAAATCTATTTCAGAAGAAATTGAAGTAGAACTTATAAAACATCGGAGAGTAAACCGCCAGACACATCGCTTCAATTATTCTTCGTAAATCCAGATAAATTTCTGAAGAGATCGCTCCTGTTTCCTTCCTTAGATTTTTCAATTGCAGCACTTGATAGCATAATCATTATTTCTGTTACATCCAGCGAATATGGGTTACGAATGCTGAGTGTTCACAGGAAAGCGGTAAAGGAAAATAAGATGGAAATTGTAAAAAAAGTCCTTGAAAGATTTGCTGAAGACCCACGTCGCTAAGCATTAAATTAATTAAATAAATATTTTACATACGTACATCAATTACCTCCTTTCTTTAAAATAGGTACCATATAGGTACAAAAAAGTTACATACAGAAGTTCCTTGAGTACATAAATGTAGATTTTATTTAAAATTAATAAAACTTAACTAATAGTTATTTATTTTTATTTTCGGATTTATCTATTTATGCGAACAAATTCTGTTCCAGGTTCGTGTTAACGAAAACAATAAATACTTTTAAAAAAAACATCTTAATTGTTTATTGAACGAGTTTGTCCCCTGTCCCTGATCAAAATCCTACGTACGCCCTTGATACTAAACAAGTTTGAAAGTTTTTGGGTTCTGTAATTGTGTTGACTGAAAAATTGAGACGTGGACCAAATGATTACGGTATTATCGACTTCGAAATATTTGTACCCATTTTTCAAACATTTTAGTAGCTTTTACTGGAGAATCACCGACATTCAAAACACAGCGAGTCAAATGTTTTGTTATGAACTTAACAATTTTGCAAGATGTTTGTTTCCTTACCGCAGAAAAAACTGCTCAAATTCAGGATTATAAGGAGGACGGTCAAGGCGGTCACTTTATAGGCAAAAAGATTGGATTAAGTATGCAACTACGTTAAAAATAAGGAAAACTATGAAAAATAAAACAACAAACCGCTATAACACCTCAAGACCGACTGGGCATACTCCAAAAAGCTTCAAATTCATCTTTATAAGTTAGAAAAATTACGATTAAACTTGAGTTAAGACTACCAAAAATGCTGTTTAGTTGATTAGCCGGCAAGCCACACATTTAAAACACCTGAAAATATGTAGAAACAGATATAAGCTCGTCCAAGTCTGATTCACGACTTTTTAAAGTTGAGTTAAACTGGCCTTACTAGCTTACAGCTTCCCGTACCATTAAACCGCAATATTTCTTGTGTCTTCTACCCAATCTTATTGTTTCTCTTTTCTAACGTCATGTTAATAAAATATCGTTAGAAACATCCAAATTGAACTTATGTTTTTTTTTTTGCTTTTTTTGCTAAGGACCACCAGCTGTCACTTTAAAAGCTCGAGAATTTATTTCGGTGGTTCTGTTATAATTTTATGTCAGACTGGAGGTCTAGGTTCACTTCCTAGCCTTGTTCACATAAAAACTTAAAAGTTTTTTCAGGGCTACTGACTATTGCGAGGAATTGACAAATCCTCCAAGGGTATCACTTGTCATGAATAAGTGCTTCTCGTCTAGCCGTTCGGATTCAGCATAAAACTGTAGGTCCCTACCATTCTTGTCGACACGCGCACACAGGAATGGTTGCGAATTGTTAGTCACTAGGCCGTGGATCTTCATGAGCCGTTGCGCCGACCAATGTATTTTAATTTATTATTCTGTTATTATTTTCAATCAAATGTGTGGATTGCTGGGTAATCGAAATCGGTATGGAGGTTTTTAGAGGACATCCTTAGGGTCAAATATTTTTTCGCAAGAGGCCTACAGGCAAAAACTTATCAATTGGAGTTATTAAAGATTTGCTTTTTTTTTTGAAAAAAAACTGCATGGTTAAATACAAAATCGTTCATAACTTGTTATTTTTGTATTCCAGATTTCAATGAAGATTAAGAAATTAAAATGTTTAAAAATAATATTACTTCTGGCTTTAAGTGGAATGACTGAATATAATTTAATTAAAAACTCTACTCTTTTTGAATTGATTTTTTATAAGGGTCGGTAAACGTCTATTAAAATTTGTGTCTTAGAAGGATATGACCGTCAAACTGAAGACCCATACTGTCATATCTAGCCGAAACACACTAATTTTTGGTCTTGAGGTCACTTGTACTTTTAGTTGAATGATTTCAATGAAATATACCTAATTCGCGGCAGTTAAATGCTTATTGAATTGTTTATATGCTTATAGAATTGTTTAGAAAAAAGACCATAACTTTAAAAGTTCCTTATCGATATTTAAAAATGAAGTGTCAAATGAGAGATAATACTGTAAGAAAAAAAAATATTCCTTAAAATAGATATCCAAAATGATGCAAGAAATCATATAAAAAAAGTCTATATTAAAAATTTTACAAGCTACGAAGGTAACTTATAATCAAAATATTTGTGCTCGCCTTAGTGCAAACCCGAACAGTAAGGAAAGTTGTGCTTATTTTTTTGTTTTTATAATCTAGGAGTAGATTATCCTGCTTTTCTTACCAAAATGGGTTCACTTTTTTTTCGTGAGATTTGCCATTCTTTAGTTTACAAAATTCGAAGGACATCTACATGTTTTTGCATTTATAAATGCAATAGAAAATTGTTATGAGGCAACTTTTTCACTTAATCGAATCTTTTGACGCTTTTGACATATTTTATTTATATAACTTTAAAAATTATAAGTTCAATAAATTGTTAGAGCAATTTGTTTTATTTGTTCCAGATTATGTAAAGTCATAATAGAGGTTTAATTTTTCAGAATAATTGCTTGTGATATTGTACAGTTCCCTGGTTATTTTTTACTTTTTCTGTATAAGTAGCAACATGTTTCGCAAGCTTCGCCAACCTATCACTTTTATACCATATAAATAAAGTACCGAGTTGTAATGAAATTCCGTAGTCACTCGCCGTCCCCCGTCTACACTTATAAAGCAAGGCATAAAGTAACATTCAGTGCTATAATTTACGAACCTAACGATTATGCATGAACTAATACCCGGTTTTGCATCGTCAGTCGTCGCACTCGTTTCAACCGGTGATCCTAATCACCATAAAACTGTCTTACACGAAAGTCGTTCAAGATTTTCCCTTCTTAACACATTTTACTCAAAAACTGTCTAATCACATTTAATTCAATCGCATACATATACACACACACTGAAAAAAAAAACAACTAATATAGGGACAACCTGTCCTGCTGATGATGTTTAGCGGCTCTATTGAAATACTTCAATTTTCAATGATATCCCATGAGCTGTCAACCATCACTAAGCTCTCTTTCGCATCCTGGTCCAGAGCAGCACAAAGATGTAGACTAAATGAAGTCATTAACATTACACACACACACACGCACACATACACAGGCATAGAAATATCAAAAGGTATAGCGATACCACAAAATGCCCATAACGTTTATAAAATATCTGTGTGAATGACACATACGTCTCCTGCATATATATGTATCTGCATCTGCATCTACGCATGCATCAGCATCTATACGCAGAACAGCAGCCATGTCAATGCATAAGCAGCATCACACTGACTTTATTGGTGGCCACTCAATTTGTATATTGACCAAGAAGTAGGAGATGCCACATAAAATCTGGCCAAATGTTGTTTCGGGATTTTTTTTTTCTGTTTTTCCAAAGTGTCTGTCTGTGTGAGGTTTCTTCAGCGACCGCCTGTGAGGAGAGCCTTCTTTCCACTCACCAATGTCGCTGCCAATATCTTGCCGGTTATATCTGCATCCATAATGGCAATAATATAAACATTCAATATAAACATTGTTTTTAATTGGCCCATTAACATTGAAAACTAAGAATGCATTTTGAAGGAAGTGCCACAAGGTGGAAAGAGAGACCCCCAACTCTTTTCCTACTGCGATGAACTGCGACGAGACTGTGAAGGAGCTTCCTGTTGGTTAGGTTGAGTTGGGATTTGGATTCTTTTTATACTTTCTTGCGTTGATGCGTGGTCCTGGCGGTAAGTTGTGGCAGTGTAGCGTCGATTGAGTTGTTAGATTGTTTAAGGCGCTTGTTGTGGTGTGATTTTTGTTTATTTTTTTTTTTGTTTGCCTTTTTCCTGTAGGTAATTCTTTCTCTCGAAAATTATTCCGTTTGGTATTTTTATTATAATTTACTCCAGAAAAAAAAGTTGCGCTGATATCATCCATAGCCGAGCACACAACCAGAAGTCAACAAGTTGATTGTGTGTGACGCAACGTTTTGCGTTGCGTATATAAACTATTTTTTTTTATTGAAGGCAGGTATACTCGTACAACCACACCAAAAAGATTCTGGTAGATATTTTTTTTTTTTCTAATAAAATATGGTTAAATAGCGCGAATTGGTTTTTTGCACTTAATTAATGACCATGGTGATGATTGCTCGATGTGGTTGGTGATGGTATGGTAGTTTGGCAACAACGACGAAGATGCGGATGGAGACGACGACGACGAAGTTAAAAGACAGGGGACACGGTCAATGTCTTCGTTTGTGTATACTTAGTTAATTTTGTGGAACAACCGGATTTCGTAGGTGGGAATAACGAATTTGTGTACCTATAGTGTTGCAATCTGATAGCTGGCCAGCTTTAGGCAGCCAGCCCAGCTCAGCCGTAGATCTGATGGTGGTCTTTTGTAGTGATGTTAGCTCTGCTTGATGTTGTGTGCCGCAGTCGTATAGTCGATCGGTCGTGAGCTTGTACTAATGAAATGTCGAATTGATTGGTTTTTGCAAGAAAAGGAATTAAATAGTTTAAAGGAATGATTAAACAGAAATAGTTGTGAAAAGACGCAAACCGGGATAGATAGTAGTGGTGATTGTAAGGGCAGGGAGGGTAAGCATACAACTTAAGAAAGAATTTATAAAAAAAAAGAAAAAATATCTAAGGAATTCGATAGAATTTAATGTAGACCACCTGAAATGAAGATATTTGTTGCTTAATGTGGACAGCGCCAATAAATTTGTGGATTTGTTTGCGCGCATTTAAAGTCAATCGAATAACTGCGGATGTGGGTTTATGACAGCTTTATCCAAGAGAACCAGGAAGTTGAGATGAATAGTTAATTATTATCATCATCATGTTAGCGGTACTTATTAAAATTCTTTTGCTGTTCCGCAACGGACACTTGAACTGAAATGTGATTAAACCTCATATACACCTACAGTTGGAACTAACTAATGCTTAAAGTGGTAGTAGAAACAAAATCTATCAAAATATCTTAAGAATTATAAGGTTAGACAAGTCGAGGAATGATCTGTAAAGATAATATCGTCACCTCCTGAGTCCAAGAACTAGGGTAAATGATTTTTTTAAGTTTTGGAGACAGCAAAGTTCTTCGGTACCGGGCTACCTGAGAATAAACTTTGCTGTATCGTATAATGCATTGGACTGACAAACAGTTAAGTGAACTTATTCCAATGAATGTATCTACGTCTTTGCTTATATATTTTAAAAGTGGACAATCCAGTAACTAAGATATTGAAGAATTCTCTGAAAGAGTAACATTAAAATGTTGAAAATGAATTAACAATGATCTCATTTAAGAGTATGTTATGCAAAAAATTGTTGGGGATATAGAGAAGACTAATTTATTAACGTAATCATTCAAAACAGTCGTGAAAGAAGCACAACTAGTCGACTCAGTCGATTATAATTAGGTACGCAGGGGTAGAAGTTCTCTACCTTAGCCTTTGCGTTTACTAAATCGTAGAAAGCACCGAACGAAGCACAATTCATGTGCTCTTGATGCCAGATATAGGGATATCTACAACAGGTGGCACTGAAGGTGCAAATTTCGTTTTTCAGTAGAATAACTCAAGAACGGATCGTTTGATTTTCATGATATTGGGTTTAATGGATTTTTTTTGGCACAGGGGAGGACACTAAGGAGAAATATTCCGGAAATTTCTTTGGACTTCCGGGAAGATCCGGTTTTAAGTACCTACATTTCTTCTCATTTAATCGAGAATTGGAGTTAGAAATGGATTTCTTTCGAGTCGTATTGAGTCAAGATGTTCAATGAATAGCTACAAGCAGTCGGTAACGGAAATCGTGCCATTTTCTGCCATGATGCGTCCAGTGCGATGGAAAAAAAAACATTCCTGTTTTATGATTATGGCTACAAATCCTACGAGATTTGAGATTGTTTTGATACTCGCTTAAAGGAATTGAGACGACGTTCTTAGAAGGCAATCCAACCATTCTGCATTGAAATTGTCATAAAATCTGCAAGTGAAGAACATACATACATGCAACATTTCAAAGAAGTTTGCGATGGCGAAAGAATTTCAGCAATGTAACATTACCATTTAGGACGAGTGCACATCAGTGGCTCCTAAACGCGCATTGGAAGCCCTGAATCGCACGTTGAAAGATATATACGAAATGATCAAAGACGTTTCGCTGGGGCACTGATTATGCTTCATACGCTGTCTGTCATTCCAAGATCAACTCTGCCAGATGAATTGAACACTTTCCTGCGTCGGCTTCATGGAGATATTAAAAGGAATTGTAGTTGAAAACGAACATGCAAGTTGCTTTACGAAATGGCCCGTCCGCTGCAGAGTCCTCGAGACAATTGTTGGGGATGAGAAAGATTCCAGTCGACTTATTTACCGGCCTGATTGAATTCCACCGAATTTTTAACAACAACACGATTGTCTTCCCGAATGTCGCTTAGAATTATGCTGACCATAATTGGCTGAGTACATGAGCTATTTCGGCTGCAAAAAACAAAGGTGTTGATCACTTGAATTTCGTCATTCATAATCAAATCGCCGAAGAGTTACATTCATACAAATCCATCGACTCTTTGATGGATAAACACGAAGCCACAAATTATCTCATGGAATTTTTCATTTAAGCGATGATTTTTACGTGAAATTTCCAATTTGTCATTTGTATATTTAAGCGTTTTTAGGTTCCTGTTCGTCTCGCTTTCGCCATGAGATTTTATAAGTCGCAACGACAATAATTGCTGAATGTTTGTGGCATCAGTCTTGAATTCCCATTTTCGAACTTGGTCAATTATATGTGGCGTGCTCACGTGTCGGTTAACATTCCGCTTTGAACGTGTACCCAGCCGAGAATAGAACGAAAAAACCTTGTCAACCATAAAGCACTTCAGTGAAAAAGCGAGTTGACCGATACGTCAATTACTGCGGTTTGATTGAAACACGTTGACATTGTTATACTTAAGTTATTTCCCATTGTATTTAATAACATTTTTGAATAAATAGGTCCGATCCTTTACCTTGTGCACAGAAAATTACAAACTGTCAGAATTGGAGAGCAACATTGAAATAATTCTCAAAAATATCAAAACTGTGCAAAAGAACGGGAATGCAAATTCAACAAAATTTCGTGTTACCTTATGTGCCAGACAAGTACGCCACGATGTTTGACTTTTCTTCCTTAACTCTCAAAATGACATTATGCTGTGCTGTGATTTTCTGCCCGAAGAAATTTCTCGGACAGAAAATCACAGGTTGG
The DNA here is from genome assembly GCA_949320155.1 of Melangyna quadrimaculata. Classification (NCBI taxonomy): domain Eukaryota; kingdom Metazoa; phylum Arthropoda; class Insecta; order Diptera; family Syrphidae; genus Melangyna; species Melangyna quadrimaculata. The sequence goes on along the minus strand of OX439483.1, from coordinate 136,270,098 downwards.
AATGGAAAATTCTATAATTTCATACGAACCGGAGGATTTTTGCTTTAGGCATTTTCCCGGAAAGCAGATTGTAATATCTTTCCCACATTTTAAACACAATCCGACATTTTGCATAGCAAAGCACTTTTGAGCAATATTTTGACACATTAACTGAGATTTTTTTGCGATATTCTTCCCCAGTATTAAATGCAAGAACTTATAAAAAAAATAATTAAAGAAAGTAAATGTTTGTGTTTCTTGCTTGATTTTGTGTTCCTAGAGCAAAAGTAAACAAACAAAAATTGAGCCCCAAACAGAACGATCATCTCGTGAACGATGTAAGAAAAACCCGATAGATGTATTCACCTTTTGTGTTTTATTGTTTTCCAGATTCGGATATTTCGGAAGTAACTTAAGCCCCAGACTGAGTATTCATTGCAAAGAATGTTCTGCCTCGAAGGATACGTTTCAAGAGCAGATTAAAAATCGTTCTTATCCTGGACTTTTCATTCATATAGGTAATTAATAAAATTTGGCGTGTTTTTAATCCCCAACTTTACCTCTCTTATTTTGAAATCTATTTATTTTAATTCTTATTGATCGGAAGAAAAACCTGTATGATTAATAAATATTTGGCTTGTAATTTTGAATATTTGTGGTTGTCATATTTACAGAAGAAACTTTAGGTTGGAAACTTTGATACCTTACATCTTTTTAGGCAAAAATCATAGCATGCAAATTTTCAAATTTGCCAAATTTGTTGCTTGCACATTTTTTCTCAGATCAATACGAATTGAAAAAAATCCTTTTTAAAAATGAATGGTGTGAAATGGGGCAGACGGGGAATACGCCAAACTGTGTGTGTATACTTGACTTGAAAAAAAAAAAAAAAACAATCAACTAGAAATTTCTACCAGATGTACCTACCGTTTGTTTTTCTGATTTATTTTTTTACCGAAAAATATAGTAATTAAATGAATTTTTATACATTCAACAAATATGGTTTTAAAAAACAAGATTTTCCCTGGGTGGCTAAGCCAATTATGTGGTAGGTACCATCATGTTTTTTCTTAAAAAAAATTATAGAAAAAGGTTAAGGGATATTATTCAAAATATACTAGGTAATCCCAAGTTTGAAAAAATCCATCCAGCCGTTTTGGCTAGAGCCCAACGGACAGGCAGAATTACGAGACTCGTTTATCGTTTTCCTTCGCCTTCACTATTATCGTACCTAACAGCAAGGTTGATCAAAATCAGTTAAGATTGTCCTCCTATACTGCCGCCGTCGTGAGCATTCAGATGTCGCAAGCGGTGACGTGAAATAACGCCAAACGAAATAAGACCAAATTTTAAAAAAAAATGGCTTTATTGCGCTTTCAGAAAAGAAATAAGACCAAATTTGTAGTTTGGCTTTATTTCATTTAAGAAATTGAAATAAAGCCAATTTGGCTTTATTTCGATTTCGACTAATCCGAATATTTTATCAGATTTTTCAAAACTTTCAAATATGTCTAAGATTTGCCTCGTCTCTTACGAATAAATCTCAAATTGACGAAATCGGTTTTTGAAAATTTTGAAAAAACTGATAAGATAATAGTTACGCGATTTGCAGGTACAGGGAACTAAGTCCCCGGGAACTAAATATACTGATGGACTAAGTTCTCATTTAATGGGAACGAAATCCACTTAACTAAAGGGGTCTTTGTTCCCATGAAAGGTGGGAAATTAGTTACAAAAACACTTTGGGATTTTAGTTCCCTTTGAGTGTGAAATAAATTCCCATGTTAAAACAGGAAAAAGAATAATTCTTAAAGTATTTTTAAGTTTTGTTAATACATTTCTGTACAAAAAACTTTCTTTTGAGATACGAAATTTAAATAACAAAATTTCTAAAATTTCTAATTAAACTGATGCTTTTTGATTCAGTTTTCGAGTTTACGAAAATAATCAAATAAAAATCACGCGATTTTTTTGATTACTTTCGAAAGCTCTAAAGCTGAATCAAAAAGCATCAGTTTATTTCGATTTTAGAAAACTCGAATTCAGTTTTTGATTACGCGATTTTTATTTGATTATTTTCGTAAGCTTGAAAGCTGAATCAAAAAGTAGCAGGTTTTTTAAAACTTTCAAATATATCTACGATTGGCTTCGTATCTTACGAATAATCCTCAAATTGACGGTTTTACCGTTGTAAACACGACTGATAGCAGGGTTTCGGCTTACGAAAACTCTAATTCATACAGAATTATGATAAATTTGGCTTTTTTTTGATTTTAAAAACGAAATGAAGCCAAAAATGTGTTTTAACGAAAACTATTTGCCTCTATTTCAATTTTGAAATTGAAATAAAGCCAAAAATTAACTTTGCACAGTTTTGGCTTTTTTCCATATGCTTTTTGGTTTTATTTCGTTATAGCTTCAGAAATAAGGCCAAATTGGGGTTATTTCATTTTTGAAAACGCAATAAGACCAAATTTGGCGTTATTTCGTTTGGCGTTATTTCACATCACTGTCGCAAGCTGTTATGAAATTCATTCGTTGTAAGGTTAGCAACTATGTTACTCTTAAGTTCAGCTTTGAACAAGTTTGTAATTTTCTATAGGTAACTGAAAAATAATTTTTCTATTTTGCTTTCATAAGATCCCGTCATCACAGACTGAAAGGAAAGTGCTTTCTGAAAGCGATTTTTTAGTTTCGAGAAAGCAAATTTACTGAAAGCACCTTTCGGGTCGTAACATCACTATTATATTATGATAGAATGTAGTTTGCACTGATACAAATGACATGTCATGAAAGCGAAATTCGACAACTTTTTTTGCTATTCCAACCATTTTTCAATACACTAAATGCTTTTTGTTTGTTTGAGCGGGAAAGGGGCTTGTAGGGAGTTAATATCCACCCAATATACTGTTGTTTTGTTCAAGAAAACTATTTACATTGGCGTCTACCTAGCCAATATCCTCCCCAATTTTACCCTTCCTCCAAAAACAATTGTGCACTAATGGCCCACTTCATTTATAATATTAACAACATTGAAGATTTTTGCGTTTAAAGTTCACAACTGATTCATTGACTTATGACCCACAAAATGCAGCTGATAAAAGAGCAATTCAGATGAAAAACAAACGTTCGCTTTCAAGAAAGAGAAAACTTTTTTAAAGCAGAGAGCGTTTTCCGAAAGTGATTTGCTTTCTTGAAAACGCTTTCCGGTAATAGTCACACAGTAAAAGTTTTTTTTATTTGAAAGCGCTTTTAAGAAAACGTATCACTTTCAGAATCGCTTTCAAGAAAGTACTTTTCGGGTCGTCACACTATGAAAGTCTTGCTTTCAGAAAACTTTTTTGCTTTCTGAAAACTTTTATCGAAAATAGGTCTTCATGTTTTTTTAAATGAATTTTGTTTATTGTTTATTTATAAAATCTAGTCTTCTCATAAATGAAATAGCGAGTGGATAACGTTTTCGGTATTCTCAGACGTCATACACCCAGAAGACCAAATATTCAGTTTTATTCTTACAGTTTTAGAGGCCCCAGTGGCAAAACTGTCATACAAAGTTGGTTTACTGAAGTAAAGTTCTCAATTTTATTCAACGGTTTTTGACTTGTTTCTACTTTCGTTTTTATTGTTCTGTTTAATTTTTCAGTTTTTTTTGTTTATATTGCATACAAGTTTTCAAAAGTGCAGTACCAACATAACTCATAATTAAGAAACATAGCTTGACGTATTTCTAAAAAAGTTAAAATCGTAAAATCAAGCAACGTTGCATAGCCGACAGCAAAACGTCATTTGAAATTGTTTTTTTTTTTTTTTTTTTGTTATTGACAGGTTTTAAGTGTAGTGTGTATTCAAGGTCCAGTATTTTAAAAGTACATATATACAGGTATACTCTTTCTATTCCCCATACAGCTGGCGTTTAACTTTATAAATTTTGTATTGGCTTCAATTAAAAACCGTTATAATTCTTGATGCTTCATTGGCGATTCGTCTTCACTCTGCCAGATCAATCACCTTCCATAATGACCCCAAAGGATATATTCCGGACTGTCAGGCCGGTCTCATGCCTCAGCCAGTGTCAGATAGCGCCACAACGATTCCATGTCACAATCAATTACATTCCCATTTGGAAGGCATAGCCACTGCCATCATCCACTATACAACAAGAACAACAACAACAACGACAACTACTACTGTGACATGGACACCTATAATTTAATTCATTTGCGCGCAATTAAAATCAAATTCATCTCTGATGGCCGGCAAGTCAGTCGGTCGGACGACCGAGCAGGGAAAACTCATTGAAGAGTTGTAGTCCCAGGCATTAGAAAGATACCTTGCAAATCTTCATCCTCACTACCTATATTTATATGTGATGCCTTTATATGTGTGCTTTATAGTGTGCCATGCCAGAAGCTAGAAATAGATGAGAGTGTTCATCATTGTGCTATGTGCTTCACAAAAGCGCAACTTCTTCTGCTTCTCTCTTTCACCTGATGATGCTGATGCTGATGATGGTGAGATGGTGCGATCAGCTTGTTCTTCGCAGATACTTATTCAATTACGCGCAGCTGACTGAGCAAATCTATCGCCATGGACGTGGATATGGAGTGCTCTGTATGGCTAAAGAACTCTAGAGCTCTCTGAACCAAACCGAACCGACATACACACGATGCGATAGATTCCATGTGACACGAGTTGGCAGCAATTTGTGGCCATGCCATGCCATGGCACAGCAACAAACTATGTTTCTTCCAAGACAACAACAACAAAAAAACAGGTGCAGGAATTATAATGTCATTGAAATGCACCAGCATCAGCAGATCATTGGTGAATGATGATGGTAAAGGAATCCAACTCAGAATCGGATTTCGAATTTGGATTTGGAGATGCAGTGCGCAATGTCATAGTTAATCTCCTTGTGCTAGTGCTCCTCTGCATCGGATGTGCTACAGAGTAGCGGTCTCATGTCTTATAGACTGCAGACTGCACACACATGGCTTGTGAAACGTGGCGCAAACCTTTCAACACTCTCAGTCTTGAGCTGCAATACAATGTCAAAATCTGGATAATTGTTTGTGAAGATGTCATGACGAACTCGCAAGAACAAAAAAAAAAAAATCATGAAATAGAACGGTCTGAAATAGTGGACTGGTTCAATGGGAACTTTAGTTTTGGAATTTTTAACAAACTAGAGAGAAGTATTGGCCAAGCTCTGGCTGGCTGTTTACTGACTGACGAACGAACAAAAAAAAAAAAACAATGGTTGGCCTTTCCGTTTGGCAGCTTGAGGCACTGAAGCAGATGGCATTTACAAAAATGCAGGTCAGACTTTGAGGCATTTGATTGTTGTTCTATAGTAGTCCGGAAGCGTAGGGTTGCTTTCTTGATAAGCAACTCACACTTCAGAATGCTCTTTACTGATACAAAATACTGATACAATACTGATACAAAAATACAATATTGATACAAAAACAAAACGTTCAGTTCAGAGATTGGTGATAATTGAGGTTGGGCTCTCAAATCACTACAAAACATTTTATACGCTATGATTTATGCTCGAGATATTGGCTTAAATGTGAAAAATTCCTACTTTTTATTGCCTTAACTGTGAAAGTATACAAATAATCTGAAATGCAATTAACTTTCTTACAAAAAAAATACACCAGTTTTGTGTGCGATGAGTCGTTATCGAGATATTGGCTAAAATGTGAAAATTTAATACTTTTCGGGGTCTTAACGCTGAAAGTATACAAATTATCAGAAATAACATTTCATTTCATTCCTATCAAAGGGATTGCAACAAATTTTGTGTGCTATAAGTCATTCTCTAGTAATCCTCGAGATATTAGCTTAAATGTAAGAAATTCATTTTTGTCGACGCTTTAACTCTGAAAATAAGAATTGAAGATTATTTAATTTCACATCGAAAATGTTTTTAAAATTTGCATATTCTCGAGATATTGGCTAAAATATGAAAATTGCATTCTTTTCTCGTGTTTATTGCTGAAAGTATTAAAATAATCAGAAATAATATTTTGTTTCTTATCACAAGGATTACAGCAAACAAAATGCATTATGAATGTATGAATCCTTTACAAAAACGTTATAATGAGAATGGAAGATTATTTACTTTCTCATCAAAAATTTTCTCAAGATTTGTATGTTCTCGAGATATTGGTTAAATTGTGAAAAATTAAGATTTTTCGGTGCTTTAACTCTGACATTATAAAAATATTCTGAAATATATTTTAATTTATACCAAAAAGATTACAACAGTTATTGTGTATTAAAAGTTTTTCTCGAGATATTGGCTAAAATGTAAAAATTGAATACTTTTTTGTGCTTTTACTCTGCAAAATATGAAAATTTTGTACATATATTTTATCAATTTTTGTGTAGGATGAGTCGTTCTCGAGATATTGGTTAAAATGTGTTTTTTTAAAATGGTGGATGAAGCACAGCACTTTAAGCTGCTCTATTTTTATAATACTCAGAGATGACCCCCCTATCAATAACAATCAAACAATCTGACGGCTATACTTTTGCATTACGAAACATTTGTTCATTGCTGTTGAAAGGCCTAGTCAGGCCATGATTAATCACATTAAGGGTGGTCGAAACCCCTCTTAAGCACTCTCAAATTGTAAAACAAAACACAAATTGCAACTTTACCACCTAAACTATATCATGCTTGGTGTTACTTGTAGATTTTTGTTTAAAAGACTTCTTGTATAAAACCTCCGATATTGTGCACCGAATCGATAAGCGTCCATTGGGACGACATTAGTTTCGTGTTTTGGTAACTTGAGATAACGCAAATAAGATCGTGTTACTGGACAAGTTTTAAAGTTTTGTTGTTGTTTTTGTTATTTTGTTGGCCTTCTGTTGGTGGTTTTAGTTTAGTTTTTTTTTTCATTTGCAAAGTAAATGGATAATACTGCAGAAGACTTCGAAAGTTAAGCGATGTGCACTTCTGAACAAATTATAGGGGTTTTGATCTGGAATCAAGTTGCAAGTTTTTTTTTTTGTTTTGTTATTTAAATCTTTGGGATAAAGTTTCAATGACAAAATATATATCTGAAAAGTTGTGAAAACCGTGGGAGAAATGGTAGTCAATTTTTGGTACATAAGTTATCGAATTTGGTTGGGAAATAAAGGATATCAAGTTTAGGTATTTGTTGGAGTTCAATTTATTTTAAGGAGATCGTTAGAACTATTTTATTTATTTTGTAAAATTATTGATCATTGAATGATGAGGATTGTCTAGCAGACTGTAAAAGATTCAGTTTCAACATATTAACTCGCGTAAAGGTTATACCGCTACACTAGATATCAAAGGGCACGGTAGTGCCCCGCCAAGTTCTGGCACTCACCTTTTTTACAGAATCGAACTCAGGCGATTTTCGACCCCGATCTAACTTCAGTACCAATAAAGTCAGAAATTCAAACCATTCTTAGGCAACACACCAAATTTCAATTATTTAGCTTTAGTGGTTCCCGAGATACAAGACTGCAAAAATTGCAAAAACCGTAACTGACTAACTCACTCACTGACAGATCATCAAAATTATGAAGCAATTCCCAACATCGTAGAATGTTGTAATTTCGCACAACGGTAGGTCTTGTAGTATATACAAAGGAAAAAATCGAAAATTTAAGATTTTCCATTCAGGGGACGGGCATAGCATCCACCCATTTGAAAAGAATTGATTTCAATTATGAGGAGCACTTCTGATTGTCGTAGAACGATGAAATTTGCTAGAACGGAAAGGCTAGAAGTGCAAGCAAACACAAAGTTTTAAAATTTGAGACATTACATTCAGAGGGCGTGGCATCCGCCCATTTTTACATAATTAATCGAAATTTAATCTTAATCTAAATCTAAATCTTCTTATCTTCTAAATCTAAATCTGAACTATTATATAAAGACGAAAGAATTATTTTGTTCATTCGCGCATAACTCATAAAATAATTAACTGATTTATGTGAAACAAATTTTATAATATTCTTTATGTCTATGAGACGGTTTAAGGATATTTTTCATTTCTTTATTTGTTTTAATTTTGAGAATATTATTTTTTTTAATTTTTTGTCACCTTTTTTCAAAGAGTTTGTCCTAAATATTCACTCATACATTCAAAACGGTTTGATATTTGAAAAATTATCTGTTTTTGATAAACTCAACATTCTTACAAAAATTTTAAGATCTATATCTTTTCTTAATTATATACACAAGCTAAGCAATAAATATATAAACTTTTAAAAGTTATCAATTTTTTTAAATTATTTCCATCCAGGAATGCTATTCAAGAGCAATCAACGGATAGCTGCTTTGTTTTTTTGTTATTTTTGTTTTGTTCTTTTCTTCCGCAAACTGAATTCATGTTGGCTGAGCACAATGGTGTAGTTGTAGAAAGGTAAAAAATAGTATAGCTATGTAGCGCCATAATGCCAATGTTAAGCTTCCATTGTAGCAAGATAGTGTTTGTTTTGCTTTTAAGGTGTTTTCCAGGTGAAAAAAAAAAGGATTTGGTTCGAGTAAAAAGCGTATAACTTGACTTTCGGACTTTCGGATCTTCAAGATTGAGATCTTAAAATGACGGGAATAAACAAAAAGTTTGCGAAGCAACGCGAGCTTGGGTCGGCTATTAAGACTTCCGATTGGTGCAGGATTATGAAATTTGGCAGAGTGGTTAGTTTTCAGGTTTACACCAAGAAAAAGTTGAAATTTTTCATGCAGGGGCGTTTCATCTAAATTCTAACTTCTAACTTATGAAAACTGGTAGAGGGGTAAGTACATAAAAAAGGCATGTGCTAGAAACTTACTTTTCTTTATGGAGCTGGGGCTCTCATTGGGCGTTTATTCCACCCAAAAAGTAGTGAAATCACAACAAAAACATATAATGTTAAAAAAGTAGCCAAGTTCTTCTATATAAATAAATTGTACAATTTGGGCGCAACGACATATGCTTTGGGTCTTTTGACATTTTTTTAAGTGAAACTTCTTTGGGCGCGTTGAGAGTGAAATTTCAAGGTTGAATTTTCGTGAAACGAAAAAATGAAACGCCACATGTGCAACGCTGAGATCATTGATTAGCTAAGTGGTGGGAGGTAGAGTAAAAGTAAAAATTTTTATTGATAGGCTAATATTTTTATAGTGCAATTAGTTTGAATTTTTTGATAATCTATATTATTGTAGCAGATAAAAGGGAAAATGTTCTTCTATGTCTTTTTTCTAATTTCTTAATTTAGAATGCTAGAGTTTTGAAATTTGTTTGGTGGATAGATAATGGAATTCTAAGAATTTTACTAGTTCAAGATTTTTATCTATCTCCTACTGGTATGGAGCGCTCTGTGCACCGTGCCGCGCTCCATGCACCGCGCCGCCAGCCGCCCCGCCGAAGCCTGCTTCACCCCCCAGCCACGATGTTTGTTGTGTTGTTTAAGATAATTACCCGAGACGAGCAGTTTCAAATATTTTCTTGATCCCACCTGACGAATTGGTGTCACTCAACGGTACTGCAGGACCAGTGCCGTAGCTAACCCTAGAGAGGCCCTATCAAAATTTAGTTAGGGGCCCCCCTACAAAATTACAAATTAAATTAAAAACATTTTTTACAAAACAAACAAAAACACTCACAATAACATATCCAGTATATTTAATGGTACATACATGGTCTTTAAATAGGTATAAACATTAATTTAGGTGCTATAAAACTTAACCTAACAATAAAAAAAAATCAAATAAAAACTTTTCTTGCCTTTGTTTCCGCAAGTTTATTTATTAAGTCATCCATTTCTGACGATGATTTTAATTTTTCAAGTTTTTCAACTTCTATGGACGTGATCGCCAAGTCCGACAACCGTTTTTGTCCCATAAAAGTTCTTTAATATTTTTTTATTATTTTTAGCTTAGAGAGTGTTCTCTCAGCTGTTGCTGCCGTTACCGAAAGCGTCAAAAAAAAGGCATGCCGTTATTACTTCCGGAAAACTGGATGCAATGCTATTGTATTAAATTAGCAATAACTCTGTGAGTTCCTTAGTTGACTAAATTTATTGAATTTCTGAATTTCTGATTTCAAACAGGATTTTAAAGCAATTAGTCGGTCAAAAAGATGAACTGGCAGGTCCTCATTGTATTTAGCAACCAGTTTTCCTGCTTCATTTTCAATTTTTTCATTTGAAAAGGATAAAAGTTTTTCTGGTTGTAAGACTTCAAATAAATTACTTAGATCATATTATCATCATATCATATTAGCTATAAAATCTTTGTTCAGTTTGAGAAATCAATATATCTAAGCAGCAATAGTAAAAATTGACTTTGATGTAAGAATCTGAGTCTGTTATTCTCTCATCTTATGATAATTCGTCAAAAAAAGCGTTTCGTTATTTTCCTTCTTTTATTTTTAAAAACTGTTGTTACCCCCCACTCGTAGCTCTATAAAATGTTAATTATATTTTTACTTTCATCACGTCCATCTTTTTTTTTTGAAAATAAATTAAGTTGGTACAATGCTTTTATTATTAATGAATAATTTTTCCGTACAGCGAATAAAGCGTCATTTCTTGATGACCATATAGTAGGGCAAATCCTTTTAAGTGTAATTTTATATTCCTCAGATGACTTGTTATTCAACATTGACCACCGTTTTATGCTATTGTCAAAAAAAAAGTATATATTTTTTTCAAATTGCCAACAAAAATTGACACTTCTAGGACGTGCTTTGCAGCATCCACGACTGATGCAGTGCATCGAAAAAAAACACATTTTTTTGTTGGTGTGTAGATTTGTGTTCCTATAAGAATTTCATGCAGAAAATTTTCACTTGCGTTCATCTAAGTAGGTAGGTAGATATATAAAAAAAGAAAGAAAACAAATCTCGTATAGGGTGTGGTAAAAAATACCTGCCAAGAAAAGATATTTTTGTATTTATTAATTTTCTTCAAATGAATTTCAGTTTCTTACAAACTTATCTCGGTACGGGGGCCTCTGTATCTCGGGGGCCCCATATAATTGATACGGCTGATACCGCGGTAGCTACGCCCCTGTGCTGGACTCGAACATTGTTTTTTATTTGGGCTTTGCGACGCATTTTTTTTTTGAAATTTTTGTCCCATTTTTCAGTTTTCGGACGTTATGACAATTGATGATTTGGTGCTTATGACGTACGCCCAAACTGTATATATGTCATAATGCCCAAACACAAAATTTTGGGCGATATGAAAATGTTCGATTTGGGCATTTTGAAATTTGAGATTTGTTAGGGCGGGCGTAGTGAAATTCTTTTTGGGCTTTGTGTCGATCAGTTTTACGCTGTGTGAAGTGGGAACCCCGAAGTCAAAATTTTTGGGTGGAGTTTATCAGAATCGTTTGTCCATAGTTTGTACACGTTTGTCCAACCAAAAAAATCGTTTGTCTACCCTCAGGAAAAAAGTTATTAAGCTTTTCTTTTTTATAGCAACTCCCCAAAATCAAAATCTCACCTACTGCCCCCAATAGATAACTTAGAAAGTTGAGACTAAGTGCGTTCGTTTGTCCACCTGCTCTTTAAGATTATTCACCTAAAATAATCACTTTTACACCCTTAGTCCAAATTTTATTCAACGTTTCTTTTAATAGCAGCACCATACAAATTTAAAATTTTTCTTAGCAAAATCGTTTCAATCGCAATCGTTTGTCTACCGTTTTTCCAGGTTAGTCCAGCAAAAAAAAAAGTTTAGACCTTTGTTCGAAAATGATTCAACATTTATTTTTTATAGCATAGCTATCTCCAAACCCAAGAATTAATCCGCCCAACCTTTGCAGATTATTAGTGACGTGTGCAAATACTGATTTAGGCAAGTGGTGTATGATTTATTTGAAATTATTGTAAATTCACTTTTGTAGCAACAATCAAATCAGACGGCAGGTTTACCTGCTTGATTAAATTAATTGATTGGTATCAAATTGTATTGAAGATTATAACGTTTTCTTTCGAATATTTTGAGTTTTTCCTTAATTCATTAATTCTTAATCAAATTGTATAAAATTTTGGTAAATATTCTAGTTGTTAACTCCAAGAGCAAGTTCGTGCGGTCCAGTCGTGCATATTTTTGTTAACAAGCATTAAGTTCCAATATAAATGTTATTTATGTTGACTTAAGGCTATACAAAATAAATGTTGAATAACTTTTGAACTAAGGGAGAAAAACGATTATTTGTATGGATAATCTTTAACAGCCGGTGGTGGACAAACGAATGCACTAAGTTTCATTCAAGCTTTTTGACTTTGGGGGTTTTGCTATAAAAAAGAAATGTTGAATAACATTTGTACTAATGTTTTTTACTTGTTTTTGTTTTTAACTTCGGGGTTCCCACTTCACACAGCTTCAGTTTTTGAGTTCTATGACAGTTTTTGGGCTTTATGAATTTATTCAATTTGGGCTTTATAGTTTTGAGCGTTAAGACATAACGACGAATAGCAACAAAACGAACAAAAGTTCCAAGCTTCTTACAATTTTGTCCCCGTTTTCTTTCAAGACTTGAGCTGAAAATTGCTGTGATGTACCTATTCGCAATTTGTAGATTGATTGACTGTACAACAAGTCCATATTACAAACATTTTTTTTAAATGATAGTTTTTATTCTGGCTATTTTTGAGGCATTACAAACCTTACTATGAAGTTTTGTTTTAAATTGAAATGTTTGAAAAGCTTGTTAAGTATTTTTGAATCTCTTAAAAATGTTGAATCAAATATAAGATAAAATTATGTTTTTAATTCAGGAAATCCATTAAAGCGCAAAAAAAAATCATCAAAAACCCGTCTCAAATAATGGAAAGTTTTTGTTAAACTAAGAAAATATTATCCCCATTGACCCATTTTTGTTTTGTTTAAATTGTGTGTTCTACCCAAAATGACAAATTGCTATACATGCACTCGTGCTGCTTTCTTCATCTCATCTCGCTGCATCGATATCGGGCATCGAGCAATCCAGCGAGTCCAGCCTCTCTAATTTATTCGAAACACATGCTAATAATGTTGATATGCAATTACTTTTAATGGAATACCAGAGTGTGTGGAATGTTGCCACACGCTTGGCCTGCCTCCTTCTTTCACTAAAAATGTGTATGTAAGAAAAAGAAACTTCAAGTGGAGTGGGGACTGGAGACAAAACATCCAGCAGCCATTTGTTTTCTTTGAAAATATATAAATCCACGCACAGGGAACTAATTAAATTCCTCCTCCTTGATTCGTGATATTAATGACTTCAACATTATATTGAAGCCGAATATATCTGCAAAGCCATTAACCAGTTTCCAACTCTAAATTTTTTTCTCTGTGCGCCTAGCTGGATTTTAATTTGATTGTGTTAATCAGCGGAACGATGTACTGTAATTTTATCCTTTTTTTTAATTTTTTAATCCAGTATTGTCCTCTTTCAATGGATGGCTGTTTGTGAGGCCTTAGCTATTTATTAATAAACAAAATGCACTTAATATTCGTTAGCATACAAAGTAAAATTCAACTTTTTGAAAGAAAGTTAAACAAAAAAAAAACAACAGCAGCCCGCATATTCTCTAAGACACAAACATACGAGGAGGAAAAAAAAAAGTTTCGCTGGCAAAACACACATCCGTGAAACAATTAAACGAGAAAATTTCCCACGGAAATTGAATGAACCGTCATTTTTTTTGTTGTGTTGCTGGTTTTCGTCTGCATAAAACTTCTTTATATGTATACCTTCCTTTCGGTAAAGTAGGTATTGCATTTTACCAAAGGGTATTGTGAGTGAGACGATTTTTCGGTGAGAGGCTGAAAGGTATGACCATAACTTATATGTCATGTCCGACGATTATTTTGTAATTAAGATTCAAGGAACTTGTGCGTAATTCATTCACTACCAACTTCACCGCCCTCTTTGGATTCTTGTGCGATGCCATAGGGTGCATATATGCGCGCAGCACACACAGAAATCCAAAATGCCATCACAGATCGAGTGAGTGGTTTTAGATGGCGGACGTGTGGGACAGTTGAGACGGGGGAGGGGTGTTACTTATTTTCCCTGTCATTTCCAGGTGAATTCTTCTTCATCACATAATGCATATATACTTAAACACACACACACAGATGTTGAAGATCACATGAATTTAAATTTGCAATATAAATTCTCATACATTGAGTATGAGATGATTTTATTGATCAAATTCAAATAACATCAATTAAAAAAAAAAAAAAAAATTGGTACACTTATTTTCGAGTTCGCATGTCAGCTCTTTTGTTTCTATTTTATTTTTTTCTAATTAAATAAAAATTAATTAAAAGGCAGCATAGCCAGGCTTTGGCAGATTGAACCCAGAATGCCTTGTATAAAAAGGTCTTCATAACGAAATTTTACAAATAACAATTTAACTCAAAGTCGAAACATAAGCAAAAGCACGAAAATGTTAAGCACAAGTTAATATATAAATTTTGATAGTAGCCTCTCCTAGAAGGAGATATCGATCTACATTGGTTTCAAATGTTTGCATATAGAAATGGGAGGGGAAAGTTGGGCCGGGTAAAGCATTCCACATACGTGTGGTACGTCCGAAGTTGAGGTCGACGGTAAGCTGATGGGCATTCTTAGAAACGCGAGTATTACGGTCGATTTTTTTAAGGGGAGGAATGCAACTGGCTATTGCACTAGAACACTGTTTTCAATTGAATGGGGCATTCTATATGTCAAGTGGAACTGCTACCAAAACTAATACTGAGAGAGCACCAAACTGAAGTTTTTCAGCAGAACTTATCCTTGGAACTAGCTCAAGTGCAGCTGGAATGCGAGGAACCCATTCAATTAGACTTCCTTGATGAAATTAATACTAAAAGTGCGCCAGAAACTAATTAGAGACGGGATTGCATACCCAAAAATAAATGGTTTAATCATGAGTGTGAAAAGGCGAGAGAGAAGGCATTCCGTCAACCCGATTTATATCGTAAATTCAATACAGATATTTTCAAGAAAATGTACTTAGAAGCTAACAAGAATTTTAAACTAATTTGTACGAATTCGAAGACAAATCATTTTATTCAACTAGTGCAGAAAGCTTCAAGCTCAATCAATGCAAAATATTTTTGGAAAGCTATAAGAGCTATATCAGGCCGATCCTTCACAATTGGTGTTAGCTTGCACATACTTAAGCAGCATTTCTTCAAACTTCTCAACCCAATTAACAACAGCACAGTAGTACAATATGCCAGCCCTTTAGTAGAACATGACTATCTAGATAGACGCGATTTTGTATCCAATACATAAAAAAGGTAACATAAATTTAGCCGAGAATTATAGAGGTATTTCCTTCCTGAACTGTTCATTAAAGATTTTTTCATCTGTTCTATATACAAGATTTACTGGTTGCTTTTTACGTAGATTTCAAAGCAGCTTTTGATTTTATCGATAGAAGGTCATTGATGGGAATGTCCACAAAGATACTTAATATTCTTAAACTCTTGTACTCTGACACACAATCAGCTGTTTGGAATGGAAAGATTCTTTCGGAATGGTTTCCAACAAACATGGGAGTAAAACAGGGGTGTGTTCTAAGTACTCTTTTTTGTTCATTCTATTTCTTGACGACCTGAATGATGTACTATGCGGTGGAATTTTGTGGGCTGCAAGGAGAATAAAAGTGCTTATATGTATGCTGATGATATTGTCCTATTATCGAACACGACTCAAGGACTAAGTCGCATGATTTTGGACCTTGAAGAATACTGCGCGAAATGGAATCTCACGGTGAATTTGAGTAAGTCCAAAATAATGATATTTAGAAGGACCGGTGAACGCTACGCTCAAAATGAAAAGTGGAAATTTGCTGGCGAAGATATTGAAATCGTCAAAAAGTACGAATATCTCGGCATGAAAATATCATCAAATTTATCTATGAAAAGTCATCTCTCCAACAAGCTTCAGCTAGCTAAAAAAGCATTGTACTCTACATGGAAATCCTGCATTAATTCGAGTACACTCAGTTTAATTGCAAAGTATACATTTTTTGATACGACTTCTAAATCAGTCTTGTTTTACGCTGCTCAGGTTTGGGGTTACGAACAAAGTGAGGAAGTTGAAAAATTACTTAGATTTTTTCTCAAAAGATTTTTCAAACTCCCTTCGAACACCCCAAACTATATGCTTTTATTAGAAACGGGAATTTCACCACTATTTACTGCAACCTTGAAGCTTCACTTTGATAATGTAATGAAAGCAATGTCGCAGCCATCGAACCGTCTGACTAAGCTTATTGTAACGCATGCATTACTTCCAAATCTTTGTCATACAAAAAGTGGCAAATTTTGGCAAGAAGATACAATCTGGATCTAAATGTTTCGTTTGGTAATATTGATGCTTGGAGAGAAAATTTGTATATTTTCATAAGGAGACTGGATGAGAAACTGAGAGAGGAGTTTAAAGGGCAAGCGCAGTCATCTCTTTATAGACAGTTTTACTGCACACTTAATTACGACTTAGCTGAATTCAATTATTTACGGAATGAAAATAGTACCTTCGATATATCAACCATTTTTAAAGCAAGAGGGGAACTGCTTAACCTGAATTTCAAACCGCACAGGGAAAAAAATAAATAAATCGGGTGGCATAACGGCTCATGAAGAACTAGGGCCTAGGGGCTAACAACTCGCAACCATTCATGTGTGCGCCTTTCGACAGGAATGGAAGGGACCTACAATTTTATGCCGAATCTGAACGGCTAGACGAGAAGCACTTATTCGTGACAAGTGATACTCTTGGAGGATTTGTCAATTCCTCGCAAGAGGCAGTAGCCCTGAAAAAAACTTTTTAGTTTTTAGGTGGACGAGGCTGGGAAGCGATCACAGACCTCCAGCGTGACAGTCGAACGCACTACGCTACGGGCTACTACAGGGATGATCTTCCTTTATTTGACACTTTATGTTACCTTAGATCACGAGAGGATGTATTACATTTTATAGTAATATGCCCGGTTCTCAGTGAGATAAGAAGGGTATTGTTCGACAGCTCGAAAAAAAAACATTAGAGAATATTTTAAATGGATAGAAGCATTTGGCTGGAATTATTGCAATTTCATGGCTGCCACACCAATCATCAGATTCCTTTCAGTGGTGCTATATTTTAGAAAATATTATTTTACTAGCCACCTGAAGTGACGGCTATAGCGGCATGGGAATGGGTTTCTTTATAATGATAGTAGACAGCATTGAATATTTGAAGCATTAAATTCTACGCGCTTTTTGGTTCCCCATTGGACAATGCTGTCGAGATCAGAATTTAATGAGCTTATCATACGCTGCCGTTCAAGTTCCACATCCGAAGGACATGGATGAGAATCTGTAAAAGATTATGAGAAGCTGAGGTTACTGCCGGCAGCAAAACAGTTTAATGGATTAGAAGTTCCAGACAAAAGATCATTTATAAAAATAAGGAAGAGAGTCGGAGACAAAACGGAGTCCTGGGGCACACGGCACACCAGCATTTATTTTGTGGTTTTCGGACTTGAAACCGAAAATTGATCAGCGTTTCCATGACCATCCAGTGCAATTGGACGATAGTTTGAGGGTGAAAAAGGTACACTTTTTTTAGGGACAGGCTGGACAAATGCTGTTTTCCATCCACTCGGAAAGAGACCAGTAGAATAGGACAGATAGGAAAACTTACTCAGTGGTTTTGCCAGCGACCTCTTCAGAACAATCGGAGGGATTCTATCCGTGACAGTGGATTTGTCTACGTCGAGATCTTTTAGAACTCTAGCAACTGCATGAGTGCGAAAGAAGATTTGTCCCATAAAACCATTTACGCTCTCAAGTACAGGAGTCATAACACTTTCTGGCAGCGCCGAATTAACAGCAAACTGTATTGCGACAAATTGGCTTTATCTAGTGAGCTGACAAAAGGAGTATCATTGAAGACCGAGGACTAGGTGGTGTTTCGTAAGTTTTTTTTATAAATGACCTAACATTTTTAATACCTTTGGGACATTGTAGTATTTTTTGCGGTATTTTTGATCATGTAAAAATTTGGTTCGTCGAATATGAACGTTACAGGTTTTATGAATACCCTTAAAATGTTTTAACATAGCACGAGCGATTAGGTAAGTAGGATATAAAAAAGGAGATACCGATGCATATTGGCTTTGAATGTTTGCACATCGAAACGAGAGGGGAAAGTAGGGCCGGTAAAGCATTCCACATTCATGTGGTGCGACTGAAGAAAGAATCTCTGTACATTACAGTACGTCCGAAATTGGGCTCGAGGGTAAACTGATGGGCATTCCTAGAAGTGCGAGTATTACGGTTGAATTTTTTAAGGGGAGGAATGCAACTGACTATTTCACTAGAACACTGATTATAATAATAATAATAATAATAATAATAATAATAGCGATAAAATAAAGAAAGACACGAAACATCACGGCGGTGTTCGAAAGAATTAATTGTTTCGGTTATAGATCTTTCACCTATCATTTTTAAAGCTCTCTTTTGTATTCTGTCCTTGTTGAAACTTTTTCCGGTTTTCCTGTGTAGGGTTGGCTTTATAACAACGGAAGCTTACTTCGCTTATCCTGATAACCTCTTTACAGCTCGAATCAAACCATGAGTTTTCTTTTGGTTGAAGAGTCTGGGTCTGGGTCTGGGTCTGGGTCTGAAGAGTTGGTCTGTGTTTGTTGAGTGAAATTACTTATTTGTTTTGATAGCTTTGCGAAGTACGTAACGTACTAAAATTCATTAAATTTTAACCGTTTTTGTGTGAAATGAATACATTGAAGCAATTTCTTCAACTTAATAATTTCTATTTTACGGCAATTTTAAGAAAAGGGGGCATAGACCCTCTGTATGAAGAGTTAAGAAATTATTTTATTTAATATGAATTATTAGGAAAATCAAAATTGCTCAAAAATAATTTCCCGGACTCACTGTATTTTTGCTTTCGTCCCAGTCAGATCTGCTTACTGTGTGTTGCATCAATTTGCAATGCACAAAGAACCAAAAACACAACAAGAAAACAAATAGAGAGACCATCACCACAGCACAGATGAGCGAGAATATTGTTCTTTAAGATACTTATTACGTATGCATGCATGTCTTTGAATTTTGTCTCGTCCTTTGTGGACACTTGTGCAAAATTCCGTTCTTTTCATGTTCATTTAACTCTTTATTTTTTTTTAGAATTTTTAGTATTTTTGTATAATGCTGCCTCTTGTCGTTTTAATCTTGTATTTTGATTTTTTTTTGTTGTATTGCCCAACTCATCACGCTGATGGAATTATGATGAATTAAGAGGGTAAAGAATTATTTCAAGGACAAAGTACGACAAGGATGACAAACGAGGTCGTCGCTCGTCCGTCGTCATCGTCATCAAGATCGTGTCGTCTGTATAATCGTAGTTGGTCTATAAGCTGTCGACAAAAAACTCTAGCGCAAGAGAGTACAAGTTGTATTAGCTCAAGACATTGCATCGCCACAGAAGCCCAAGCGCAGTATGATGGACCAAATCACCATCATCCTCGCATCCATTCACAGTTGATTAAAACACAACAAAAAAAAGGGAATAACTCAGAGCCCTAGTGGTTTTCACATACATTTTCGAGCATATTGTAAGAGATGGTGTGCAGATTCTTATTCTTTTATTTCGTTCTGTGCCAAAGAAGTAATTTAATAATTCTCTGGGAAACAACATAAACACGAAATGAATGAAAAAAAGTTTTTTTTTCCATTGGATGAGTCGGGATGGACTCTGGAAATATTATAATTCGCTTAGAGCTAATAACTATATTCAGAGGATGGTGTTTTGTCGTTGTTTTTATTTTTTTTTTTAATTATTAATATTGTTTTATTATATTGTGAGAAATTATGTTTGAGGTTGTTAGCTTTAATTTGTGTAAGATCTTTTGTTTAAAATTAAAATTATTATCTGACTAAGTTGTATGATGACTTACTTGCAACGACAAAAAATTGCCTGAGATAGAAAAGATGTTGATGGACAATTTAGATACCTACTGGGAATGTTTAAAATTATTTGAAACAACAGGGAGACAGTAAAGACGTGTCTCTTGAGTTTTTATATTAATTAGTGTGATAATTGGGCTACCTATTCCTTTTATAATGGGATCTTTTGTGCAAATCGCGTATTAGAAAATGTATTTAGTCAAATAATGCCAAAATTTAAAATTATTAACTGACATTTAAATTGTGGACTATTAGTCCAATTTTGTAAGATTAAAAGTCAACTTTTCGAATTATTCAGTTTAATTAAGAAATTATTTTAATTAAATATTAGGTTGATACAAAAAGTTAAAATTGGTGAATATGAATTCGGTTTTTTTAAGGGAAGAGTTTTTCTAATGTGTTAAAAGGGTAGTAATGTGCATTCAAGAGGACACAAGCGTCCACAGGTTTTTCTCAAAACCCACCTTTGTCTACCAACTCCTAATCTCACCTCCTAGTGGTGAACATCGGGTGTCTAGTACCTCATCTGGTGATGGGGTTTTAATCCCTGTTAAAAGCTGTTGGGGACAGAGAGGGGGGGGTGTTCCCACTAAGACCCTTCTTCTTTCATCTAGGCGGCAGCAGACGAATTCCCCAGATGGATCCAACGGTGGCGTCTACAGTTCCAGTCAGGCTGAACTATGTACTTAGTGAACACCTTATACGGGCTACTTCGACATATTCAGAGCTTAGGCCTATAAGTGGCGGTTAATCCGGCTCACCGTCCTTGGAGTTATGCTAATGATCTGGTCCTCCAGGTTGGGGGTTGTGCCGTCTGGGTTACTTCCCGGCCACGTAAAGCTTATTAAGTTGCCAAGCAACAACAAGCCTCGGATACGGACGGACTTACTGATGACGAACCAAGCAAATGAATTAGGGACAAGGAATTTCGGTTATGTACGTAGAATGTATTGTCCCTGTGTAGGCCACGTGCAGCCGAACAACTACCGAGGCCCTAGACTGCTGCAAAGCAAACAAAAGGCGTTGGAAGCAGACCTAGGCAAAAAGTCTTGAGTTTCAATTGTTTGACTGAGCGCCTTGTGACAATCCGCATCAAGGCTGAATTCGCCAACATAAGCATTATATATGCGTGCATGCCCCGCATGAGAAGAAAGATGAAGACACCAAAGACAAGCTCTACGAGCTCCTGGAGAAGACTTACGAGCAGTGCCCCTGCTATGACATTAAGATTGTCCTAGGCGATTTTAACGCGCATCTTGGGGGAGGACGTTTTTGGTGACATTGTCGGAAAGCACAGCCTGCACGACACAACCTCTCACAACGGAATCAGGCTGAACGACTTCTCTGCGGGACGAAACATGGTGGTAGCTAGTACGCTGTTCCCCCACCTCAATATCGACAAGGGGACTTGGAAATCTTTTGATCAATCGATCGCAGCCAGACTGATCATATCGCGATCGACTCAAGGCACTCCTCCAGAATCAGGGATTTCCGAACGTTCCTAGTAGCTAACGTTGATTCGGACCATGACCTTGTTGTAGCCATGGTACGGCTTCGGATATCTCGAGTACAGCCAAACCAAGAAACCAACAAGAAATGCTGTGAGGAAGTTTGACGTCGGCTCTACGAGCAAAAAATGAGAGAGGAACACCGGCTCTTCAGAAAGAAAACGAGGGATCATGAGAAACGCGAGATCGAGCAGATTAAGGGATGTCATAACAGGAATGAGGTTCGGAAGTTTTACCAAAAGGTAAAAAAGAGCTATCAGGGCTACAGAGCCCAAACCAAGCCTACAAGGACGAGTAGGGAAACATCGTAGTAGATTCGCAGTCGATGCTGAGAATATCACTTCTGTAAACTGTATAACGGCGATGACGAATCTTATTCCGCTGTTAGGAACACCATTCAACCTAGACGATGAAGGTCAACAATTACGTCTACCCGACCTCGACGAAGTGAAGATAGCAATATCTATGCTTAAGGCCAACAAAGCTGCTGGAGCCGACGGGCTCGCTGCCGAGCTATTCAAAGCAGCAGGAGATGACTTGGTAAGAAGTATGCACCAGCTCATCTGGAAAATATGGTCGGGGGAATGCATGCCCAATGAATGGAACTTCAACATTGTTTGCCCGATCCACAAGAAATGAGACCCTCTAAACTGCGCCAACTACAGACGAATTAGTCTCCTTAACATCGCCTACAAGATCTTCTGTGCTATGTTATGTGAACGCCTGAAGCCGTTCGTCAACAACCTGATAGGTCCATATTAGTGTGGCTTCAGGCCAGGAAAGTCCACCATCGACCAAATATTTACACTACGGCAGATCTTGGAAAAAACCCAGGAACTTCAAATCGACACTCACCACCTGTTCATCGATTTTAAGGCCACGTATGACAGTATTACTAGAGACGAGCTATATAAAGCAATGTCTAGTTTTGGCATCCCTGGCAAACTCGTCCGATTGTGAAGGATGACGATGGAGAACGCACGCTGCTCCATCAAGGCTGGCAAAGACCTAACCAAGGCAAGGCGACGCGCTGTCATGCGACTTCTTCAACATCATACTTGAAAGAATAGTTAAGAATTCTCACGTCAACACTATAGAGGCACAATCTTTCAAAATTCCATCCAATTACTTGCATATGCCGACGATATTGAAACAATTGGAAGAACAAAGCGTGATGTCACTGGAGCTTTTGCAAGCATTGAGAAGGAAGCGGCAAAGATGGGTTTAGCGGTGAATGAGAGCAAAACAAAGTATATGCTATCATCTAGAAAGGACGCTCAACACCAACGTCTTTGACAGAACGTCACCAAAGACAGATATAACTTTGAGGTAGTTAAGGACTTTGTCTGCCTGGGCTCCACTATATATTCAGACAATGACACCAGCGCTGAGATCAAACGAAGGATAACTCTTGCCAATCGCTGTTTCTTCGGGCTAAGAAGGCAATTGAAAAGCAAAGCCCTCTCTAGAATGACTAAAGTGTCCCTGTACACTCATCACACGACCGGTCCTCTTGTATGGTGCAGAAGCATGGACCTTCTTAGCGGCGGTTGAGTACGCTTTAGGAATATTCGAGAGAAAAATTCTTCGGGTGATATTCAGTCCCGTATGTATAGACGGGGAATGGAGGAGAAGATACAACAACGAACTGTACGGGCTGTACAGCGACATCGACCTAGTCACAAAAGTGAAAAGGCAAAGACTCAAGTGGCTGGCTGGTTCACAAATGCTCCGGCCCGAAAAGTCTTTGAATCCATTCCCGAAGGATGGCGCAGTCAAGGAAGACCGCGAAACTGGTGGCACAAGCAAGTGGAAGAGGACCTCAACCAACTTGGCGTGCGAAAGTGGAAAAACTGGAAAAGAGCTGGCTGGAGAAGGTTTGTTGGTTGAGGCCCTGGTCCATTTCTTATTTGTATTATAAAAAACATTCATGTGAAATATTTTACTTTCAATAAAAAAAGAAATACTTTTAGATAACCAATATCTCAACAACTAATGATGGCAAAGAAAACATGAATACATTTTCTGCAAGACAATATAAATATTTTAGTAAAATTTGCTGCTTTGATTATATTTTTTGTCAAAATCATGCAAAATTGATAGTTTTAATTGTTTTCAAGATCGGTTAGGAAAATGGGTCGCGGAAAGTTTTAATCAAAAAGACGGTAAATCTTAGAACGTGGTGGCTCAAATGTAAGACATGGGCATATTGCAAATAAAAGTGTTTGCGAAAATAGTTTGTTATGGAAAAATTATGAAATGAGGCAGTTACATGCACAACCACTTAACAGCGTTTAAACGTCTTTACTTTTAAATTAATCTTGACATTTTGCACTTCGTTTTTGCATGAAATTAGCATTCTACTTTTCTACTGGTACTTTTCGGTGTTTTGTTTTTTTTAATCTAATTTTAATTTAATAATTTAAAATCTCGCATTAAAAAACAAATAGGACTTATATAAGTTACGTTTTACTAGGTTCTTCGCTTGTGTATGTTGTCAGTTGGTGTGCTTTCAGTTTATGAGCAATAAACAGTACATTGGGTGGCCCGCTTCGCGGGTTCAAGTACTTTAACTCCCTTTTCGGGTCCTCTGTCCCGCTCACGCGAATCTTAAGGTATGCTCAGTCGCCAGGCAGGTAATAAACAGTAGGTACCTTGGCTGGCCCACGTATCGGGTTCAAGGATCCTATCTCCATTTTTGGGCCTCTGATTTTTCATTTTCCATTTGCAAAATTTTTATTGCGATATTTTAGTTTGCGAGATTCAAGTTGAAATTTGCGAGATTTTTAGTTTTGAAATGTAAATGCGAGATTGTTAAAAGCGAGATTTTGTTATGGCGAGTTTATGAAAAGCGGGTTTATTAGTTTGCGAGATTTCGTATTTCGAGGTTTATAAAAAAATCTGAGACTTCGTTATTCGAGATTTTACTTTGCGAGATATCGTAGTGGTCCCGTCTAGTTTAGCCGCAAATGGGGTTTAAAGATAAAAGTTCGCTTTCCTTATCATGCGATACATCGATTGAAAGGTGGAACTCCCAAGAATACGAATATGAAATTTTTAATTCGCTAAGATGCTTAGTTTAGTCAGAAATCAGTTTTAAAGGCAAAAAAGGTGTTAACTGTTTTTAGGATCTAGGACGTCTAGTTTGGCTGCAAATGGGGTTTAAATATAAAAGTTAGTTTTCCGTATAGTGCGATAGATCGATTGAAAAGTGGCACTCCCTAGATTTTGAATATGCAATTTTTAAGTCGCTACGATGCTTAATTTTGCCGAAAATCGCGTTTAAGGGGAAAAATATGTCGATTTTGAAAAATTGTTTTTTCATATCGTCCGATTGAAAGGTCTCCTTCCCTAGACCACGTTTCGCGGGACAGAAGAAGTTTATTAAAAAATCGGTGGGTAAAAGTTACGCGCTCAACTCATTTTCTAGAAAACGTAACGATACCAAAAAATACAGATGATAGTAGAGCAACTCGTTTGAAAAACATACGTTCGCTTTCCGGAAAGTTAAAAACATTCACAAACAGTTTCTGAAAGTGATTTGCTTTCTTTAAAACGTTTTCAGTCGAACGTACAAAAATACATGGGATTTCCCACATAAAACTTCAGACGCCTTGAACGCCGGATTAACGTAAATATAATCAGCTAAAATTTTAGAGGATTTTTTTATTTAATTTACTTAGAATAAATAAGAGGGGTGCGTCATTCAAAATAAGACAACCACCTTTAAAAGGACCACCCTTGTATATGTACATACAAATAGAAATGTATCAAATAATTGTTATATATTCAACTTTAGAATCAACGACAAATTAATTGCATATTTGTACACACCAAAGAGTAACTAGGTGATTGCTAGAGCTCCTTTGTCCATATATCGTACATATAAACAAGGTAACATATGAATTTAATATATTCCATTTTTGTTTGCCTAGTTAGCTTCTCTTGTTGGTGGATCGAATTTCGTGGATTCATCTTCAAAAATAGCGAAAAAAGCACCTACGCAAAAAGTACGTCTGAGAATACCGTATTTGTACAACAAATAATATTTTTTTTTTTATTTCAAGTTGTATCTAAGAATAAAGGAACAAATTATTTCCAGATTCTATATTATAATATTCGCCACAGCATGCCTACGAGTACAACGATGTGATGGTCCAATTAACACAATTAGACCAATTCCACAGAAGTCAAGTGTAAGTATTTTACAACAAGAGTTCTTTTAGAGGACAAAACCAAACCTTTCTTATAAATTAAACAAAGGCATCCCGCAAGAGTTCGCATAACCTCTCGTCCCACAAATACACACACACACACACTGACAACGACACAACACGGTTTTAAAAATGCTAAACGCCGCGCTTCCTGGATTTCACCATTGCTATCTAAATGCGTAGACAAATATTTACAAGAAGAGTTGGGTTGCTAGGCATACCTGCAGCAGCGCCATTTCAGACTTCAATGTCCAGTGGTGATGGTGTCGTCTCTGTGTGAAGGAGGGGGATAGAAGAACAATCCGATGCTATTGCGTCCCAAGATCACGCTTCGGTGCCAGCCAGAGTGAAGTGAGCGCGACTGGCGTGCACGTCATGTTGCATCATTCATCATGGGCACACAGAAGGATCAAAATATGTCTTCTGCCCATCATATTCCTTCCGAAACGAGGCAGATTCACATCGGGAGAGTTGGTGATACACGAAGTGGTGTCGCCATCGCCGCCGCCATTCAATAAGCTGAGCCACCCATAAGGAAGAGGAGAGCCTTCCTTCCTTTCGTTCCCATATCAAGGTGTTTCTGCGATGGTGATTCCGGTAATGAGGGGGGGGGAGGAACTAACTCTGGACTGGAGCTAGACTCTTCACGCGCTTCATGTGTTGTATAATATAATCCCGTGGAATTTAGTTAAAACATTTGTTATGTGGCAATGCCGATGTCGAGTCGAGAGTTCCAGGAAGAGCGCTCCTCAAAGTAGCATCTCAGTTTCAGCCTTATAGCCAAAGTCACAGCCATATAGCCTGACTATAGAGGAGCACCAGCACAGCACAGCACATCACTTGTTGCTTATTTGCACTGTGTGCGGATGGTATCTTGGTTTTTATTTGTTATATTGTACATGTATCTTATTCTGGGTTTAAGTATTCTATCAGTTGTATCATCATTTGTCCAGTCTCTAGGGACAAGCGGAGGTGGAAAGTGCAGCGGGACGAGAAGCATTTAACAAACATGGGGTGCACCTGATTAACATGATGGTTTCATTGTTTCGTCTATATGTATGTATGTACCTACTTTGAAGCAGCTCATTTATAGTTGTGTGGCTTGGCTCGTGGTACGGTGTGGTGTCCTCCTATTAGGTGGTGTCGTGGTATGGTATGGTCGTGTTGGGTGGTGGTCATTTATTATGCAACTAAAACAACGTAAAAAAAGGAAATAAGTCCCAAGATGTTGGAACAAAATCGAACTGCGTGGAATTCCAAATAGCAAAGAGTGGTAAGGTATTTGCAAGAAGCAAATATGTTTGCTATGCAATTTTAACCCTTACATGGCTACTTGCCATCACTTATGCACACAGTGCATCAGGACTCTTGTCTTTTTTTGTTGTTGTTATTTTAACTTATACTACCTTTATTAGTTAAGATCGAATCGCTGAAAAATTATGAGATATTTTATGGATGCCATGATGGTAGAGGAAATTTGTTTTAAATTTTGGACTCTTCTGATACGTAATGAATTTTAACATTGTTTGTTACAATTAGGACTTTTTGCGTCTAACAAGTTTAATACTCTTAATTAAAAACTAATTAATAATTGTTTAAAATTAATTGGTAAAGAAAGAGCAGAAATATTTTCAATCAAGCATTTTTGGTCTTATATTCGTGGTTGATTAGTGAAGAAATTTACAGTCTATTAAGTTAGAAGTTTAACTGA
The DNA here is from genome assembly GCA_949320155.1 of Melangyna quadrimaculata. Lineage (NCBI taxonomy): Eukaryota > Metazoa > Arthropoda > Insecta > Diptera > Syrphidae > Melangyna > Melangyna quadrimaculata. Next base: position 136,242,730 of record OX439483.1, on the reverse strand, counting down.
CTATTGAAAAATTGCCCCTAAATCTATTTTCAATTAAAACAATTAAATGTGGAGTACATGGCAATTTAGCTTAAAATTAAGACTTAAAACTTGAGTTATAGTTATCAAATGTTTATAAATGAGTAGGGCTGGCCACGAGACGAGACTCTGCGAGACTTTTGTAAGTCTCGTCTCGGTCTCGCTAAAATTGAAAATTTTCAGTCTCGTCTCGGTCTCGTCTCCGAAAAATACGACTTCCGGCCAACTTGTTGATTATTGGAACGAAATATTTTCGATTATAGTTTGAATACGTGCAGAAGAAAATAAATATTCAACTGAAATTGGATTTTTTAATTTATTAGACTCTCTGTAAATTATGGTCAAAATAAACAGTCCCGTCTCGGTTGCTTAAAAGCCAGTCTTGTCTCGTCTCGGTCTCGTCATGCGAGACCGAGACTTTTCTCGTCTCGTGGCCAGCCCTATAAATGAGAGAGATATTATTAAAGAGGAAGTGATTACAGAGGTTTTAATGTAGACATTAAATAAAAATGCTGAACAAATTCATATTAATATTTTGATTGAGTAGAAAGCCAACTCGCATTTGCCACTTTAAATTCAAAAAACTAACAAAATTTAAGAGTTTGAAAAAAACAATTAAAAAATGTAAATTTGTTAATGAAAATCTACTTAATATCTTTTTATTTATTAGTATGAAAACGTCTGTGATTTTTTAAAAGTAAAAACACCTAAATCTGATAGAAGAGAATATACGCACAGCTTAATGTAAGGATTTTTTCTACCTGGGCTCCACAAAATATCTACAGAAAATGACAGTAATCGAACTAAGAATCGCTCTAGCCAATCACTGTTTATTCGGGCTAAGAAGAAATTTAACCTAGCAGAGAAATCTCTCAAAGAAGTCGACGTGACCCTGTTAACCATTCGACAAGTGAAACAAATAATCCCTTAATCTTTTTTCTTACACCAGTTGACAAAACAGAATTGCTTACCAACGGCCTTAAACAAACAAACTCCTATGGAAATGATGGTATAAGTGGTATTGTACTAAAAAAAAATCGGCAAATATGCATCAGCTCCTCTAGTTTTCATCATAAATAAGAGTAAAGAGAGCAAGGTGAGTTTCCTTCCTGTCTTAAAACAGCTATACGATTATACCAGTTTTTAAAAAAGGTGATACAAAAGATCCGAACAATTATCGTCCAATTTGTCTACTGTCAGTCTTTTCTAAAATTCTGGAAAAAGCTATTAAATCAAGAATTTTTACGTTTTTGGAAAAATCAACCTTATCGCTCGTGCTGTGTTAAAACCATTTTAAGGGTAGCCATAACCCCTTTAGCGCGCTTGGAATATAAAAAAAAACAGCGCGTCCAAGTAAATGGAGTTCTAAGTGAATTAAAAGAATATATAAAGATATAAATGAAAACACTTGTATATTTTTACACAATGATTGAAAGCTTTAATTTTAGTTAAAAATTATAATTAAGCCGACGCGTTTCGTCCGGTTAGGACATCTTCAGGGCACTAATTATACATTATAAATTTTGAATGTGCAAAGCTTAAGCTAAACATAAAGGTAAATTACAAAAAGAAACCAAGAAAGTTTAACAGTTGGATATTAAGTAACATGTTACATTACAAAAGAATGAATATACATGAAAACATTAGCAAAGCAATGATTACTTTAAAAGTGGACTATTATTGCAAAGATTTATTTGGCAATTTAAAATATTTTGTGTCTTTTTATTTTAAGAATTTCGTACTTTTCAATTACGCGTCCGGAAGGTAAGCAATGTAGGAGTTCTATATCGTCTATAGAACAAAAATGGCCAGAATTTTTGAGATGTTGTGAAAGGCCTAAAGATGGATCCGAGAGCATAGATGATCGTTGGTGTTCAATAAATCGCGTCTGTAAGGTCCTGGATGTTTTACCAATATATACACCGTCGCATCCCTGGCATTTAATTTTTTATACGCCACTTTTTTTCAAATTATCAGTTTTGAGTTTAATTTTATTATTACACAATGATCTACGTAGGGTGTTATCGCTGAAAAAGGCTGGTTTGATTTTGGCTACTGAGAGAAAGGGTATTAACTTTTCAGATACCTCGGGAATATAAGGGATTCTCCTCCAATTCAAGGGAATGCAGACTGTATGGCGTAACGATGGGTTTTTTGAAGTAGAATTTTATAAACTACTTGCTTTTTGTATCCGTTTGTTGTTGCTAAATGAAGGATAGTGCAAAGTTCCTTGTGATTCTTATCTCTGTTAAGAGGTATTTTGAGTAGTATGTCAACCATAGAATGAAACGCTGCAACTTTGGTGCTCCATGTATGTGATCATATCAGTGCTTGTACCTTTCCTAAAAATGTCGAATGTAATGTATAATTAGTGCCCTGAAGATGTCCTAACCAGACGAAACGCGTCGGCTTAATTATAATTTTTAACTAAAATTAACGCTTTCTATTCATTTTGGAAAAATATATAAGTGTTTTTATTTATATCTTTATATATTCTAAAATGGCATTGTTCCACCAAGTGCCTAAAAAAGGCTCCGTAGAGCTTATTAAAACTTGTGAATTAAAAGATTGTCTTGACGTGGGTGTTCCGCAAGTTTCTGTCCTTGGTCCGCTCTTCTTTGTTGTGCACTTAAACCCAATCGTTAAAGTACCTGTAAATGGTAAACTTATTGCGTTTGCAGATGATTTGGTTCTAACTTATGAGGGTTGTAGATAGATAGATATTTTATTTACAATTTCAAATTCATTTACAAAATAGTTTTACACTTTTAGTTTAAGACATGACTATAAAAGCCGTAGGCCCGAGGCTTGTACATTAGATGAGTTAAAGACTCAAATTTCAAATGACCTTATCATACTTAGGGCCAGTTTGTTCACAGCTGATTATCTTTAATCCATGATTAGTGGAGCTGGGAAATCCTCAAATGTTTTTGTTGATCAAATTTTGTTTAAAAAATTCAAAGTCTGAGTTGCTAATCAAGGATTTCACTAATCAGCCAATTTTGGTTGATTAGCGTTAGTTAATTAAAGCCTTTGTAAGTCACACACTAAATTTAACCCACTGTGAACAAACTTGCCCTGAGTGATTGAAGGCTGTCCTATTTCTCTGTCATGCGTCGGGGTAGACAAGAACCTTCGCTACTCTTATTTAGAACTGGCAACGAGACAGGAAAAGTCTCGGTCTCGCATGACGAGACCGAGACGAGACTGTCTTTTAAGCAATCGAGACGAGACCGAGACGACACTGTATATTTGGACCGAAATTCACAGAAATTCTAATAAATTAAAAAATCCAATTACAGTTAAATATTTATTTTCTTCTGCATATATTCAAACTTTAATCGAAAATATTTCTTTCCAATAATCAATAAGGTTGTCAAGAAATCGTATTTTGCGGAGACGAGACCGAGACCGAGACCGAGACCGAGACCGAGACGAGACTTAATTATACAAGACCGACACGAGACCGAGACGAGACTGAAAAATTTTCAATTTTAACGAGACCGAGACGAGACTTACAAAAGTCTCGCAGAGTCTCGTCTCGTGGCCAGCCCTACTCTTATTCAGATCCACAAGAATATTACCACTTCGCTACTTATGTTATCAAGATATTAAAATCATATTTCATCAGAAACAGAAACAGAAACACCAATATGAAAAGCAATGAAACGTATCCCCTTCGTAACAATCTGTGCTCTGTGAGCGTTCCTGCAGTTAGAAAGGAGCATTGTAAAAGGTTTTTTATTGTGATGGTCCACACATCTTCAACAAATTGCCATAAACGACATTTAAAGAACTGTTGCTCAAAAACACGTGTTGATGAAAAAAAAAAAAATAAAAACCGGATTCTCTCTAGGCCTGAAGTTGAGAGACTTTTTCAAGTTTTAGTTTAATACAATAATAATATAATAAATGATAATATGAAAAAAAAAAAAGCAAAAAAAACATTTCCTCTCCTGCTTACCCACTTTTTACAGATAAATTAAATATATTCATATTAACCATTACCTAAGAACTCTTGACAGTTTTGCGACAATGAGTTTATTAACTTATTATTTTTTTAACTATTTATGGTAGAATAGAAACCAATTTTTCCTTCCAACATATGTATAAAGAAAAGTTCTACTATAAAGTATTTACAACATGTTAAATTAAATTAATGAATTTTAAACAGTTACGCTATTATTTTATGAAACCCAATGTTAATAAATTGATTGATTTAGGTACCTATGAATGTTAAAAAAAGTACAGTCGACTCCGTTTAACTGGAACGCCATAATTGCAGTACATTTGTTTCAGTTAAGCGGAGTTTTCAGTTAACCGAACTTTAGATAACTGAAACTTGTTTCAAATAAGCGGAGTATAGTCAAAACAAATTTAATTTAATTTAGACTGAAAAAATAATTAAGGTATGATTTTTTGTATTGTGTATTGTATTGTATTGTATTGTATTGGTATTTCCATTTTTAATCACAGATATTGCGTCAGCCGTACGTTTTCTGTCGAAAATTTTTGAGGATAAGCCAAAAAATGGGTACGTTCAGAGGCCTATAAGTAAGGCAAATTTCTAGACTGTGATTGGTCAGCAGCTGTCGAAAAAATTGTTTCAAATGAAGGCAACTTTTGACAGCTGGCCAATCACAGTCTATAATTACTGGCTAGTCCCCTATAAGTATGGTGACCATATTTCTGAGAGCAAAACCCGGGACAAGAAGTGAAAAGTTTAAAAACGTCAAAAAAATATAATGTAGTCTTTTCATTCATTTTTATTTTGTTACATATCTACATACATATTACATACCTAGAACGTTGCTGATGTGAAACGACAAATGACATACAAAAATGACATGAAGTAATCATAAACGAAAAATTTCGTTATGCTTTTTGTTTTGCGGTACGCTGTTCAACCAGCGAGATTGATGATTATACCAGATTGTTTTGCGAAGTCTCCACTCTTTTCAATTACAATTTTATCGTTCCCTTTTAAATAATTTTTAAATTCATGGTATTATTCATTATTATTGAAAAAACCCTTTCAGTGGGAGCATTAGTACCATTAGAACCTGGTAAACACAAGCTGAACTCGACAATTTGTAAAAGGTTTGGAAAGCAAATGTTTTATCTGAGAAATGCGTGAATTATATCAAACAACTGAGAGTCATTAATTCTTGTGTCGCTTCGCTTTCACAAAAACCAAACATGCTTCTATTTCTGGTCAGGAAGGTCCACTACGAAGAATTACCCAACTAAAAATGGCCAGTCCTTTAAATGATCTATCCCACTGATTTAAATATTCGTAGCAAGTGTTATAAAATTGAAAGACATTTGCGCAAAATTTTAGTCAATTTAGTACGATGTTAAATCATTTTTAGTGTAATACTAGGCTTAAAAGTGTATTTTGCTAATTTTAAACGAGTTTAGCATCATACTATCTCCTAAAATTTTACTAAAGTTAAAATCACCAAATGGCTATTTTATCTTTTTAGTATCGTACTAAATCCATATGACACTTTGACGTTTAAAATTGTCAAAATCAGGGGTGTTTGTGAATTTTTTGCACGAGCTGTCACTTTATTGGACGTGTTCAGCTGAATTTTATGAAGGAAATTAGTTTAGTATGATACTAGTTAAAACGTTTTTTAAATTTAGAAAATTTTAGTAAACTGTTAAAGAATCAGTAAAATAATAAGTAGTATCATACTAAATCCTTTATAATAGGCTGTTTAAAATTTTGCGCCATTTTCTTTAAATTTATTTTGGTTTACTGAAAACCATTCACAAAACCACCCTTATATAATTTTTCTAGGGGTTGAAAATATTTTTAGCTTATTCCTTACTAAGCAACGAAGAAAAAAGTTTTAGGTACATTTATTACGGACCGATAGCGAAAAATATTAAAAAAGAATTGTCCGTTTTGCACCCATTTTAATCACACAAAACAGTCCAAAACCAAAGCCTGGTCGTCGTTCTTACACAAGAATTACTTGTTAGTCGTTAAAGTTAGAGTTGAACGGATTTGTAACTTTGCACTGTCATATACATACAAAAGTTTAGTAGGTATCCATATCAAAAACAAAAACAAAAAAAATCAGAAAATACGGGACAAATACGGGACAAGTAAAGAAACCCAGGACACTTCTACGTCCCGGGTTGCTTAAAAAAAAAAACCGGGGCAGGCTATTGAAATACGGGACAGTCCCGGGAAACCCGGGACGGATGGTCACCGTACCTATGTATAAGACCAGAAGGGAATGACAAGAAATGAGATTTTGACATTTTAAATTTGACATTCCAAATTCAAAATGTGTGTTCGATTTAAAATTTTATGGCAGCTTTTAACGGTAGTTTCACTTATGCGGTGTTGAATAAGTGAAACATGTTCATTTGAGGCAAACAATTTTGTCTCAGTTATCCGCAGGTTGCAATTGATCAGAGTTCAGTTATGCGAAGCAGTTTGTGTGAACAATTCTCAAAAAGGCTCCGGAATAAATTTCTTGTTTCAGATAACGGATGTTTTCAGTTAAGCGGAGTGCAGTTAAGCGGAGTTGACTGTAATGATCCTGCAAGTTGAGATAGAAGTTAGCACCGGGTGAATATTTATATATGCTTACTTTGAGAGGAAGATTAAACTGAATTTATTTACTCCATTGTGTATCTATAGAGTATGTGGAAAGGAGAGGCTAGCTGGATGTACTTGTTTGTCCTTGGTAAATTGTGTTTTATATTATTATTGTTTTCGTTTAGTAGTATATCTCAATAGCACCTTGATGTAAAAAAAATACTTTCGATAACATGATGTTAACCGTTCGGTCTTTGCGGAAGTTGTTACAACAGAAGTCTTAGCCCGCAATCTTTTCTAACAAAAATCGGAATCTAAAAAAGACTGTTTTCCACTTTCTTAGTATATATGGCTCTTGTTTTTCCGAAATTTTTAAGATAGTTCAAACAAAAAACTGTAAACTGCCAAACTACAAAGTAGGAGTTCTAATTTGTTAAAAAAATAAAGATTAATTAAATGTCTTCAACTATGTCAACAACGGCAGTTCTTTGATGTAAAAGAAAGCATGTCAAAATAATTTTTCAAGTCATTTAAATTTCTAGAGAATTGCATTTTGCAGATTCCAATTCAGTTTTAGAAAAGGATATCCTTGAATTCCATAGACATTTCTTAGACATTATAAGAATGCTTCAGATTTAAAATCCTCAAAACAGTTCGCAGCATTAACTGGCCATTGGATGGCAGTATGGCGGCGGCGGCAGTACATCTGTGCGGTGTTCACATTTCTCAGCCAACTTCATTACTCTTTTGAAATCGATTATAATACCTATAACTATAAATAGACAAAAAGGCTAGAAAGAGAGAAGAACTCCAATGTATACTCGTATATATTTTTCGAAACTTTTCAAGTGATCAAGGAATGTCTAAGCCATCATTAAACTGGTTCTCTTCTCCATTGGCCAGTATAATTTAATGCATGCTTAATCATCGAAAACATATATATAAAACTATATAAATATATACATATGTCTATTTATATGAAAGAAACTACATCAACTATACAGAGGCAAGAAGAAGAAGAGAAATTAATAAATAAATCCCCGCAGCTAAATCAATCAATTTATTGTGCAGTGCACAACCCATTGGGCGCGCGTACAGTTCATCGTTCTGTTCTGATATCCTTCCACATCACGGGCATATAGAAAGGCACGCGGGCACTGGAACGAAGGCAGTCTATCCAATGCAAACGCAGCCAAAGGCGCATCAGGCGCATCCCCGCAGCAGTCAGTTATAGCCAACACAATCCACCCAACCACTCACTCTCGCATCGCGTCGCGTCGGTCGTATCTCCTCCATCCATCTGATAAATGTGTCCTTTGAACCTTTCAATTTATCATTGAGTGCTCGATGTGTGTCAGATGAAGATGGCGAACCGAAAAAAATTAAATCCTCAACTAGGTCTTATGTATTAGCTCTTACTTAGAAGGTTGGAACATTGGCTGAATTGGAAAATTGGACAAGTTAAATATTGGATTTGAAAGAAAATCCTCAAGTTTTTATTTTTCTTAAAACTCGAAGTACTAAGGGATTTCTTTATATATAGTTGCTTCACAGAAAAGTAGGTAGGTGGCGGCCACGGGCAGCCTAGCCCATCATAGCCCAATTACCGGTTAACTGCGATTTGATACCATAACTCGTTAGAACCTGTGGATATAATTGAAATGGGAGGTTGTGGGCATATCCTCAAGATATCGTCCATTTTGGTTTGAATTTATTTGAATTATACTTAAGCTATAGTGCGTCGTTGTAGATACAAGCTGGACTGAACTTAATAAAAATTGCATCTTGACAAGGCCCTCACTGTCAACTGAAGAGTCCAAGTGAGAACGCCAGGACGAAACGCCAATTTTTAAGGACTAAAAAGCTATTTTGAATCAATAATTCAACAAGTCCAATTAAATAATGCTTAGTCTTTTACTTGGCTGATGTATTTCAGTAGTGTATAGAATTTGTATTATAAAGAAACCATTCATATTATCTGATACAAGTTATGTTTTGCAAACACTTTATTTTCAATATTTACATCCATTCCTGACAGTGGTCATGTTTTTTTGTCCCATGGAGCACAATCGGGGTCATCAATTTCTTCTTAATTTATAATCGGTCTTAGAAAAACTATCACTATGCGTCTTCGTGTGAGAATGTTCCCAACAAAATCTGGAGTGGATCAAGGTCTCAATAAACAAGCTTTTCTAGCCAGCCCGTCAGCAGTTCTTCACACTAAGATGTTTAAGACCGTTCTCCAGTATTATATGAGGTTTTCCTCTAGTGCCAAGTCGTTCAAAGGGTTGATTCAAAGATTCGACGGGCTCGTTGGCTGTTGTCCACATCATTAAGGTTTTCTAGACATCTAAAGCGCTTTTTTCATATTTGTTGCCAGAGTGATGTCAGGTCACTAGACAGTCTCTAAAGATTGTCATTGAATTTGCTCATCCATGCTCCATTGGCATAAAATGGAATATAAAACACCCGAAGAATCTTCTTCTCAAAGCAACCAAGTCAATTTTAATCCAATCTAAACATCTGCTCCATGCAGCAGGACCTAGATGATCAAGGTCTTGTATGCGGTCTCTTTAGTTCTTTAACAGAGGGTTTTAGTACTAAAACTCCTCCAACTCTGTCTGACAGGTGTACCCATGTTTTCTTTCACGTAAATGCTGTGTATTTAAGTAAACGACGTTGTTTAGTTGTACTTACTTTTATTTTTACTTAAGATCGCGCTCACAGCCCATTGGCTGCGGCCTCAACTAACAACCTCCTTCAGCCAGCTCTGTCCCTAGCTAACCGCTTCCAGTTGCGCACACCGAGTTGGTTGATTTCGTTCTCCACTTGTGCGCGTCACCTGTTATGGGTTCTTCCTCTGCTGGCGTACACCATCGGGGTTGGATTCGAAGACTCGTCGGGCAGGTGCGTTGCTGTGCATACGTTTCACGTTCCCCAGCTATCTCAGCCGCTGTATTTTCAGCTTTTTGTCCAGGTCAACGTCGCTGTATAGCCCGTATAGGTCGTCGTTGAATCTTCTCCTCCACACTCCTTCAATACACACCAGACCGAAAATCACACGAAGAATCTTCCTCTCTAAGCACCCTAGCAGACTTTCATCCGATTATTTCAATGTCCATGCTTCTGCCCCATAGAGCAGAACTGGGATGATTAGGGTCTTGTATAAAGTCTCCTAAGTTCTCTGAGAGAGGGCCTTACTACTTAAATGCCTTCTTCTTCGTTTGACCTCTGCACTGATGTCATTTTGCGAGGAAATAGTGGAGCCCCAGGTTTATAAAGTCCTTGACAATTTCAAAGTTAATTCTGTAAATAGTGATATTTTGCCCGGATCGATGCAGATGAGATTTCTTTCTCGATGACAGAATATACTTCTTATTGGCCTCATTAACCGCCAATCCCATTTCATCCACCTTCGATTTAATGCTCGCAAATATCCCTGTCACAGCTCGCTTAGTTCTGCCCACAATGTCTATGTCGTTTGCATACGCAAGCAATTGAACGTACTTTTGATAGATTGTACCGCTCAAGAACGATTTTAAATAGGTTGCATGATAACGCGTCTCCTTGCCTCAATCCTTTCTTAACAGCAAAGGATTCGGTGGTGTTCTTTCCAATTTTTACAGAGCAGCGAGAGATCGTTGGTTGAGGTCCCCTTTCCCATGCGTTTGTGGTAGTGTTCCAACTAAAGATAGCACTTCTATTGTTATATATCAGACGATGCACACGGAGGAATTTCACACTTTCAATTAAAATCAACATTGGCTTACAGGGCCAGTAAGACGAAACTTCTTTGTGGACATCTTACAAGCGGTACTACGATGAGCTTGGACGAGTAATCAGTGCTTCATCCGACTCCTCATCCTTGGAATTAAAGTAGATAAGGGTTTTATCATCGAGAATGTGGGTGGGGTTCAAGGCATTATTAAGTTGTGAAACAACAACACTCCTCGGATAGGGACTGATCAAAGAAAAACTAAAAAAAGATGGATGCGCAGCATATGCTAGAATTTTCAAGATTACGTTATTTTGAGTACGCTATATGTTTCCACTGGCAATTTAGCCTCATCTAGAACTGTCTAAAGCTTAAGCTGTTAGCTTCAATTTTGACTTGTTATAACCTAAGGTTTTTCCAAGACCTAGGTTTTGCCTTTTTTATTCATACTGCTTAAATGCTAAAATAATTTTTGACGTACAATCCAAAGAGACCAAACACTTACCAGATTAAATCACGTCAGTCTTCGTTATAAATTATCATCAAACAATTATTGAGCTTAATTTTTTGTTTTCATGAATGCATAACATTGCCCTTAACATTACCTTTATCGCAAATAAAAATAAAAGCAAAATAAAATAAAACAAAAAAAAGTAAACCCATTCGCAATCGACGAAGGAAGACACTTCAGCGTCAGGATCAACAACCAACTGACAGTCATATCAGAAAGTTGTTGTTGTTTTAGTTGGTAGTAGTAGATTTGAGAATGTTATACGCGATTCTGTTTCTGATTCACCACACTGTGATTTCTAATGCGTTTAACCAGTTTTTTTTTTTTTTTTTCATTTTATAAATCTGGACAATGGTATGCGTTCCGCACTTACAGGATGTCAAACTGAGAGACACAACCATTCATCCAGTTCGAAAATACAACAAAAAAAAATGGGAATTTTTACTGTAATTCTTTAGGAGCACTCATCGTCATCAGTGCCAGTGGTCTCTTTAAAAAGAAGAAGGAGTAGTAACCGAAAACACTAACTTTGACCTTAATTTAGGTAAAATTATTTTATATTTTGACTATATGATATTTAAAGGATAACCTTGCGGTGACGTATTGTATTCAACGATGACAGATTCAAATCATGGCGTCCATATAACACAATGGTATACCGGATACCAAAGGTCTCAAATAACTCGGTGTAATAAACATTTCTACTGTTAGTACAGATGATGATGGTTGAGGTTGGGATCTTTTGTGATTTCTTACTTACAGTGCGGTTCACTTGCTTAGACGCACCAATATGTATTAATTATCAAACCATTGCATTTATGAGAAAGGTCTTTTAGTTCTCGATGAAAAAAAACCACAAATGCATGGTTGGTGAGAGACAGTTAATGGTTTTTTACTCTTTTTCTTGTCAGTCATGTAAAAACAACACTATTTTCCTCGAAATATTCCGCGTTGAAACGTCTTCGAATGGTAGGCGTCCATTTTTCCTCTTTCTTCCATATCTAACTGTTTTTTTTTGCCATTTTTTGCTTAAAATAAAAGACAGACACTTCTCACAGCTTAAGGTTTACAATTAGTTCAAGTCCGCGTAACAGATAATTACTAACTAATTAAATTCACCTATGCGTCTAATCATGTGAACCAACAAAATTGTGTTGTTTTTACATGACTGACAAGAAAAAGAGTAAAAAACCGTTAACTGTCTCTCACCAAGCATGCATTTGTGGTTTTTTTCATTGAGAACTAAACAACCTTTCTCATAAATGTAATGGTGTGATAATTAATACGTATACGAAAGAAAAAGATAAACTTAAACAAAAAAATAATTAGTGCGTCTAAACAAGTGAACCGCACTGTACTTAACTACAATATACCAATCAATACACGTCAAATGTAGTCAGTACAGTACACATATATCAATTTAAATTGCATAATGGCGGGGTCGAAAGTCAACATTTTTTTCTGTGGTTTTGTCCATTGTAATGTCTTGAGTAAATATCTTTTGTATTCAGTACAAGTTGGAATTGATTTTAATGACCTTTTTGTTTTTAACTTTAAGTAATCTAGCTTTAAATAGTTTATATACATTCACAACGCGTGCCAAATTTCTAGTGCACTCATTACATAAGTATTAAGTTATTACCATATTGATGGTGTGTTTTACTTTCGGTACAAAAATAAAAATATAAACATAAGTACATGTCAACTGTAATCAGTACATAACCTGCTGTAATGAATACATTTTTCTATTTAAATTGCGATGGCGTATTTGAAAGTCATAAAATATTTTTATATGACCTGTCCATTGCTATAATTTGAGAACATATTGTCTGTATTTCTGTTTAGTACATATTATCATTGATTTATACATATAAGATGTGATGAACTGACGCCATTTTTAAACAGCGTATATGTAGTCAACAGAAGTGCTAAATTGTGTATGCACTTACTAAAAATAATAATGACTCAGTAGCATGTTCAGTTCAAGGGGTAACCATCAGTACGTATACAGCTTTAGTTCTTGGGGGGGGGGTCATGCCAAACAAAAAAAAATAACACAAACTAATTTTTGTTAAAAGTCAAGTGCCTTATATTTTTTTTCATATTTTACTGTGTGTAGCTATATAAAAGAAAAGGGAAAAAATCTTAATTAACTATACTTAAGGGTTTTCCAATAGGGACGGGTTGATTTTGACAGCTCGTGGTGGCCATATTGTTTCTTTTACTTTCGGTCAAAATATCGTCTTTTAATCAGTTACTACAGACAAATCATCATGGTGAGTTACAACTTCGAGCAACACGTGCAAATGATGTTTTAGAGCAGTTAGAAGTTTATCCCAATTTTGGTCGGAAAATCATCTTTAGCGATGAGGCCCATCTTTGGATGAATGGGTACGTGAATAAGCAAAATTGACAGATTTGGGACGACACTAATCCACGCGTAATTCACGAGGTGCCAATGCATCCAAATAAAAATACTGTTTTGTGTGGATTTTGGGCTGGATGCCTGGAGGCGTCATCGGTCCGTACTTCTTCGAAAATGATGCTGGCCAGGCCATCACCGTCAACGGCGATCGCTATAGGTCGATGATCACCAACTTCTTGTGGCCTAAATTGGATGATATGGACACTGAAGATATATGGCTTTACGTGCCACACAGCTTAAGACACAATCGATATTCTGCAAGAGCGGTTTCATGGCATGGTTATCTCGCACCGAGGCGACGTGAATTGGCCACCAAGATCGTGTGATTTGACCCCTTTGGACTTTTTCTTGTGGGGCTTTCTTAAGTCGCAGGTCTATGCGAATAAGTTGCAAACCACCTCGACCCTCAAAGAGAACATAATCGATGCCATTGGTCAAATTCAGCCTGATTTATGCGCCAAAGTCATCGAAAACTGGACCTTTCGAATCCGCGCCACCCAGTGAAGCCGGGGCGGCCATTTGAACGATGTTATATTACTATAATAGGGCTCTCAAATAAAGATAAAACCTTATTGACATCTTGTTTTATTCAATTTTAAAATCGACCCGCCCTTAAAAAATAAGTAAAAATAATTTAAAATAGTTCATATCCTGGAAAACTATATCGTTCCTTAACTCATTTAGTTTTAAGACAGTTAAGAATCAAAAGTCGGCTTGAAATAGCAGACTACGAATGTAATACTACATTTTCACTACGCCAAATTAGGCAATTTCGTTGAAAATATATATTTCGAACTGCCAAAGCCAATTCAAAATGAAATGATCTACCTATACAAAAATATTAACAAATTTAAGACGAAATCACTTTTTTTGTATTTGCAAAGTTACCTCATTTTTGGTTCCAAAGAAAAATAAAATAAACAACTGAGTCGAACGAACCTTTATTAGCTGGACCAGTGAACGCGCTCTTCGTTTTTATTCCTGACTGTTACATTTTTTAAATTGGGTTTTTTGTGTGATAACACACTCGCAGTTAGGCTGGATAGCTTTCGCTCCGTAATTTATATTATTGAATGTTTGAATTTTCACAAGCACTTGAGTGGGCAATGGTTGTACATTGTATTTGGCTGGAATTATTGCAATTTCATGGCTGAATCTGAATCATCAGATTCTTTTCAGTGGTGCTTAGTCTTTATGTTCAATTTTAATTTATAAATTAGTGCCGTCAATTGAAATCGAACCTAGACCAGCTACCTCTGAGGCCTATGCACTACGCACTGCGCCACCGAGGTCACCTGATCATGCCCATTCAATGTAAGGTTTCGTCCTTATAAATTGCATATTGAGACAACCAGCATTTTTACTAGCCGCACACAAGTTGGTTGTTGATCATTCGGGTTCTTTCTCTTTTCTCCGTATAGTGTTTACAAACCAACAATTCGTTGGACAATTGTATGAAAGATTTGACACTGGTCAAGAATTGATTTAATTAAATTGGGTTTTTTGTGTGATAACACACTCGCAGTTAGGCTGCATAGCTTTCGCTCCGTAATTTATATTATTGAATGTTTTTTCAACAACCACTTGTTACATTTTTTATTTCGGAGGGCCTTAGCAAAAGCATACAGCAATCTCCAGTTGCCTGACCAAAAAAAAATCAGTTTAGCTAGCTGTCAAAATACTGAGGAAAAAAATTTTTGGATTCGCTTGATCATTTGTTTTGAATTTTATTCAGAATTTATTTTAATCCTATCAAAGTTTTTATTTCAGTGAATTGAAGTTGCGGGAAAAATTAGTAAAATATCATAGGGACTGTGCACGGTTTTCTGTTTCTTAACTTTAGTAAATAGACATAAATATTCACTACTGAAAATGAAAACAATAGCTCTGATTTTCAAAAATGACCACTTGTGTAAATTGCTCTTTTTACAATAGTGGACAAACTAAAAAAAATTACAAATTCGTATTATAATTTAATAGAAAGATTCCTTTTCGTTGCGTTTCAAGAAAAGTGTGAACAAAGTTCACGAGTGATTTTGATATGCTTCTGATTTGAAAAAAATATATGTCTCTAAGACTGCCACCGATGGAAAAGTGGAAGGCACCTTCCAAAATAAATATGTACATCAAATATACCTTATCTTCTTATCTTTCTTACCAGTAAGCCTTTCTGATAAAAATAATGGACAAAATTGTTAAATTCTACGAGCCTATTCGCTTTTCCTCCATAATTCCATCCGACTGGTCAAACGGTTCACCGCAAGGAGTTCCAAAAAATCTCCTTTACCATGCCTATTGGCTTTTGCATTATGGGATTCATAGGTTACTTTGTAAACGTAATCCACATCCAAATCAATAACAATATTGTTCGATCGTAATTGTTGAATAAGTGCAAACAAAATCCTTTCATAATAGGTTTCCATCATAGTTTTATATATTTATGTCTTTTATCGTTAACATTAATATTTTTTGGTTAGAATAACTATAAATCGAAAATTATCACTCTCTTTGCTTTTAGAAATAATCTGTCATACAGAAATCAAACAAAACAATTTCTGTATGTGTTTTATAATGTGTTTAAAGATTTTATTTTCAGAAAAAAAAAATGTTCTTTTTTTGAAAATCCTATTAGTTTTTACTTTACCGAGTGAAAATTTGGTAACAACTCCGCACTTTGATTTCTGTTTGGTTTAACAGGTTTTGGCTGTCACCTCGAAACGGAAACTAGCCTATGCATAATTTTTAAGATTTGAATGTCTTATCATATGATAAGTTTGTTGTTGTGTTAAATTTCTTATTGAATTGAAGTTACCAACATTCAAATTCTCTATTGAATTCTAAATTAACAATCGAAAATCCTACTAGCTTTCTAAGTAACCAACTTTCATTTTTTTTTTCTATGTGGTTACTAAATAATTATTTCAGATCAGCAAAATAATCTTGAGTTCTCGGGGGGGGGGGGGGTATACGCCGTTGCTGTATTCAGTACATAAAATGGTTATAGAGCTGTAAAATTGAGAATTTACACAGAATTTATAAAAAAATTTGAGCTGATGCAGAAGGTTAATAAATGTTTTTGAGAACGAGAGTGTAAAATTACGCCAAGGTCAATATTTACTTATTATAAGGTCATTATACCACCTTATTTCAGATCATGTTATTAACTATTTATCATGCAACAAAATGAGGAATGAAAATATGAGGATGAAAATTTCTCATGTTCATACAAAGAACAAGATTTATTCAACACTCCTCAGGACAAGGCCGTTAAAAAAAAAAATAAATAAATAAAACAAACCGAAATAATCTTGGCTCTAAACCTCAACCGACAAGTTTCACAAAAAAAGGTGAACAGTTCAAAGGAAGCCTTTCCTCATTTAGCACACGCGGTCAGATGGAGTACAGCAGACTCCTGTTTACCTATATGTAAATTCTCTATATGTGCTGTTCATATAGCAGCCCTCTCACCTCGAACAATATTTAACCAATACGCCTAAGCCTTGCGGTGATTTTTCTGTCAAAAAACACATAACCAAACTAAAGCAACAGCAAGAAAAAAAAACACAAATGCATTTCATGTGATACATTATAAAATATATATGTAAATATTTCCAGAGTAAAAGAGCCTACTTTAGCAGCAAAATAATTTTATCGCGTGATGCATGCATTATACGCACCTACATACGAAGGATCTTTGATACATTGTTGCAACACTCTGACATTTGAAAAGAGCACTTGGCTGTATACTAATTCCATGGGAACTAATGTGCCGCTGTTCATTAGTATACACACTAAATAAAAACTAACTACATATAACAAAAAAAAAAAAACAAAGAGGATCATCGAGTTTCTGTATTCTGGTTGAATGGCCTGATTCCGCAGATTTATGGAAGAAATTCTAAGCAAAACATAAGGACTTCTCACTATGCATCAGTGGCAGGTAATACGCACATGGTACATTAAAATCGAAAAAGACCCCATCATGGGAATCCAGAATGTTGAGTGTAAATTAGGTAGGTAGATTGAGTAGAGTAGATAAGCTATATAGAAGAGTTTGACGTGATGCGTCGCGTCCGTCGTTTATAAAGCAAAAAAGCCAGATGTAAAACAGGAGGAAATATTAAAACTTCCAATTAGGTAGTTATGTATATGTACCTACAAACTTGATATTATGACTGAATGTTAATGTTAATGAAGTCTACATAGTTATAGTTGAAAATTGTATTGCCAACTTTCCGTTTGGTTACATAAAGTGGACAAAATGAAACAGTGTGGGAAAGAAAGTCGGTTGTTTATTTAATTTTTGAAATGTTAAAAATATATTTGCTCAAACAAATTAAAACAAAAATGTCACGTACATTGTTTTGTACATACGAATTTAAAGTTTGACATTTGTGCTTCCTTTTGAGAAGGACTATCTCCTTTAGACTTTTTTTTTATTAAAATTAAGTATCAGCTTGAGGACGAATAAAAAATTAAGTTGCACTTTACCTACACGAGTTTTTTCTTTGACGGAAAACAATATTTTCCGCCGAAATCTTACTCAAAAAGCTATAAGCCTAGTAAGCTTTATACAGAGTTCCCCGTAAAGAATGGATAACCCTGGAATGCCTCATAGAAGACTTTATGACCGTCCTGAAAACTGATAAAAAAAGACGTATCCCAACCACAAGAAAAGATTTGTTACATAAAAAAACCTAAAAGTTGTCTACAACTATCTAAGGTACTTACTAAATTTAATTTTTACTCATAATATATTTAATATTGAAAATAAAAACAAAATTGGACCGAAGTAAATACATAGGAACGAAATTGTAATTGTAAAATATGTTCAAAGGAAATCTTGAAAACTTTTTTTTTCGAGCTGTGGTAAAATTTAAAAATTGGTGTGCTATTCAAGTAATTAATTGAGTTTTCTATTGGTAGAAAAAATCAATAATTGATAGCAGGTTCTTATAATTTTTGCGTTCCACTATTTGGCAATATATTGATTTATTTTTTGATTTAAAATCAATTTTGCAGATTTAAATTTTTCGACAGATTTCAATTCCAAAAAAATATTATCAATACAAAATCAAAAAAAAAATTTTCGAATCGCAATTTTATTTATAACGGGACTTCTGTTTATAAAAAAAAAAAATAATTAAATCGGTTCCCACAATAACGAATAATTCAAAATGTACACCTACTGTAAACTAGAATGCAAAATAAAATAGTTTTTTATTTAGAAGCAGATTGCACTAACCGACATTTTTTTATGTTAGCAGTTTTTCAAGAAAAATAAGATTTTTCGTAATGGTTTTTCAACATTTTGTATAGAAGGTAGGTACCTTGGCAACCCACTCAAGTGTTTATAGTTTATTTCAAACATTCATAAGATATCTGTAGGAAACCATATTAATCAAAAACACTAGGTAACAATATTTAAAAATTATCCATTCAACCAACTAGGCTGTAGCTGCACTGATAAACTCAAACCCGACATTTTGAAAAAAAAAAAAAAAAAATTGTACCTGTTTTTTTTTTTTTAATTTTACGTGATTAAGTACTATTTTTGTTTTCAAAATTGAATGCCACCGAACGCCTGATGGTTCTAAGTTTTTTACTTTAAAAAATATTTTAAAAAATATAAATGAACCAAATTTCTCATAAAACCAAGAAGAATCCGGCTAAATGGTTATTTAAGCAACCGTTTGATTTATTATAATATTATAATTAGGTGTGTTTCATTGGGAGTCTAAAAATAAACGGTTGAATTTATCATTTGGTTAATTAACTGTCAAATAATTTTGTATGGGATTTGGTTTACACATTTTGGTTAAAATTATCCTAGGATTTTGCTGCGGAAAATTAACCAACTTTATTTGGTTAAACTTATCCAAATGTCATTGTGACTTTTAGAATTACACGCCAGAAATATTATATAAAGATATCTCTTAGAACGAAAAAGACCGTGTTCTGTAACTATCGCATCGCGATTAGTTGGGATAAAAGTTGTAGATTATAAAAGGGGTCACTGTGGCGCTTTTTTGCAAAAGTGCTTGCAAAATTCAATTTTCGCGTGTGCTTAAAATCCAAAACTAATTTATTTACAGGATTAGGGAATATTAGAAGCTTCAAAAGCCGGAAGAAATTTTAGAATCGGTCGAAGGATTCCGAAGATACAGGTAGTCAAAGTTTTCTTATTTTTAAAGTTTATTTATTTATTTTTAATATCAAATTATATTTTTTTTGTTTGTGCTTGTAAAAAGGACCTTTTATATTACAATAATTATGATGCATGTTTTTATTGCAAAATTTTAAGATTTTCCTAAAACTGTTTTTGACTTTAAGTTGAGTTATAAAAAAAACCTTAAGAGTCCCCGGTCTAAACTCAACGGAAATTAAATCTTTGAGTATTTCTGAAACATTTACTAAGAAAATAAGTTACCAGTTTTTGCCTATTTGCGGTTTAGAGAGATTTTATTAAAGAAGGTTATTTTTAGTAATTTATTGCTGAAATAGGATTTTTTATTGTGTCCTTAAAAATGAAAGAAGTCAAAAAAAAAATTGGGCCCTTCCAATAATCAAATTTAGTAACAACTTAAATATTTAAGGGAAATAGACCATAATTGTATGGACTATAAAAAATGAACCATACATGTTATGTTTCATATTTTAGAGTCCATGCCATGTAATATTCATAATTAACGGTCCACCTAAATATTTAAGTCATACCATGGTTTGTTTATTATTTAGAGCCCATAAAATTATGGTCCATTTTTCTTAAATATTTAAATCGTTATTTGATTATTGGTAGGGCCCATTATGTTAACATGTAAAAATTTATTCTTAACTACATGTAATAAATATTTCCCATTTGCAAAAGAACGCAAAAAAACTTCAACAATGAAGAACAGTCAACAAATGATGAGCATAATTACGAATATGGAATATCTCCATTACATGCCAGAATCAGATCCATGGAATTCATTGCATATACATGTACACTCAAACAAGATGGAGAAAATATTGATGAAAGTATTGGAACTAAGAAGGCAGAAAAAATAAGGAAGCAAGATATCTAAAGGAAATTTCGCGAGGAAATGGGACTCGATGTGGATAAACCAAAACAAGGATTTGGAAACGCTAACGATCGCAGAACCAGATGCAACAGCTCGTATAACTGGAGTCAATATGGAGGTGATAAGAAGGCTTCAAGTAATACTAAACGTTCTAAACTGATGAGAACATGTTGACGGTTTTAAAGTTTGGAGTTTATGCAATGGAACCAACAAATTTTTTGAAAAAAGGTATCCCGAAAAGAAACTAACACTTACTCTTCATAAAATGTTGGCTCATGGCCAAAGTATAATCGAGTATCAGTCATTACCAATCAGAGAACTGTCAGAAGAGGCTCAGCAATCCAAAAATAAAGACTACAAAAAATATAGGTACCAAAATACGTGCAAGGTTTCAAGGATGCGACAGAATGAAGACCCATTTAACATGCTTTCAGCCTCATTGGACCCTCTTTTTTCTTCCTTAAGGCATGTCAGAACTGAAAAAGACCTCAAAGCACGATACTCTCCAGAAATGATAAGTTTATTAGAAATTACATCGGACTTTGACGAAAGTTTCCCAGAAATTTAGTTTTTTGTTTTTTTTTTTTATTTATTATAACTTATTAATTTATTTATTCTCCACTACTAGTTTTGGTAATACTCTGCAAATACTGCAAATATTAACATTTGAGTTTTATTCTAAAGTAAAATACAGCTTTTACCTTTTTGGAAAAAAAGCTTTTTTTTAACAGAGCACTGTTAGTATTACCGTTGTGTTTATAGACTTTTTTTCTGTTTTAAGTCAATTTCTTAGACAATAAATTGTCCCTACTAAATGAACGGGGGGAACATACACAGTCTGCACTGTCTAGCTTTCACGCATAGCTATCATTGAAAACCATAATTGAAAATATTAATTGTCAATTTTGAGATATTTTGAAGAAAAAATAAATATGTCTGTTCCTTTACTCTGAATTTCTGTGATTTTCACCGCATTTTGGTCCCAAGTTCTGTCTATTCCACTTTTTTTATTTGAACTTGCCAGGACTTCGGACTAAAAATCACAGAAACCCAAAGTAAAGGAACAGACCTAATGATTGTTTTGATGCCAAAGTAAAGCTAATTGACTTAATAATTATTTATAGGTAAAACAAAATTCAATTTGACACAACTTTTCTCATAAAATGACTTTTAATATTTCAATGATGAACTACCTTACCAATGATGATTGAAAAAATTAAAAGTTACTTTATGGGGAAGATATAGGTCAAAATGAATTTTGTCTTTGAAGGAGAAATAATTTTGAAGTCGTAAGATATATTTCTGCATTTAAATATTCAATGATTTAGCAATCGAAGAGTCTCAAAATCAACAGGCAACTTTTTCAATGGTGGTTTTGGTTTCCAATGAAAGCTATAACTGGGGCCTTAGGTGAATCACCCAGTATGTCGCAAGTAAAACCTTAAAAAATAAAGAGCAACAAATTTGTATTCACTTAGTTACGTAGAAGGTAAATTCAATAATTAAACAAATTTTTACAAAATTAGATTGGAAATGAGGTGAACGCATCATCCAGTGGGAATCATTTTTCAAACATTTTGTATGAAATTGTCAAAACACGATACAGAAAAATACAATAACAACAGTTTAACTGCCAAACCAATTCAAAGTAGAATTAGCTGTCAAACAAAATTAGCCAATTTGAGATGAAAACACTTTATTGTTAATTTCCTAAATTCGGCCTTAATGAAAACTTAGTATTAGTACATTCAAATAAATTCAATTATAACCTATATTAGAAAAATTTGTAATTTTTACTTAAATCTTTTTATTTGGTACTTTAATAATTTACAATTGTTTGCCTTATTATCAATCGTAATTTGTATTTTATCTACCTACCTCCATCAGACTTTTATGTTTTTTTTTTTTTAATTTCAACTTCTCTTTCTCTTTTTCCCATTTCCCAATCAATAAAATTAATGGTCGTACTACATTTAATCCAACAAAAAAAAAAATAAAAAAAAGAACATAAAAAGAAAACACTACTCGTGACACTTTGAGCTGAGCGCAAGGAAACACATTATCATACCAAAGTTTGACACACTTGCGTCCCAAATAAAAATATCCGTCAGCCGCAATCTCTTCCTGCATTCTCGCGCAGCTCAAAATCCTTTTATCTTCATCCCAGATGTTATCGTTGGGGGTATATTCACTTCGTCCTCTCTGTTGATTATTCCCCATAATGATTTTGCTTGCCAGAGCCAGACTCGCTCCTCATCCCGATGGTCGTTGTGGCCGTTTCTCTTTCCCGCATTCTCTCTCATAATCAGTGCATGGCTGTCATGTTGCAGCATTGCAAACAAATAATTCCAGCCGCCACGCTGTCCGTTCCCACCCAGGCAGGAGAGAAGAAATTTTTGTTTTATTAATCCGTGCACCCTCGACCCCCACCATCCTTCCTCTTTTTCTCTGTTTCTGATTCCACAACCATAATACCAAGGAAAAGACTCTTGATTTGTACACACGTTTGCGCGAAAGCAGCCAACAAACACAACACGCGACCCATCTGTTTGGTTTCACTGCAATGATTTATGGACTACCACATGGTTCCATTATTGGACCTGAAATGATCAATGATTGGCATGCGCGACATGATGCAGCTGGGATTAACAGTCCGATTGGTCACTCTGGGTCTGAAGCTGGAGTCACCCACCGAAATCTCCCTCACACTCATCTTTACATGAGTGTGTGTGTGTGTCATTTCGTGTGAAAAGTGTTTCAAAAGGAAAGTATGCTCGTGTGTGTGTGTTCGCGTTGGCTTTGAGGTTGTGGAGGAGCGATATCTATTTCTTTCACCCTTTCAGCTCTTCCTGTCAAGCGAATGGACACCATTCACAAAGTTGTTTCACAACCAGATTAGCCATGAATATTACCCGATTTTCCATAAGTAGACCGAGGAGACCGCGAAGACTGCGACGACGAAGACGACCGATCGATACAATGAAACGCGACGTGCGGTGGCGGTCGGTGGTTGGTTGGTTGCTCTTAGTGGACAAACTAGAATGATTCTTCTTCTGGAAGTGGGTTGATAGTACGCAGCGTCGTCGTCAGCGATGCAGAGGGTGGCGCATGCGCGTTTGCAAACAAACTGGACAAAACTCTTGCGCAAACATGTCCACCACACACAGCAGCGGCACAATCTCGAAGAGATTCGGCTGTGCACAAAATATATTTATTAAAAAAAAAAAACAAGTCGACTTGAGTGCGGGTCCGTTCAAGCGATTTGTTCAGAGAATTCGTCATTTTATTGCTGCAAATGTTCTCTCCCGCTTTCAAAGGAAGAATCCTGTGTGTGCGCAATAAAACTAAGCTATTTGCTACAGAGCCTGCCTACCTCTATACCTTTAACTACTCGGTTGTTACTTGAACACGAAGACACTGTTGTTTTTTTTTTATATGAACTTTTTGTATCCGGTTTATGGTTCCGTGGTGGTATTTTTGTTCGAATATTCTAATGAATCACTTAAGATCGGGACATATAACAACAAAATAAAGGTTAGAAGGTTAGAGAGCAGAATGTAAAGAAGTAAATTGAGGAACTTTAAAAAAAAATATGGATTCAAATATGTATGTACTTCGTCATATATAAATAGCGTAGATAGTTAAGTTTTAAGTAGTACATTTCCTGAGGAAGAGAATAGCTTTGGAAATAAGAATTGTGAGGAAAGAAATCATTCATTGGGGTGAATGTGTCTAATTAACGGAACTTTTTTAACCTTTTCAGCTTTCTTTATAAAATTGTAACGATTTTAATAGCAACGATTTTAATAGCTTTATTAAAACTAAATACATTTTATTAACAAATCTTAAAACACACCAACAAATGTTGAAAGGTTTTATGATGTGGAAATACTATAGCAAAAAATGTTTACTCAGTTATGTGAAATATTATGCAATTCGAATTTGCTTTACTTTACAAAAATGGCATTTGATTTACCCTGCATTTTGAGTGACTTTGGCCACGACAAGTTATGAAAAAATGCAACAAAGTTATAAGAAAACTTGTCATAAAAAGACTTAGAGCCAGTTTGTTCACAGTGGGTTAAATTTAGTATGTGACTTTCAATGGCTTTAATTAACTAACGCTAATCAACCAAAATTGGCTGATTAGTGAAATCCATAACTAGCAACTCATAATTTAAATTGTTTAAACAAAATTTGATCAACAAGGACATTTGAGGATTTCCCAGCTCCACTAATCCTGGATTAAAGATAATCAGCTGTGAACAAACTGGCCCTTAAAAGTACAAGTCTCCTAATAGCGCTGCAAACGAGAAGAGAAAGATTGATTATTCATATTAAAACTTTTAAATTAACGATTCATGGTATTAAAAAAAAAAAATGAAACCCTTAAAAATAACCAAAAAGTACTCAGTGTAAGAAACTGGCTTTGTAATCATTGATCTCAGCAACAGCCAAACCCACCCCAAACTGCAGGGTGGCTTAGCCACCCAATTTTTTATTTTTAATAAATTAAACAAGCCAACTGATTTGTCTAAAATCAGTTGGCTAGTTTCTATGCAAAAGTTATTTATATTTTAATTTGAAAATGCGCCAAAGTCGCCCGGTTTCAAGGTACATAAAACAAATATTTTTGTGTTTTTACTGTTTGTACTTTGAAAAGTCGAAGAACCTAGAAAACTATAACCCTGGGTTCCAAGGAACACACTTTGAGAACCGAGGCCTTAGGTGAATCACTTTGTATACAAAAATTGAAAAAAAAACAAAGTTCAAAGATTTTTATTGGAAAACTCAACTGTTCGAAAACATATTGAAAAAGTTCTTTTGAAAATATGTAGGAGCAATTTGTCAACACTTTTTTGAATAATATAAAAAATCTTGTTGATCTAGGTACATACATAACATAGGTACTTTTAAAGAGAAAACAATTTTAATTTGTATTGTTATTAACTGTACCTACCTACCTACTATGTATACCTACTTCCCATAAAACCATTTTTCATATTTTAGACTTTTTTAATAATTTTTTGATTTCTCAATTTATTTTATACAGAAGCTTCCAAAAAATATAATTAATACCTACTGCATATCAAAGTTTTCAATAAAATATTTTTTTTTTTTTATTTTTTAAAACTGTTTAGTTTGAAAGTTGAATTTTTCAAAAACGAGTTGGTAAAATATTTTGAAATCGAATTTCAGTTTGCATATTAAATTAATGAGGAAATGAAATGGAAATATATTCAATATCTTATGGGCAATTCTACAAAGTATTGAATAAAATAATGACAATTTCGCCAGGGGACTTTATTAAGCAAATAGACGCTAAAACTAACACTAATTAAACATAAGAACGTTTTTTCACATGCTAAAAAGCGGCCAGTCAAACAAAAATGAAAAAGTCATCATGAGTTAACATTCTATTTCAGACTTCAGTCTTATCTCAATTGTTTCTTATAAATAATTATTAGAAATGTCGTAAATCATTTTGTTGCTAAATAAATTAATCATTAAACATTATAAACTTTAAAAGCCTCAATGAGGAGTGTTTTCATAGTTTTTGTAGGAACATTATAGCCCAGTCAAATTCGACAATAAATTCGCAAGACGCGATGTAGTTCTGAATTTTTGATATGTTGTTGGGGCACGTGAGAGTGTCTATATAGCCAACTTTGCAACTTCGAAAAAGCTGTGTTCGCTGCAGGAAAAATGCAACAGTAAAAAAACGCTAAAATTACCCTATTTTTCCGACATTTTCCTTTACAACTTTGAAAATATGTAACCATTCAATATAAACTTATTTGTTATAAAATATCCTACAAGACCACATTAGTTTTAAATTCATACATGTTATATTTGTGTTGCTATCTAACCAGGAATAAAAAAAAATCTGAAAAACTAAGTAATTTTGAAGCAATTAGAAAAAAAGGTCACACATTGTTAAATTTTGTTTAAAATTTGGAATCAAATAGTCTAGAGTATTTCGAAAACTTGATTTAAATCGGTCAAATAGTTTTGGCAAGAAACATGATTGCTTCACTTAATAATAATAAACGGACGCCATGTTCTT
This sequence comes from Melangyna quadrimaculata, assembly GCA_949320155.1. Classification (NCBI taxonomy): domain Eukaryota; kingdom Metazoa; phylum Arthropoda; class Insecta; order Diptera; family Syrphidae; genus Melangyna; species Melangyna quadrimaculata. The sequence goes on along the minus strand of OX439483.1, from coordinate 136,216,371 downwards.
ACCCTTTTATTTGTTAACAAGGCTTGAAACTTAACGCAGTTTGATCTGAAACTTCGATCCATATGTAAATTATCGAGATTTTTGACGGCTTCAATTCGGGGTTTTGGTATGAAATTAAAAATTCAAGAACAGTTATGATTTTCCGCTTGTGAAACGAGCGGGGGACACGTAAGGGTGCTGATAATTAGGCACTTTGAAGAATTATCAGAGAATTGAAAATGTATCAGATTCTGGTAGAATCACTCGTATGTTGTATATTCAAAACTACGCAGTATTTTTGATTTATCAAAAACCTTAGAGCAATTTTTGAAAAAAAAAAAACAATGGCGCGAAATTGTAAACATGTTACTCGGTTGAGGAATAAATCCGTCTTTAAATAACGTAGTCGTTTAGTTTGCGAACCCTTATCTAACTATTTCATAATTTTAAACATCTTAAACAACTCTTCATATTAAAGTGGACTCCGCAACGTTACGTAAAATATGTTAAAACAAACAAACAACTTTACAACAAATAATTTTATTATAAATGAGGCTGTGAGTGCAAAACTGGCGTTAAAAAATTGCCTTATATTTTCTCTCATTTTGTTGTCTTAGGGAGATAAATTATTTTAAACATAGTTTTAGATTATTGAATATGTAATCTTTTTTAAAAAAATAACATAATAATAATACTATTTTAAAAGCGTATGTGCTTTAAATCAGAATTTAGAAAAAATTTCAAGCTACAAAATACGTTTTTCATTAAATTTAGCATGCGGAGACTTAGGGAGTTGTTTTGAGACATTGGTAGCATAGCCGTCCTTCCCACTGTAAAGGAGCCAACTCCTACAATAGCAAAATTTTTACACGGAAAACACAAACAAAATTCTGTATAATAATTTTTTTGTTATTGTTTTGCGTCTTAATATTTTTGTATACATATATTTATATTTATTTATATATTTTCGTATAAACTCTCTGAAAAAACACGGCTTATACGCTGTATCAAAAAAATCTCCGTACAGCTTCAACTTTTTATGGTTTGCTAAAAATATAAAAAAAGTACTACTTAAGCCCGTATGATACTACATTTTGTTCTAATTTTTAATTCATTAAATCTTGACTCATTGTCAGCAATGAGGAAAACAGAAATTAGTATTTTTTATGAAACGAACGACATTATATTACAATGTCCACAAAAGTAAATATACACCAAAAACCTAGTGTTCTCATGAGCCAAGTGTATACTTTTTTTGTAGTCACAGTGTACTTTTAAATGCTTTTTAATTTTCAATTTCTGAAAAGTCAAAATAAAGCTGCCAGAATCTGAAATATGTTCATTTTTAATAAATTTTTTGTGACTTTTTTACATGAATGTGGTTATTGTGTACGCGCTCACTCATATCGGTATTTTTAATTATAAATTGTTTAAACTACTCTAGTTCCATTTTTAATGCATTAAAAATGAGAAAAAAATGTAGTATCATACGGGCTTTACATTTGAAAGACTACGACTATATAAATGAAAGAAATACTTTTAATTAAACAAAAAAAAAATAAAAACTCACATTTTATTTTCGAAAAAATAAAACCAAAATTCATTGAATCCAACCCCTTCAAAATTCCGGAACAAAAAAGGCTCCGTATATCAATAGAATTTACCTACAGGGTGATTCACCGAAAGGTCTAACAAAAAGTTAGAGGGCGTAGGTTGGGGTCGAAACACTCAAAAACTCGTATAATAAAGGGGGAGTCTATTACCCTCCGAAGAGGCAAGAGGGGCAATTATCAAAAAACATTGACACAAGAGAGACAACAAAATGATTAAAAAACAACGGTAACACGTACAACAACGTGTTATACTTTTTTGCAAACCCAGAAATCCCTTCTTTTGTACTATTTTTAAATAAAGTTGTTGTAGTGAACCGTTTTCGAAAAAAACTTAAAACTTTGAAAAAAAAATGAACACAAAAATGTCAAAATACCGATAAAAAAAGACCACCCTTGTCAATATTCTAATCATAAAAATTCATAAAAACAACACAAATATTTTTATTACACATTTGATAATATTATTAAATCGCAAAGAAACAACTTAATACCACCAGTGTGTCCTTAAAAAAATATATGTCCTGAACGTTTATAGTACCATTTAAAACCGTCAGTTACCGCCTTAAATCCACCTTAAGCACGCAGAAAATTATTTCAAAAAATTAATAAAAATAAATACGAAACTGCACAAATGCAGTTACATATTCCTTTTATGGTTTAAACACACATTGAATTCATATGATAACGACACTGATGTTGGATTTTAATTTATAATTTTCTATGTTTATTATTATACATATAATGTGACACTATAGAGAGCTCGTTTCAACATATTATTATAAAATCTTACCAAGTTGTAATGGCGATGATAACATGTTTAAAATATTTATACACTTACACATATAATAAAAACTCTTGTTTCATGGCTTAATAAACAGCATTTTATTCCGAAGAAGAAGGAAGCGATATAGTCCTAAGCTAGACTTAGTTGAGGGTTTAATTTTCAAGTGGTCTTTTGTATGCCGCACAGTGTATACTTAGCTAATAATGTTTATTACCATTTCTGTATTGTTGTTTTATGGGCTATTAATTAAAGGAGTTGGAGATTTGTTGAGATTTGAAACAAAAAAAAATAATCTCAAATGCACGTGCCGATTACAGAATACAAAAAGTAAACATAAGTATACAGAACTTGTTGTAGATGTAATAGAAGTCAGCAAGAGATCATTGTTGTAGTAGTAACCATAACCACCCATTGGCATTCTATTGCAATTAAAACAGGAAATTTAGTACAAATCGGGGCAAAAGTCAGTCTTTTAAGACAAATGATTGGATTTTTAATTTAATAAAACCAATTAACATACAGACCAACCAAAGCGCTACTGTGTAGATCATTTTATAATGTCTCTCAGTTTTTTTAAAGTTATTGCAAAGGTGTGTCCTGTACCTGTCTACTGTAAACATAAGGTTATTGTAAATAATTTCTAAATATGTCTACAAAAAAAAATAATTAAAATATTTTCAAATTACTTTACATAGAAGCGTGAAGAAATTTAGGAAACATTATCTGGTTTATCGGTCTGATTGTATGTGCGTCTGTGCGTCCTGCTTAGCTGGATGTACGAGCTAGAGCCTAAACAAATTAACTGATTTGCTTCAAATTTGTTTATTTTATCATTATTTTGCAAGTCGGTCTCGGTACTTCTAATTTAGTTTAATAATATTGCATTCAAAATTTGTGATACCTAAGGGGAAGTCTTGGGCTTCCGAAGTGTAAGCCTGGTCACAATCCGCATCAAAGGAAAATTTAAGAACACAACGCTGATCTGTGTTCACACCCCCCATGAAGAGAAAGATGACTCAACCAAACATTCTACGATCTCCTGGAGACAACGTATGATATGTGCCCGAAGTACGACGTGAAGATCATTCTTAGTGACTTCAACGCAAGATTCGTAAAGGAGGTCATCTTATGGTTCGATAGTCGTAGAACACAGCCTTCGCGTCGAAACTTCCGGCAACGGACACAGAATGGCAGACTTTGCGGTGGGCGGCGCGGCGGGGCGAAATGTCTTCATCTCAAGCACCTGTTTCCCACACCTCAATATACAAGAGGGGACTTGGCGGTCACGTTATCAACGAACCGTCAAGCAAATCGACCAAGTTGCGATAGACGCGAGACATGATGTGCTGGGTTTCACTAGGAGACCACAACGAAACCCCTGGTTCGATGAAGAGTGCCGGCTGGCACATACAGCTAAGGGCGAGGCCTACCAGGCAATGCTGCAGACTCGAACAAGAGCTGCTGAGATAGTAGCCAGGGAGCTCTACAGGATGAAACGGAAAGGAAACGCCGACTTCTCAGGAGGAAAAAGAGAGAGCACGAGAAGCGAGTGGTCTGGTCTTTTGAGAGTTGTATAGCGGCAGAAGAGATGTTCGAAAATTTTATCAGAGGGTGAAACGATCCACCTAAGGATACAAAGCTAGAACGGAAGCCTGCCGAGATGAGAGTGGGAATATGTTTGTAGACACACAGTCAGTGCTGAGGATCTGGTAGGAACACTTCTCTCGACTGCTTAACAGCGAAGACATCCAAGATTCCGCTAGTACTCCATTCAAATTGTATGATGATGGCCAACAGTTCCGTCCACCCGACCTTACCGAAGTGCGGCTGGCGATATCCAAACTTAAGTCGTAGAAGGCTGCTGGTGCGGATGGCTTACCAGCCGAACTATTAAAATCAGCGGGAGATGAAGTGGTAAGGAGCATACACCAGCTCATCTGCAAAATTTGGTCGGAGAAAAGTATGCCCGATAAATGGAACCTCGGTATATTGTGCCCCATCCATAAAAAGGGAGATGCTCTGAAATACACCAACTACGAATTATACAGAGCCATGTCATATCTCGGCGGCCCTGCCAAACTCGTCCGCTTGTGCAGGATGACGATGGAGAAATCTCACTGCTCCGTCAAAATTGGTAAGAACACCACTGATTCCTTTGATGTTGAGAAAGCATTGAGACAAGGCGACGCGTTATCATGCAACCTTTTCAAAATCGTTCTTGAAGCAATTGTACGCAACGCACATGTCAACATCAGCGCCACAGTGGGCCGACCGGTATTGCGAGGTTGGAATAAATGCAAAAACTTAAGCTAAATAGACGATTCTTTTTTGTTGCTTTCTCGTTATAAAATATTCTTAAGCATCAAAAACGCACTTAATTAACTTTATTGCACGATTTCCTACTCCAATCGTAACCGTGCACTTGAAGTGCCAACATTAGTTATCTTTAAATTTTGATTTAAAAAAGGGGAACAAATATGGAGCATTTAAGGAGCTGTATTTTTCTTAAAAATAACGGTAGAATTCTGATTGAACATGGAATCGACAGCTTCAAGTGTGTTATTTAAAATTATGGAAGTATTTTGTTCTATTTTATAGTAAAAGTCGAGTGTGTATAACTATGAAGTGCTAATTAGTTTTTTTTTTAAGCTTAAGCTTAAAGTTAGTTTCCACACGCTTCCACATTCAGATTTTAGTATTTTCATGTAACTTGACTTATTGTCTTTGCAGTTCTAAAAATATCCGGTATTCATAAGTGCTCCATTTGTTTTTATTTTAAGTTCAAACTTAGACAATTTTAGTAGGCTTTCCTTTTGGTGCAGGTTCATATTCGAATGACTTATTTTTAACACGGATGGAGTAATTTAAAATTATGAAAGTGTCTGGAAGCCAAAATAACATTTTTTTTGTTTTGTGTTTAAAGAAAAATATGTATTATAAGATGAGAAAAAAAAGTGGAGCGTGTTGGTTGCGTCGAGGCTCTAGGCAAGACTAAATCATTTCTTTATTCTTAAATTTGTTTGAAAAATGTTTAGTATTTGATACAAACTTATTAGGAGTATTGAATATTGAAAGCAAAAATAGCACCTAATATCGTTAGACTTTGGGAGAAATTAATTTGAAATAAAAAAAATAAAAATGTTGAGTTTAATTCTTTTACTTACTAAAACATTTGTATTTTAAAAGAAAATAAACAAATTGGTTAATGTCTTAAAAAAAAGCTATACTAATATTGTAAGTATTGTTGTTGTTTTTTTATATTTTCTTTTATTTCTTATATTGTATCAGGTCTACAGCAAAAAAATATCCAAAAAAAATTTAAAATAATTTATGTCATTCTAGTCATGCTGAAAGGTTGATATGTAAAAAATCATTTTTTAGTTTAGGCTTTCGCGATAACTGGCGATTTGCATATTTAACGCTTCTACCTAGTTGACGACGGTAATGTTAATGTTATGACACATTACTTATCTAAAGAAGTGTTAGATAAAAACAAGGAAAGTATATTCGACGGTCCCCGAATGAGAGATTAATTTAAAGACAGCAACTATGACTCTGTTAAAAACAAAAAAAACAACAAAAAAATGTTCGTCTTGTTCCAAAAAACTTCCAAGAAAATAAAAGGAGCGCCAACTTATAGTGGAACTTGTAGAAAATATGATATTATCATACCCAGAAATAGGCTGTAACATGTCACTTAAAATCCAATTTTTAAATTCGAATTTCGGGTTTTTCCCAACAATAATTGTGGGGCATGTAGTCAAAAACATGGGGAGCGTTTCCACCATCTTTAACTTGGAAAAATGATATCAGACCAAGTGAAATGTTGGTTGACTATTGCTGGACTATTTCTCGGCATGTTCCACAAGCAAAATATAAAAAGGCAGCGAAAAAAACACATCGTTGTCCTGCCTCCGAGTTTAAAAATGGTTTAATTTTTAATAAGTTCAATTAGTTTCGATAAATAAAAGGCCAAATTTGTCGAAAGTTGAAACTAATTTTGAAAAATAAATATTTTTTCGTGTTCAGCATGTACAAATTGATATGACAAGTTACTATCAAGAATACTTTTTCAAAGTAAAAGTTTTTAGATCATTGTAATTTATATTAGAAAACTGGTCCTCGTCCTTAATGGGGGGGAAATAGACCCCCCCCCCCCCAATACCTTTTTTTTTTTTGTATTGACCAGCTTATACGATCCAGCTTTTTGTTGAACCTTATGCCTCAATATGATTTTTTTTCGAAAAAGTGGGCGTTATGGTGGGCATGTCCATGAGAAACTTCAAAAATTTGTTAATATTGGTGCCACGGATTATCTTGTCAAATTTCAAGATCTTAGCTTTATTTGTTGATTTAATTCCAACTTTTAGTCGATTCTGCCCCAGTGTGGCAGCGGTACAATGTATCAAAAGTCCCTTCAATTGCTTGTGTATGCAGATGACATAGACATTGTCGGCAGAACGAAGCGATCTGTAGCAGGCGCATTTGCGAGCATTGAATCGGAGGCGGCTAAAAGGGGATTGGCGGTTAGCGAGGACAAGACGAAGTATATGCTGATATCGAGAAAGGAATCTCAACATCGTCGACTCGGGCAAAATATCACGATGGACAGATATAACTTCGAAATTTTCAAGGACTTTGTCTACCTGGGCTCCACTAATACCTCGCAAAATGACATCAGTGTAGAGACCAAGCGAAGAATTACTCTTGCCAACCGCTGTTTCTTCGGTCTAAGAAGGCATTTCAGTAGTAAGACCCTCTCTCAGAGAACCAAGGTGACTTTATACAAGACCCTTATCATCCCGGTCCTGCTCTATGGGGCAGAAGCAGGGACACTGCAAAAATCGGATATAAATCTGCTAGAGTGCTTTGAGAGGAACATTCTTCGTGTGATTTTCGGTCTGGTGTGTAGCGAAGGAGTGTGGAGTAGAAGATTCAACGACGAGCTATATGGGCTACAGCGACGTTGACCTGGTCAAAAGCTGAAAATACAGCGGCTGAGATGTCTGGGACACGTGGAGCGTATTAACAGCAACGCACGTGCCCAATGAGTCTTCGAATCCAATGCAGCAGAGGAAGAACCCATAACAGGTGGCGCGCACAAGTAGAGAACGAACTCAACCAACTCAGTGTGTGCAACTGGAAGCGGCTAGCTAGGGACAGAGCTGGCTGCAGGGGCTTGTTAGATGAGGCCGAAGTCTACATTCTAGTGGTTAGCTACGAGTACAAGTTTGGGTTTTTAACTTTTGGGAAACCTCCTAAAATTGCTCCTCGCATCCGGAACCCCGCGACTCCCTTAGTGGCCCCAGAACCTCCGACGGACTTGATTAAAGTCACAGATATTATTTCAGAATAAAAAAAATACTCGAAAAGCATGTGCCATATACCTGACTTTCATCAACATAAATTTCAATTTTAAGAACGCACTTCCACCCGATAAATTTGCATATTGTGTCTCATAAGATATATTAGAAAACCAGATGCAGCACCCCATAATTTGTTTATTATGTCGCTGTCCATCAATATTAGCACCTTACTCTTCTATTGAATTTCGTCATTGTGAAAAAAAGCTGGTACTCTAGTATTTAATAATAAAACTCGATATGTTTTTATTTTATCTAAAGAGGTTTTCTGTTTGCAGTTGGACTATTGAAAAAAGTATGCTTGGTATCTAGGCTTCATAATATTTGTACATACAAAAAGGTCAACAAATCAGTTACAAACTGTCAGAATCTTCCCACTAACATCTTTCCAGGACACACACGGAGTTCATATGAAAAATAATTAAAACAAAAAAAAACATTCCACAATCACGGAGAAACAAACAAAAAAAAATTTAAAAAAAAGAAACAAATCAAAAAATTCTCTTTAAACCTACACGTGCATTTAATGTGCGCCACTGCATTCCACACATATCGAAGTTGTCATCTTGCCCAGACATTGCGTATAGCAAGACAATTTTTGGTTTCAACAAAAAAAAAAAAAACACCATGAAAACCTCCCAAGAAATACCTCATTTTTTTTTGTTTTCTTCCTTAGACAACTAAAATTCCCACATACAAAATGCAGCACCACGAGTAACCAGCATTGCATATTTTTCTGATTTTTTTTCCCCAAAATTCAAAAACTGCGACAAGGAGAGCAACAAAGAAGAAAAAACAAAACTTCCTGAAGAAAATTGAGTAAAAAATTAATGAAAACTGAAAATGATTTGGTGGAAGAGAATTTTGTTTTGTGTCTCCATTCTCCTCGCCCGTCTCAGTCGTCCGTCACTCATGTGATCGTCCATCCAACGCAATACGACAAAAAATAAAACACAAGAGAAAGAATCTTATAAAAGAAGAACTAACTGACATGCATCGGCATATAATGAGAATATTCAATTAAAAAGTCAATTTTTCACTCGCCAATCAGCCGACAATATGTTTAAGTCAAAGCCACTCACCACTAAAAAAATTTGAAAAAAAAAAAAATAAAACAAGAAGATTCCCTCTGTGCACGAGAAATGCGCGCACGCAAAAAAAAAATAAACTCTTCTTCTGTTGTTCTGTATGTCTTGTCTTCCTTTACAGTTATACGCTGCAGCAGGAAGACACACCAAACTCGCCTTTACTCGCCTCGCACCAACCAACCACACATATTTTCGCCAAAACTGTGTGTGCAGAACAAAAAAACGCGTTCGCTGCTCAACTCTTTCGTTTTTGTTCCACTTTCGCAGAGCTGTGCATAAAAAAGCAGTTCTTAACTAATTTAAGCAAAATAAATAAGTGAAATGGACAAACATTGGACAAAGGAGCCATATCCATGTACACATATCCTAGTGGTATAATAATTCTTTTCATTTCAATTTGAATTTTTCTCTCTCTTGTGTGTCGGCAGACAAATGAAACAAATACAACAAAAAAAAACATGATTAATCAATTTAAACGCCAATCCCACATTTGCCATTTTTTGTTTTGCTCGACCCCTTTCCTCAGCTTCCTCTATTCAGACAATTTAGGTTCTTTTTTGTTTCTCTCTACCATCAGGGTCTGACTGCTGTTATCTTTGGTAATTATTTTTGGTGTGCAGGCTCAAGGCTTAAGATTTATTTGATAATTAAGAAAGTTGCAGTTGCATAAAAGTTGAGGGAATTGTGCGTTTCGGAGAAACTAATTTATTGTGATGAAAGTAATATAGCTTGGGTAAAAGTGTTGCACATAAATATTTTTTTTGATTTTATACTTACCTACTTTGTACCTGTGCTCAATATTTCATCGAAATTGGTCAAATAATTTATGAGATATTCACAAATAAAACAAAAAAAAACAATGCAACAAAGCAACAAATACTATTTTTTTTTCTAGCTACAAGAGAGTTTCTTTTCTTATTTTTTAATGTAAAATTGTTTGAATTCCCAAAAACTACATTTATTTAGCAGGAACGAAATTGATGAAGACATTTTTGAGATATGCTCAAATAACCCATAAATAAGACAAAAAAACCTTATTTTATGTTCTTTTTTTTCTCATTTTTATTTCTTATAAAAATATTTTCTTTAGAATAATCTTGGAATGCACTTTTATTCTAAGTCCCCTTTTACACGGAGTTTGGTAAAGGATCGCAACATGGCCGGTTTACAAGGATCCCGGATGGAATCTCTTCGTGGGGGGGAGACTCCTTCTTGATAATCCGGAGTCCTTCTAAAGCAATTTTTTAGTCTTTGAACTAATTTGGACATCGTTTTTGCCGTTTCCCGTTAAAACGGAACCCAGGTGGAATCCTGCTCTGCCTAGCAACAGCTTCAGACCCTTAACATGTCTGAAAACGGTCTTTCACAAAAGACACCACCTGCACCGTGCGTCGTTACCGCTTCTACAACGCAGACGCCAAACAGTGCTACGACCCATACGTGAAGCCCCGTCGGACTATGCCGGGCAAAGCTACATCTGGACCACATGGTTTCGGCCGAAAACAAGAATGTGTAATGTGTAATGTGAACCACAACAATTGATAGCATCAAAGAAGCGGTGATGCTCAACCGCACATACCTAAGTAAAAACAAAGTTTTTTTTGTTTCTTTTCCTAAAGTAACTTTCAGAAGTGTTTTTATATTAATTATGATTTTTTGTACATAGTAATCTCAGTCACTCTCTTATTCAACAACATCAAATGTCATTTAAAAGTAACTAAAAGAAGTGATCTATGTAATTGAAAATTAACTGATTTGACTAATGTCCTATGCATAATGTGAAACACTAAATCATTTTCGTTCGAAAAATATTCATTTTGTGAAAATATTCAATTTTAATTCAATTCTGTGATTTATTTCATTCAAATATGAATGTTCTTATCTTAGAGCGTACTCGCTCTAACACATGAATTATAATTATATATAAATATAATCTTGTCTTACTTTTCATGTTAGTGAAGGAAAGAGTAAAGTTTTTTTTTCCGTTGTTAGGTAGCGTAGTTTTAAGTATTTGTAAATATATGTGTATATATATGTCTTTTGTTGCAATCATAAGCAAACAAGTAACTGTCATTGCTCTTAGAGCAGGAGCAACACACATATTGTAAAAGACAAATAAATGTAAAAGACAAAGCAGGCAATACATTATAGCCGCAGTTTCTCTATACACAGTATATACTATTTAAGCATTGTCAACTCTGTAGCACGCTTTATAAAGTCTCAATAAAATTCAATTCAATTCAATTTCCCTTTCACACAGGGGAACCATTTGCTGGAGATTATTTTGACATTTTCCTTTAATTGCCCTTTATCTTTCACACAAAGAAACACAATTGTTTTGTTTTTATTCCATAAGTCTATTGGCTGAACGAACAATACGCGGACAGTGTAAAAAGGAATGTGACAAAAATCTCTTAAAAATGTTGACCGGGAAGATTTTTTTTTCAATCCCCATACTTCTTGCCCTTCTCGCCTACAAATCTTCAGTTGGTGGCAACTCAGTTTCCTTGTGTAAAAGGGGACTTAGTTTCTAGAAAATTGTAATTAAATTGATGAAGGTCTTGCGAGAATAGTGAGAATAACCCCAAACAACTTTAGTACTAAATATTGTTAGGACTCTTGAAAAGTACCTGTACCCAAAATTGAATCGACATTTGTCAAGAAATAAAGGATTCACGAATATCCCAAAAATAAGCCATTAACAAACAACAAAAATATCAAAATCCTACTTTAATTTTCGAATTATTTATTGCAATAAACTGAAATGGATGTTTTTTTAGAACAATTTTAGAATGCAATATTATTTTTACTTCCCAGAAATACTTGTGTGCATGAAATATAATGATATTTAATAAGTTGCTTGTGAGAAATGAACGAATAACCCCAAGAACAAGCCAAACAAATAAATTTATTTTCTGATGTTCTTTTTTAGAAAAAAGTTTCCTTTTGTACAACTTTAGTACTTATTATTTTTTGGACTCTTAGGAAGTACCTGTTTGCAATATTGAATCGAAATTGGTCAAGTAATTAAGCATAAAAATAGGCAAATAACCCCAACAAAAAATTCAAAATCCCATTTTAGTTTTTGATTTATTTTATCGAAATAAACTGAAATGGAATTTTGTTCGAATATTTTTAAACATAACATGCTCGAAGGATAATCACAATCATTAAGGCTGTCTTGGAGAGTTAAGAAACTGCCGAAATCGCTTCGAGATATAAGCACGTCATACGTATATGGGATTTTCGCAAAAAAAAAAATGTGTGAGTATCGGGACTCAAGGGGATGATGTGTCAACATCAGTGTAGTATATAGTTTATATTATAGCATACAGTATACAGGGTATCCCTTAATTCGTCAATAGTATTTTAGGGTATGATTCTTGGATACATTTTAAGAAAAATATCGTTCATTTAAACGCGATTGCAAAGGCTGGCATTACTTCTATAAAAAGAAAAAAGAAGTTTCTATCATAAGTACTTACAGGGATATTACCGGTAACATGGATCAGGGTTCCCCAAAGTAAAACTTTTCTTAAATTTCCGATGAATGATATCAAACTTGGAGATAGGCCCTTATACTTCGTTTTCATTGGAGCCGAAAGGAGGTAATTTCGAAATTAGCGCATTTGCAACGTCAAATTTGTATATTTGTATATTTGTATCCCGAGACACTTCATCCCGAGAAAATCATACCGGAAATTAAAAAACACTCCGAAATTTAATGGTTGGTGTATTTGCTTCGCAATTTTTTAAAAACGGTTCGTGAATTTGATTGAGAGAATTTGTTCAGCGCCAGCGGATTCAGAAGTAATATTTGAATTCTGCCTTATGCTCCGCTTACATTATTTGGTTTACTATTATTGCTTTCTATCGTCGAGTCAATAAATGTTGACGTTTTTCCTTTTTGGGCATTTAGCGATGCAATTTATTGCCTCAAATATTTCCAATAGAGCCGTTGGGTAAGGCATGATACAACTTTTATGGCTTTCTGCTGTGTTTTGTAGCGCGTTTTCTTCTAATACGGTAAGATAGAACTGTATATAGGAAGAGACACCTTTCAATCGATGTATCGCATGATATGAAAACCCGACTTTTATCTTTAAATGGGATTTCTGGCCAAACTAAACGTCGCAGACCTACCAAAGTTGGAACCTTCAAACTTGATTTGCGGCTTAACTGAGCGCCCTAGCGACTTATAAAAAGCATATTCGTAATCTAGGTAGTGCCACCTTTCAATCGATGTATCGCATAATATTAAAAACCGACTTTTATCTTTAAACTCATTTCCAAAATTGATTAGCCATACGTAATTTGTAATCAATGGTTAAAGTTTTTCCATTTATGGGATATTCGCAAAAAATGTATACCATTTGAAAGGCCACCAAATATTCATAAAAGGTTAGCTAGTTTCAGTAATTGGTTATCTACTCATGAAATATTTTTTTCTTATGTATAAACAAAAATCACATTTCCCAGAATTCAACACAACCTCATTGACTATTAAATGTAAAGGATATTATTACTTTCTTTATGGCTCCACACAAAAAACGTATACTTTTCCATGACAATGCAAGAAATTGGTAGTGTTCATTTTCAGTTCACAAAAAAATTATTATAAGTAGAGGTGCCTGTTTTTTTTTGTTTGCAGTTCGCTAAGCGTATTGGGTGCGCTAATCAGCGTGTGTTAGCTTCCCAGCGGGAAATATTGTCCCCAATGAATTTTATAGCTGAATTCTTCAATCAATTCACTAGCCAAATAATAAAAGGAAACGTCATGCAATGATTTAGCCAGTGAAGAGTCATGCGAGGTTTCCTCAGTTCAAAGATTTGAACCCACTTTTCGCTTTGTGTGTAGAAAACAACAAGACAACAGCAATCAATTCACTAGCCAGATAATAAAAGGAAACGACATGTAATGATTTAGTAAGTGAAGAGTCATGCAATGTTTCCTCAGTTCATAGATTTGAACCCACTTTCTGCTTTGTGTGAAAACAACCCTTTCTTTCGTTGAATTAAAAATTGCTTTTGATATGGAAAATTATAAGATGAAAAAACTGTTGAAAAGTCATGTAGATGTTCATCAGTTCATCGTCTATGTCCACTCATATGCTTTGTAAAGTGTGCACCGCCATTGTGTGTTTTGATAGAAGTTGATTTTTTTTGTGTTCTCTGTGTTGACATTGTCTGCTGACAGTAAATATTATAAGTGGACTTGTGAATTTCTATCAAAATGAGGAAATCTCAGATTGTCTCAAAGTTTTAAGGTTGTTGGTTAATCACTTCTTCGCATATGAAGTGGTGATTAACAAACAACCCCTGACCTAGTGATTTCACTTTAATTAAATTTAAAGTTTTAATTCTATATTTTATTTTAATTAACCAATCACAAATTCACAACGCATACACAACAGAGTAATGAATTCACTATTTATTTAATTTTCTTCACATTTTTCATATTGAATTAACTAATTGCTGAATAAACAACTACCTACTTCTATATCTTGTGATTTGATAATTGAATTTTCATTACCATTTTCATCGAAAATATTGAACTGAGGAATAAACCACATACATTTATGCAGTGAATTCATAGATTATGCAACCACCATGTTTTTCATCATCTGGGTCGGTGAATAAACAACTTCCAACGAAGTAGTGATTTCGTTGGCGAATTCGCATCGGATTTTCAGCATGTGCTTCCCGCCTAGGACATGCCCATGTTAATTTCATCAAAGGAATCAGCTGAAAAGTGGACGGTGCAGCTGCCATTCCTCAAGGACAAAGCTGATCTTTCCTCAATGAATTTTTCAATTTTTCCCGCTGGGTTATACTTTTTTTTTGTCCATCCATATGTATTACAATTGCCTACCTTCATCTTCATTTCTCACTCATGACGACCTACATCAAGCTTAAGATGTGTGTGATGCGCTTTGGCAAATGTTGTCGACGCGATGGATGGACAGATGGGACGGGCGAGTGTAAGATGATGAGTAAAAAGAGAAAAACCGTTCAACACACAGTTTGGGTGTATTCACATTTATTTTGATTTGATAAATTGACAGCAAGTGTCGAAAAAATCTATAATAAATCATTTTTTAACTGTAAGACGAACGAATTCCTATAAGTTAAGATGTGTTCTTTTTTGTTGTTGTGCAAAGACGTTTTGTATAACTGTTATTTGTCTGGATGGGTGAAAACGCGATAAGTATGCTTGCATTCTTTTGTTTTTAATACGATGACTAGAAATTTGCATGGAGTTATTACCTCTCAACTCGTATACCTAGCTAAACAATAATCAGACAAGCAACATTTCGACACACTTATAGCCTGTAATTTATTATTTTTCTATGTTAAGATGCTTGCTTATTAAAGTTAGAGCCTGAATACAGTTTTGTTTTTGTATGTGCTAACCACCATCATTATATTGCAAAAGGAATCCTACTTCTTTGTGATAAGTGTGCAAAAGCCAATTATAATCACTTCATTATTGTATAGGTAGAATAATAATTTATTGTTGATCTCATTGTTGTTATTTTTTTAGGAAAATTAATCAATTTGAAGCTATAAATCTCAGTATAAAAATATTTGTCTGCCCCATCGGATCCCTGCATTTATTTGTATAATAAAAACCCGAATACTCCATTTCTGGTTCAACACAGAATGGTATTTATACTTATGTACGTTTGAATCAAATTTGGTAAGTTTTCTTTAGAAGTCTTTTTTCGAAGGGACTATAAAATAAATCAATAAATTTGGTGGCGCAGCGGCTCGTGAAGAACCAGGGCCTAGTGACTAACCACTCGCAACCATTCCTGTGTGTGACTGTCGACAGGAATGGAAGGGACCTCCAATTTTAATTTTATGCCGAATCCGAACGGCTAGATGAAAAGCACTTATTCATGACAAGTGATACTCTTGGAGGATTTGTCAATTCCTCGCAAGAGGCAGTAGCCCTGAAAAAAAAAACTTTTTAGTTTTTAGGTGGACGAGGCTTGGTGTGACAGTCGAACGCACTAACCATTACGCTACGGGCTACTACTTCGAATGGACTAGACATGATAATTAGAAACCGTTTTATTGTTCAATTTTTTCATACACTATTAAATTTTCAAAATATTATTTTGGAACAAAAATAACGCATCCACTAATACCTGATACGATCCTTGACTGAGTCGTGTTTCTTAATTTGTTTTGTCAAGACTTTAAGCAGCCCGGAGCGCAACGGTTAGTGCGTTGGACTGTCACGCGGCGCTGGAGCACTGGAGATCTGATGGGTTTAAAGCCTCATCATTGTATATACATATATTCTTATAGTACTATCATGGTTGAAATTTTGTAGTACTAATACTACTCACGAATGTGCCGAAATTGGCGTTAAAATCGATTAAATCTACAGTGGAGACCTGGGGATAACGATGCAAATACAAATAAAATCAATTAGTAAGAGGGAGAGGAGAATATTGATTAAATTCAAACAACGATAATGGTAGTAAGGGAGTCAGATGTTTTTGTCAGTCAACAGCGAGAATAAGGGGAAGAAAATGAGAAAATGAAAACATATGTTTTCCTATGGGCTTATTCTTCGGTTATGTTCTTCCAGTTTTTTTCAATGAGTTTTTGTTGCTTTCTTTTTATGGCTATGGGTATATGGTTTTTTACACGGTTTTGCAAGGTTACTATATGGGCCAATTGGTACCATAATGTATCATGTAGGTAGGTATGTATGTACATTTTTATAAATTAGTAGGAAGATATAGGTAGGTTTTTAAAGAAATTAAACTTTTTTGCAAAAAAAAAAGTATGAAACTAGTTAGGTATGGTAGGTACACAGGTACCTAAATATTTTGAATTGAGGTACCTCAATTACCTACCTATGTAGGTAAATTAAAACTTGATATACCTAGGTAGGTAGGTACCTAAGGTTATTTTAATGTATGTAGCTACATAGGTATTATCAATTAAAATAGGTAAGGTAGGTAAGTATGTATTAAAAAACTAAACAAAATTATTTTCAATTGAAGGTAGGTAGGTAGGTAGGTACCTACGTAAATAGGTACCTATGCCTGGTAGAAACATTATGAAATTAAAATTTGGTAGGTAAGCAACAAACTCAATTTTTTTTTTTTAATAAAAACCTTTTTTTGGGTAAAAAAATATTTTTGAAAAATGAGTCTGGGGTCGACCCACACCATATATGTACATACATATTTACCTAAGTAGTGGGTGGTAGAGTACCTATATATTACATATTTATATATTATACAGGGTGATTTGCATAAGGTGTCACAAAAGGCTACGGCGTGTAGGTTGGACTTAGACAAGAAAAAAATCGTACGGGAGGGGGGGTCTATTTCCCCCCTTTAGGCGGGAAAGGCAATTTTCAAAAAAAATCACTTAGAACAGAAAAAAAATATTAAAAAATAACGGTAATACTTACAGAGCCATGCTATAGCATTTTGAAAAGCCAAAAGTCTGTTCTTTAATATTAGCGACACTTAACCTACCTCAACATCACATAAAGATTCCTTCTTCTAGCCACTGAAAAGTAGGTACCAAGGAAATTATACCCATACATAAAAATAAAACTGAAATTTGGCAAGAAAATTGAATACCCATAAAACCAAAACCTACCCCCGATCATACTTACCTATATACTTACCCATGCACACATTCTTTCTTTCCTACATAAACCATCGCCGATGGAAAAATATGTCTACTTGCTCGCCGCAAACAGATGATTCCTACAATATCATTTGGGAACATACAAATTGTTTTTGTTTTTTTGTTATCTTTATTCTATATACTCCTCTTTTACTATCTACTTCCTATAGAAAACAAATTGACAGCCAAAACAAAACAGTTATATTTTGTCTCCCTTGTAACCTCATACATTTTGTTTAGCCTTCTCTATTCTTCTTTTCTTCCCTTACCCTCATTTTTTTCTAATTTTTCCCCTCATATAATCTCTACACAAATTGAAAAGTCTCTTAAATCGTTAGTTGTAACACTCCTCACCATACGCAGCGACAATTATTTGAGCCATGATATTACTATAAGAGTATATATACAATGGCCTCATCTACCTAAAAAAAAAAAAATTATGACTACTGCTTTAGTGCTTTCTCGTCTAGCCGTTCTCGACACGCGTACACAGGAATGAATTAGAGTTGTAAGTCACTCTCACTATAGTCTGTTCAGTTCGTATTTTCAGTACAGGGAAGAATGGGTGTTATCCTCTCACCCTTACCTTTATGGATTTCAATAAGCTATCTCTTTTTTTATAAAGCTTTTGCATTTTCCATGGTTGCCGTATCGCGCATTATAAATTGGCATATTTCTCTCTTCTCTCTCATTCAAATGTCAGTAGGGTTATCAACTGCTAATTTAGATTTCATAAACAGAAAAATGTAGATCGTATACTAAGTCTAAAAACATTAATGTAAATGCAAATAAAAATAAATCTATCTTTTTCCACACCACCAAGAGGTAAGAAATTAGGCGTTTTTTTTAAGAGTTCCCCAGAAGGCCTAATTTATATCCGGGATAATCCCACAGTTTCTTTGGATGCACGCAGGTCAGGTTAAAATAAAAAATGGTATTTTTTATATGGGGTTTTCCAGGTATACTGTTGCGTTTTTTATATAAATAAAAACCAAATAATGTTTATTTATTGTTCCTTAAAGTTTTATTGCTTTGTTTGTGTTGTGTAGGCTTAATTTTGTATGACTTTTAAGGATTAGGTTAGATTAGATTATAAGATTTATTTCAGGAAAAAGGATTAGTAATGCCTTATTAGAAAGGAAATAAATTTTATTTTATGAACCCTTGGTAAAATATTACCATACACACGAAACCTTATTATTTTTATTTTTATTTTTATTTTCTTGAAGAAAAAAAAACTATTTGGCAATTCAAATTGAAATTTATTAGTGAACCGAACTACATCAAAAACTTGCTCAAATAGTAATTCATTTTAACCAAGAAAAAAAAAAATAAAACGAACAGATGTAAGCAGAAAAACACGAAGTGACAACACTTTTTCCCTTTAACATAAAATATATGCTCTCAAAAGCTTTTATAAAGCAATAATTCTGAAAGCTACATAGCAAAATCCAAAGAAAAAAGTATTATAATTTCCATCCTTGGACGTATGGGAACTCTGAATCAATGTGTTGTTTTTAATAAACACATTAAGCGAGCGAGAGGCAAATTGTGTGTATTTTGTTTCAGTCTCCTCACAACCACGAGCAGACAGGTCATGATGGGATGTACGTGGGTTTATGGAATATTACAAAAACAATTTCAATGGAAGTCAGGGGTTCTGTTTTTTATTTCACAGGCAATTTCTTAATTTGAGTGCAATGCAAACACCAGCCAGCACGTGTTTGTTTGAAAAAGCTCTCCCATAAGGCCTGTATTGAAAAATACAAACTGAACAGAGTATAGCAGTCCAGGTATAATAGGTCGATGGTGTAAGTAATGTGCAAGAAGTTTAATACAAACGTCAAATTGTATCCACTAGTTAAAATTTAAACGAGCTCCTGAGCAGGTTAAACTCTGTCGACTGTGTTCACCTCAGTTATGCAAAAATTTAGCCATGGGATCAAATTTGACGCACTTTTAACGCAATTGACACACGGCCTAATATGAATATATGCAAAAAACAAAACTATACAAAAACTATAAAAATCGTTGGAATGGTTTTTAGAAAAATAAATGTACCTATATTAAATTTTGAAAACATTTTGAGGAAACAAATTATTAACAACGCCATTTTCAAGTAATTATTACTTTGCAGACACAAATTAAATTTCAAAATGCTCACCAACCGATTTTGTAAAAATCGAATTTCAAAAAAAAAATAGAGTTTTTTATAATAATTTTATTAGGCTGTACTTATTAAGGAATATTTTTTTTTATCAAAATAGTTTTTTTTTCTTTGTTTTAGGAACACGATATTTTCAAGTACTGTAGTGAATTTTTATATAGAGTTTTCAAAATATAAAATTTTAAAAGTATTGGTACTTGTACATAAAAAAAAATAAATCGGGTGGCGCAACGGCTGATGAAGAACCAGGGCCTAATGACTAACAACTTGCAACCATTCCTGTGTGGGCCTAACGACAGGAATGGAAGGGACCTACAATTTTATGCCGAATCCGAACGGCTAGACGAGAAGCACTTATTCGTGACAAGTGATACTCTTGGAGGATTTGTCAATTCCTCGCAAGAGGCAGTAGCCCTGAAAAAAACTTTTTAGTTTTTAGGTGTACGAGGCTGGGAAGCGAACCCAGACCTCCAGCGTGACAGTTGAACGCACTAACCAGTACGCTACGGGCTACTACTGGTACTTGTACAATATCACCTATTAAAACTTTGTAGAAGATTTTTTTCATACAAAAAAAAAATAAAAAATCAACCGTCTTCGAGAAAATCAAAAACTTAAATTAAAAGATTCAGAGGTAGATACTATTAATCATCATTTTTCGAAAAAAATACATGGTCATTCGCATCAGGTGTGCTAAAAATCTACTACGTGTATGTTGGGCCGAGAAAATAAATAAATCCTTACGGATGGCGGGTCTATCCCCCCTCTTAACACTTACAATCCATGTTAATCTTTTTCGTCAAGCCAAAAATCCATTGTATTATTTTCTTTTTAAATAATGTTAAGCACAGGCAACAATTACAAAAATTACGACCAAAATCGCAAAACATTTTCTGCAATTTTGACATCTTGTTGGGGCATGTTAGAGTAGTCTGTAGCTAATTTTGGAACTTCGAAAAACCTGTGCTCGCTGCAGGGAAAATGCAAAAGTAAAAAAAACTCTAAAATCACCCCATTTTTTGTCTGATATTTTCCTTTATAATTTGGAAATATGCAATTTAGGAAAAAAACATCCACTATAAATTTGTTTGTTACAATTTTCTACAAGACCACATTAGTTTTATTTTTCATACTTGTTATATTTGCGTTGCTATCTAACCATATATTAAAAAAAAAATCTGAAAAACTAAGTAATTTTGAAGCACTCAATAAAAACAGGTAAGAAATTGTTCCAAAAATTTGGAATCAAACAGTCTATTGTATTACAGACGAAATTCTAAAATTCGATCCAAATCGGTCTAATAGTTTTGGGAAGCAACATGACGTTAAATAAGTGCAACGCGCAATGCTTGCAGCATTGCTGTGGTGAAAGTAGGACACTTAAATTTGCACTGATTTACACTTACACGTACTCGTACTTGGAACCCTTAACTACCATAAAATACAGTCAAACTTCTTTATAACGAACTTCTTTATAACGTTATTCTCTCTATAGCGAGTTTCATTTTGTTCCCCTTCCCTTTAAGAAATATCCCATACGAATTAGGTCCTTTATAACGAAATTCTCAATAGCGAAATTCTCCTTATAAGGAACTAATTTTTTGGCCCGAAAGCAAAGTTGTTTCTTTTTAACGAAATGTCAATTTTCAAATTTGAAATCAAAGTTTACTACAGTTTTAATTTCCAATTTTAAAAGGGAACTCCCCGTTTTGGGAAGAATTTTCTTAAAATGAATCTATGTATGGATGTGTGAAAAAGTGTACATGTGGAGTAGAAATGTACGCATATCAACAGGTCAATCGTTTTAGTTCGCATTTTAAGCTAAAAAAAAAAAGTTCGAGAATTGTTTATAGCAAAATGTCGAAGCGCAAAGCTATTTCACTGTCAGAGAAATTATCGATTGGAAAAGTTAAAAGGGGAGAAAAGAAAAAGTATGCTGCAGACAAATTTGGTGTAACGTTTAGTACATTTTCGACAATTTTAAAGAATGAATTCAAAAATTTAAAGTTTTCCGAAGAAATTTCAAACAGAAGCCAAAAAAAAACTAAGGAAAACAAAATAGGTTGATATGGATAAAGCAATGTTAAAATGAGTGCAGAAAAAAACACGACGAAAATGATACAAAAATGATGAACAAGAGATGAAACCTCATATGGTGCATATTTTCACCTTTCTGAATTGAAAGATTTCTATAATAAAACAAAAACCAAAACTGTTCATGTGCAATTGAAAATTGATGTTTTTAATTAAAAAAATAAAAAGTTATAGATTTCTTTAAAATAAGTTCTTTTTTGTACTGTTTTTTATTGAAATATAAAAGAACACGTGCAGTGTTAAAAAAATGAATTTTTCTATATAACGAATTTTTTATAAAACTTCTTTATAACGAAGCAATTTTGTGTTCCCTTGAAGGTTCGTTATAAAGAAGTTCGACTGTAGTGTTATAATATTTATATCTTTTTTTATGCAACTTTGGTAGCGATTTGAAAGTTCCGAAAATTTGTCACTGTATAAATAAAAAAAAATGATTTCGTGAAGCGTTTTTGCGTAAATGTTTCAAACAGGTAAATGTTTCAACATCGCAGAACTACATCGCGCTTTGTGTTTTTATTGTCGAATTTGACTGGCCTAAAAACGGTTTTTGAAAAATTATTTTTGAAACTCAAAATTTTTAAGAAAAAAAAAATATTTCAAACAAAAAAATTCTTTTTTAGTCTGAATTTTTTTTAATAGAAATTGTAGGAGTCTTTTTTGCGAGATTTAAAATTTTCCTTAGCAGCTAAGAAAAGTTTCTTCTGCTATAAGAAACTCAACAAAATGTGATGCGATATAACCCAAAACCACTAAATATACCAAGTTTGAAGAAATTCTATCGAACAGCTTAGACTGTAGCCCCAAGGAAATACAAAATAGAGAAACCCACATTTTTCGTCTTATGAATCATTGTAAGCAAGTTTAAATAAGATCTCGAGTTCACTTTATTTAACAAAAAAAAAGGCACTGAGTTTTACGGATTCAACCGTTCCCTGTATTTGGGGATTTTTGAAAGAGACTTTACATAAAAATTATGTTCTAGAAGAGAAACGAAAAATACTGCCTTCAGTTGAGAAGAAAATGTTGGTTAGAGTGTATCTCTGAGAAAATAAAAAAAGACCTTTAAATAGAGAAAATAGACTATTGAAATCATTTTAATTGTTTTTTTATTTAAGTTTAAAAAGCAATTTTCAATTCAAAAAAAATGTTGATATAACAAAAAATTGTAACAGTCTCAACTTTGCATTTTATTGTTCAGGTCTTTACAAAATTTGAAATGCGAAATTATAAGAACATTCGAACCCCTCCGCTTGTTTTTATCTTTTTGTTTTGAGTTGGCAATACAATTTTTTGAAGATATCAAAAATTCCATCACTGATGGAAAACACAAGGCTCTAGTTCAATATTTGATTTTTTACAGAAACCTTGTGTGGTTTTCATAAATATTTAAGCAAATAAATAGACATTTAAAGATTTATACAATTAACACGGTTTAATAAACTGGCACAACTCAATATAATATATGTCTAACTTCCATCGTTTTTTGACAAACTCTTCATCTATTTGATAATCAAAACTTTAATTAATTGGTAATGTAACTTGATACATAAAGATTTATCTTATATAATTTTGTTTGTAAATGATTTTAAGTTGGTAATATAATGAGTAATGACTGAATCAAACTAATTACCGAGAGAGTGGAAATTTTTTTTTTTTTTTTTTTTTTTTATATTAAGCGCGTGCAAAAGGGGTTGTGACTACCCTTAAGATGATATACACAGCACGAGCGATTAGGTAGATTGGAGGGGATTTAAAAGGAGATACCGATGCACATTGGTTTTGAACGTCTGTAGATCACAATGGGAGGGGAAAATTGAGCTGGGTAGAGCATTCCACATTCGAGTAGTGCGACTAAAGAAAGAATCTCTGTACTTAACAGTACGTCCGAAATTGGGCTCAAGGGTAAACTGATGGGCATTCCTAGAAGCGCGAGTATTACGGTTGAATTGTTTAAGGGGAGGAATGCAACTGGCTATTTCACTAGAGCATTGTTTATGGAAATAACGGTAAAATAACGAAAGACATGAAACATTTCGACGGTGCTCAAGGGATGAGAATGTTTCCGTTATAGTTCTTTCACCTATCATTTTAAGAGCTCTCTTTTCAATTCTATCCAATAAACTCAAGTAGGTTATTGGAGCACCTGCCCAAATGTGAGAGTTATACTCAAGTTTTGGACGAATAAAGGCTTTGTAGATCACAGCCAGATCAGAAGGGGAGAAAAATTTCTTGCATCGACGGAGAAAACCTAAACACTTAGCAGCATTTTTGGCGATGTCGAATATGTGGTCGTTCCATAAAAGGTGGTCTGTGACACACATACCGAGGACTGAAAGCTTTTCGGTTTCCTCAATGCAAGTGCCACTCATGGATAGTGGCATGGGGGGTGGGTTTCGTTTTAACGACAGTAGACAGCATTGAGTTTTTGAAGCATTAAATTCTACACGGTTTTTGATTCCCCATTGGACAATGCTGTCGAGATCAGAATTTAGTGAGCTTATCATACGCTGCCGTTCAAGTTCCACATCCGAAGGACATGGATGAGAATCTGTAAACGAATATGAGAAGCTGAGGGTACTGTCATCAGCGAAACAATTTAATGGATTAGAAGTTTCAGATAAAAGATCGTTTATGAATATAAGGAAGAGAGTCGGAGACAGAACGGAGCCCTGGGGCACACCAGCATTTATTTTGTGAATTTCAGACTTGAAACCATCCAATACAACTTGTATCGAACGGTCCGAAAGGTAATTTCTAATCCAACGAAGAAGAGATTCATCGATACCAAATGCACGCATTTTCGATAAGAGAGCTTGATGCCAAACTCTATCAAATGCTTTGGAAATATCAAGCGCAATAATATTACTTTCTCCAAAACGATGTAAAGATTTGTGCCACTGTTCGGTGAGATATACCATCAGATCACCAGTGGACCTATTGCTACGAAAGCCGTACTGCCGGTCATTAAGAAGCTTTCGTTCTTCGAGATATTTCTTGAGCTGAAAATTAATCAGCGTTTCCATGACCTTGGAAAGAAGGGACGTAAGCGCAATTGGCCGATAGTTGGAGGGGGAAGAAGACACGCCTTTTTTAGGGACAGGCTGGACAAATGCTGTTTTCCATCCACTCGGAAAGAGACCAGTAGAGTAGGACAGATGGAAAAGCTTACGCAGTGGTTTTGCCAGCGTTGAAGAACACCTCTTCAGAACAATGGGAGGAATACTATCCGGGCCAGCGGATTTGTGTATATCGAGATCTTTCAGAACTCTGGCAACTGCACGAGTGCGGAAGAAGATTTGTCCCATAGAATCATTTGCGCTCTCAAGTACAGGAGGAGTCATATCACTTTCAGGCAGCGACGAATTAACAGCAAACTGTGCTGCAAGCAAATTGGCTTTATCGATTGAGCTGACAAAAGGAGTATCGTTGAAGACGAGCGTTGGAACCGAGGACGAGGTGGTGTTTCGTATGTTTTTTACAAATGACCAAAAATTTTTACTACCTTTGGGACATTGTAGAATTTTTTGCCGTAATTTTTGATCATGTAAAAATTTGGTTCGTCGAATATGAACGTTACAGGTCTTTCTAGCTTGTTGAAACTTTTTCCGGTTTTCCTCTGTAGGGTTGGCTTTATAACTTCGGAAGCTTACTTCTCTAACCCTAATAACCTCTTTACAGCTCGAATCAAACCATGAGTTTTCTTTGGGTTTGATAGGTTTCACCCTATTCGGGATAAAATTTCTCATTCCACAAAGAATTAAGTTTGTAATCATATCTGCACTGGAATCTACGTCACTATCGAGGAAGCATAGTGACCAGTTAAAGTTCCTGAAGAAAACATTGAGACCGTCCCAGTTGGCTTTCTCATACTGCCAAACGGTTCTCTTGGGAGTTTTTTCTTTAACTGTGTTTTGGTGGTACGAGAAATTCGCAGATATGACACAATGGTCTGATGTGCCTAGAGGCGATAATACACTTATAGTGTATTTATCAGGGTCAGAGGTAAGAAACAAATCTAGAGTGTTGGCGGATTGACCTGCAACGTCAGGAATCCGAGTAGGCTCGTCGACCAGCTGAGTTAGGTTGTTTATCTCAGCAAAAATCTCGACATACCTTCCTTCGGGTGTTGTCTGACCCGAATAGCGTAGCCACGAAGAATTATGTACATTGAAATCGCCCGTAACAACGATTTCACTGCGCGGAAAATGGGAAATAATTCTCTGGATGGAGTCGGATAGTGCATCGAATTCGTTGGAAGTCGAATTACTATCCAAACTAGGACTACGATAAATAAAACAAGTATGGATGATGCGCTTATGGATGGTGAATTTAAACCACATGAAATTAAAGTTCGTATTCAAACATGAACCATATTGTGGTTGAAGCTGATAAGCTACATCACTGCGAACATACACGGCGAGACCATGATGTGGAAAAAATAGAGGCACTAAGCTATACCCATGTAGGCTGAATTCCGAGTGATCGGTATTTTCCCCTACCTGGGTTTCACTTAGTGCCAAAACAGCTGGCCTGTTTTTCACAGTATGGACATATGCAGCACAAAAATTCTGCCTCAGTCCCCGAATGTTGCTGTAGTCAACCCTAAATTCACCCACCATTACAATAAACAGACATAAAAAACCAAATCAGACAGTTATCTATGCTGATATCAAGTTTGGGCCCCAAATGACTTCACAGTACAATACTACTAGTGTTATGCCTAAAAGCTTCGCGGAAAGTAAAAGACTCAAAGCGAAATCCAATAATGGCATTTTTTGGGCATTTCACGGAAAAGCTCTGTTTATTTAACTATACCTACTATAACACCAAAAATATACAAGTTTTCATTTAACATTTAAGTTTTTTTTTTTGCTTGACGAGTTCTACGAGCCCTTGGAGGAGACGTATACGAGCAGTGCCCTAGCTATGACATTAAAATTGTCCTAGTCGATTTTAACGCGCAGCAAAGGAAGAGAAGACGTTTTTGGTGACATTGTCGGAAGGCACAGCCTGCACGACACCACCTCCGACAACGGAATCAGGCTGATCGCCTTCTCTGCGGGACGAAACATGGAAATATCCACAAAGGGACCTGGAAATATTTTGATCAATCGATCGTCAACCAGATTGCGATCGCCGCAATGCTCTCCTCCAGTATCAGGGATGTCCGAATGTTCCGAGGAGCCAACGTTGACTCGGACCATTACCTTGTTGTAGCCAAGGTATAGCTTCGGATACCTCGAACACAGCCAATCCGAAGAAATGCTGTGAGGAAGTTTGACGTCAGGCGGCTACAATCGCAAGAGATTGCTAGGTCCTAGGTCCTATGTCGCCAGCATCAAGTGTTCCAAACCAGTGGCAACATTGCTAAAAATGTAGGCATGAGGTTCGGAAGTTTTACCAAAAGGTAAAAAGAAGCTATCAGGGCTATAGAGCCCGAACCGAAGCGAAGAAATTCTTCGGGTGATCTTCGCTCCTTTATGCATAGACGGGGAATGGAGGAAAATAAACAACAACGAACTGTGTACAGCGACATCGACCTAGTCGCAAAAGTGAAAAGGCAAAGACTCAGGTGGCTAGGTTATGTAGAGCGGATGGACACCAATGCTCCGGCCCGAAAAGTCTTTGAATCTATCCCCGAGGGACGGCGCATTAGAGGAAAACCACGAAACTGGTTGCGATGGCAAGTGGAAGAGGACTTTAACCAACTTGGCGTGCGAAACTGGTAGCAGCTAGCTCAGGACAGAACTGGCTGGAGAAGGATTGTTGGTTGATCCCCTGTTCCACACCACACTGTAGCGCCAGCATAAGTAAGTAAGTAAGCACAGTAAAGGGCAAAAATGAACTATCATGCGAAATTAAGACAATTTATCTTCTTCTTCCGGCGAGCGGCGATTGTCACAACTCTCTGGTTCACATAAGGTTCCACTTGTGGGGTTCACCCAGTTGACCTCACAAAACGTCGACAGGGACAGGTCTCTCGGCTTTGGATTGTTCCATG
>OX439483.1:136021460-136188418 GCA_949320155.1 Melangyna quadrimaculata | reverse complement strand
ATTGTGGATGTAACATTATAGCATCTAAGATTTTTTTGTGGTATTCGGTCAGAAATAATATAAATAACGAGAATATGAGATTGCTCCCGCTTGAAAAGGTGTGCTATTTGCAGGAAAAATCAAAACTCTCTGTTTTTTTGTTATTTTACAATATAACTTTGGAAATAAGCATCTTAGAAAAAAAAAACATCAAACTAAAATTTGTTTGTTATAAAAAAGATGATATTTATATAAAAACTTCTTAGTGTTATATTTTTTGTTGCTATTCAGCGTTGAAATCAGAAAAAAAGCTGTAAAGAAACAGAGTAGTTTTGAAGCGCTCAAACTATTAATGTGAACTCAAGTACTTTAGGGAGTAACCAAATAAAAATATCGAAAACCCGATTCAAAATCGGTCCTGATAGGTTTCGGCATGAGAGATAATGTTAATTAAGTGCACCGCGAAATTTTTGCGTCAATGCAGTGGTGCAAAGTTAGACATTCAAGCTGGGCGCTAATTTTTGTACTTACTTGGAACCCTTAAACCATCGTAAAAATATCGTTATAATAATTATTTTATTTTGTTAGTGACATTAGAAGCGTTTTTTAAAAGAAACAAGATTTGTATGAAAAAAATGCTTTTTTAAATAAATTTAAATAATTATTTTAAAATAATTAAAATACTAATTTCTTGTGGAGAATATTATAACAAGCTAATTTTGTCTTGATGTTTTTATTTTCTAAGATGCATATTTTTAAAGTTACATAGTAAAATATAAATAGCACAGCAAGCGAGAGCAACCTCATATA
Organism: Melangyna quadrimaculata; assembly: GCA_949320155.1. Lineage (NCBI taxonomy): Eukaryota > Metazoa > Arthropoda > Insecta > Diptera > Syrphidae > Melangyna > Melangyna quadrimaculata. Next base: position 136,187,629 of record OX439483.1, on the reverse strand, counting down.
TTCTCGTTGTTTATATTATTTTTGATCATACACCACAAAAATCTAAGAAACTATATATTACATCCATGCCAAAACCTAATTTGCCTGGACAAAATATATCTTTTTGAAAACAAAAATTGGAGTTTTAAAACTTATTATTCAAAAACTTTTCACTAACTTGATGTTAAAATGAATAAAATGCACGACTTGATCACCTCTAACTTGTAGTCCAGTGCATTTATAATCTGACACAGCAGTTTGTTAAACCCCCAAATTTTATTTTTTATTCGAAAGTTAAAATAAAATATCTCGGTTACTGTCAGCCTTAAAAAAAAGTATGAAGAACAACGAAGTTACAAAATTTAAGCTAAGAATGTTTACGTTCGTTATCCACAATTTAAAAACATATCTTAGAAACGTTTGTTGGGCTCAAAGTTCTCAAAAATGTCTCATCGTTGATAAATAACCTAAAATCATGTGTCATATGCTTAGATTATTCCAAAACAAAAATTTAATTTTGATAAACTTCTGACTCCCCATCCTCCAGCCAATGCGAATATTTTAGCAGAATTTGGATATGCTGTAGAGGACAAAATTCTGCCAAGAAAATTAGACAATAACTTTAGGCCCATTTGCTTATACGACTGATGAATGTTTTAGTTTAACGCGTATGTTCCACTTTTTTCTCAGCATAAACTCTAACAAAAGTTCTTATGTTGCACTGAAATGTAACTTAAGTTTCTTTTCAGCAAATGGTGTTTATATTTTAGGAATTAAGGTTTTTTTTTTGAGAAACTTACAATATTTTTACAATTTTCTGAAGCTATTGGTATGAAAAGGTTTAAAAAAAAAATTGGATAACGAATGTTATCCCCAAGTCTTGCTATAAAAAACATGTATAAAAATATACTGTTCTATAGCTATAGTATTTTATAAAATATTAAAATCTAGGAGAAGTTATAATGCAATATTATAACTAGTGGGCCAATTATAGCGACCAGTAAGGACCATCAGTAAAAATTTTCTTTTGTATAATTTCATGTGTTATAAAAAGATTTGAAATATAAAAGTGGTACGAATCGATAACAAATCCATTAAAATATTTTTTTCTGGCAAAAAATAATTCCAAGAATAAATTTTGTAAAAAAAAGCACTTATTTATTTTACTGATGGAAATACTGAACAGCTGTCAATTCACAAAAAATGGAACATTTCGTTTCAGTTTTCTGTGTTCCATTTTTTTTACTGTTCTACTCCATCAGTAAAAAAATTACTGAAGCATTTTGCATCATTAAAAATAATAAAAGGTTGTGGCTAGAGGTTTGACATTTAATTACTGATATAATTTTACTGATTGCTATAACCGCCCGTACGTAAAAAATTTCAGTTTACACCTGTTTCAACTTTTACTGATGGTTTTTACTGATCGCTATAACTGGCCCCTAAGAATACTACAAACATTTGACAATCATCATGGTTTCTATAATGAACAGGAAGTTCGATCCCAGCATTACTGCATATTAGTTTGTTTTTTGTTCTACAAATGCAAAAACAAAGAAGAATCTTTAAAACTGTCCTGTTTTCTTTTTTGTAAGCCCCCAAACCAAAGAGAACTCATCAAAATTGAGTGCAAAAAAATAAGGTGTGAAAATGCATTAAGAAAATTCTCCATGCCGAAAATGTTAAAGTGTTGGTTGATGATGAAGATGTGATGAAGCTGATGATGACACTCGCATTGTGTGCACATCTTTATCTACAATAACTAACTATGATGTTAGAGGAAAACTTCACAACGCAACGGTTTCGTCAAAATCTATAATGAAAGAAAAAAAAATTATGCACAAGTGTAGACAGATCCACAACCTCAACAAACTTATCCTATGTGAAGTTACAACTTAATACTGTGTACTCCTTCCGGCTTAGGAATTAAACAATATTAACAAAACAAAGTAAAAAAGAATCACACAAAAGTAATTTGCATAACAAAAACATATTGAAAGAAAAAACTTCTGCAGTTTGCAAACTTATGTAGCTTTAGCTCGTGGACTCTTGTTGTTGTTCTTTGTGATACACAGCGGTTGTAGAATGTTGTGTTTGCTTTATTTGCCCATTACAGCCAACTTATTTTTCCAACAGTTAATTACAGCTGTCGTTGGTTTATTAGAAGCAAAACAAACAAACAAATTTAGCGTATGTTGAAATCGTTATATTATTGACTTTATTCATACAAATTCTAAACTCAGTTAATTACCTATAGGCTAGTAAATATACCGGAATATGAGAGGAAGTAAGGAACAATTGCGTTCACGGGTTTTTATTTTTGAATATGTTTGTCTGGAACTAAAGCTTGCTCAAACCACAAAATTCGACCAAATCCACCCTTGCATTTCTGAGAGAATGGTCATTTTTCAATGTTTTTGGTATAACTCGAAAACTAAGCCGAATTTGGAATTTACCTTTAAACACTTTTTGTAAGACATAAGATTTTCTACCATAATTGACAATTCAAAAAAATTTATAAAAAAAATTAAACAGAAAAATGTAACAACCTAAAAAAATCAGAAAATCATTGATTTTAAATTTTTTACTAAAATGCTCATAACTCTTGTTTGGCTAAAGAAAGGTGGAAGACATATACAAATGAAAAAAAATGAGAGACTCGAAACTATATTTTGACGCATAGAAATTTTTTGATTGTTGAAAATTATCGAAAATGTACCAATTTAAATATAACCATTTTTTTGTTATTTTTGCTTTTTTTGCTCGGAAGCCTCTTTTTACTTGTAATGCATTGGTACTATATTCTTGGAATAATTTAGGGTCGAGATTTTGATCAAATATGTCATAACAATAATATATAAAGTGGGTCCCGCAATACTATCTGTCCGTATGTTTATTTGTATGCACCTAGACCTACAGACTGAACAGATGGGTCGATTTATTTAAAATTTGGTACATTTTGTTTTTAGGTATGTTTTATAAATAATATTGGATTTTTTGGAACAAAAATAAAGGTGCCGGCCATACGAAAAAGTTTTATAGATTCTCGGATTTCTCGTTAGCGACTCAACTGATTTCGATGAAATCTTGAACGTGATAGATGTTAAACAACATTAACAGTACTGCATACCAAAATTAAAAAAAAAGAATAAAGAAAAAAATCTTTGTTTTATTTTTTTAAGTAAATATATTGTTGATTACGAGCAAGAAAAGCAAAAAAACAAGAAATGGTTATTTTTAAATGGATATCTTTTCGCCAATTTTGGAGAACAAAAAATTTTCTATGTGTCATATTATAGGTTTGAGTCTCTCCTTTTTTTCATTTGCACATGTCTTCCTACTATCTTTAGCCAAACAAAAGTTATGAGCATTTTAGTAAAAAATTTAAAAATCAATGATTTTCTGATTTTTTTACGTTGGTTTTTGTTTAATTTTTTTTATAATTTTTTGGAATTGTCAATTATGGTAGAAAATCTAATTTCCTACAAAAAGTGTTTTGGGGTAAATTCTCAAATTCGGCTTGGGTTTCGAGTTATACCAAAAACATTGAAAAATGACCAGTGTGACCATTCTCTCAGAAATGCATGGATGAATTTGGTTGAATTTTGTGGTTTGAACAAGCTTAAGTTCCAGACAAACATATTCAAAAATAAAAACCCGTGAACGCAATTGTTCCTTACTAAATGGTATATTGACTAGCCTACTAGTAGATAAATGTTTATGATTGTCTTAAATTTAGTTTTCCATTTGACATTCTTTATAGCTACTAGAATTTGAAGGTCAATTAAATTCAATTCTAATATGCGTTTTGCGTCTTAAAAGGTTAAGACAGCATCTAACTGTTTAGCCCACTTGAACTTTTAATTGATTTATATTCGATCACTACACTTAAAACAGAAGTGCTCTTTTTTTCCAATTGTTGTTTAACTTCGTTACGGATACTAACACAATTGATAGAGGCAACAAAATTATCGAATGGAAAGACCTACAAATTATAGAAATACATTAGACCGTTCTATATACATTATGTATGTATGTATGTATATCGCAAGTAAATATTTATTTTTAATCGATTTCTTTTTGTTTTGTTTCAGAAAATCATAGCTTAATTTCTATTTGTAGGTATGCTCTTCTAATTTAATGTTTCTTAAGAAAAAGCTGAAAAGTCGGCCAAAATTTGTATTATACATACATATAGTTAATAGGGGAGGGGCTAAAAATATTCACAAATATGTTAGTAGTCTTGAAACTTTAACGGCCAATTTCTTGACAAAGTTCTAAATCCTAAAACTCGGTTTATCGAAAAATTAAATCTTGATTGAGTTCTAACTCATTTCTCCACTTATTTCTAACGCTTTAGAGCTCCGATTTAGATCTCAGTTTGAGATAATAATAATGAGCTGTTGGAATTGACAAAATTCTAACAAATATCTAAAGGAACTTCCAAGAAAAGAGTTGTTTTTTTTTACTTTTATATTTAATGCCTGCTTAACATTGTACTTTTTTCCAAATCAATGGAAAAAAGCTAAAGTAATTGCCATATCTAAACCTGGGGAACCTAAAACAGATCCATTTAGTTATCGACCTATTAGTCTGCTCAACAATATTGGTAACATTTTTGAAAAAATAGTTAAAAACTATTTAGTTAACCATATAACAGAATATTAAGTACTGCCAAAACAAAAATTTGGTTTTCGATCAGGACATTGTACAAATCATCAAGTTGTTAGAATAAAAAATCATATTAAGCAAGGCTTGACTTCGAAAATGCCTACAGGGTTGGTTTTGTTGGACATTGAGAAGGCGTTTGATACCGTTTGGCATGAAGCTCTTTCATACAAAATGATAATGTTAAGATTTCCTCTATTCTTGGTCAAAATCATCCAAAGTTTTTTGAAGGACAAATTTTGTTCTGTATTTATTGGAAATTGCAATTCAGATTATTTGGACATCCCTTTTGGAGTTCTTGAAGGATCAGTTTTGGGTCCTATTCTTTTCAATATTTTTGTGACAGACTTTAGTATCACTTGTAACAATACACTTTGGGGTTTGGGCAATGTTTGCATATGAGACTGCAATATACTCTCACTGCGTAAGCCCTGTTAATATTATGTCTTCCCTGCAAAAAACTATTTTAAGAAGTGGAAAATTAAAGCCAATGCTACTTAATCTCAAGTCGTTTTCTTCAAACGTCGTATAAAAAGCAGTTATTTACCATCAACTTGCCTTACATTTTATAATACCGATATACAATTGGAAAATCAATGTAAATATTTGGGCATAAAATTGGATACTTTTCAAAATCATACTGCAGTTACTATTAAAAAAATGAATATGTATATTAGAATACTATATCCATTTATCAGTCGAAGTTCAAAGCTGAGTACGGAAAACAAACTTATTTTATTTAAAACCATTTTTCAACCTATCTTGTTATACGGAGCACGTGTCTGGTACGATTGCGCGACTATACTCTATAACTCTATAAACAAAGAATATAATACTAAGAACATAATAATTTTAATTTTTGTATTTAATAATTAAATAAGGACATTGTGCCACACGTGCAAATCCGGCGTAACTGGCTTGCCTTTTTCGAAGCCAGTAGTAGTTGTGAAGCCAGTAAAGCAGCAAGTGGACTTGTTCAGAATTGTATATAAAGCGATCTTGATAGCCGTTGGTGAATTAAATAATTCGGTCACAACTTTTAAGGATAAGGCGTGACCAAGAAACTTAAACATTTCCAAAATAGGCAACAACTTTGAAATATGATTAAATGACAGCTATGATTTTGATGGATTTAAAAATCTCTTTAAAAGTCGAATTAATTGGGATTCAACTGTTCGCTCGGGAAATATGTGATTTTGGGGCTTTCGGCTGGCATTATTTGAAACACAATATTCTGTTACCGATTTGTCAAGCCATATGCTGAATTTACATGTATCTTCATCTGCAAATATGAAGAAAAGTAGAGCGGGAAAGAAGTATGCCAAACAACCGAGCGTTTGAAATAGAACAATCATGAAGATGAATATTTTCGTCTTCATATCTGCATTATGACACTTCCTATAATCTGAATGTATGAAGATCTTCTGCATTTTTGTCTTCTCTCTCTAAACAACAACAGCCGTATTTATTAGATTTCACTAATACTCGGTTCAACCTCGGAATAGTTAAACCGAGTCGAAGCACTTACTCCGGGTTTACGCCACGTCAAAATAATCCCTATTTATAAAATATTTCCTCATCGGTTTTAGTTACGCCTGCCTTATGTCAAATATTCTATCAAAAAAATCACCAATCTAAAACTCTGGTTATTATAAACGTAAACAAACCTCAGCTGATTTCCATTATTATTCGCTTAAGTAGTTTAGTTATTGGTAGAGTTATATGTTGTAGTCATATTTTGGTAAAAAAAATAACTAATAGATAATAAAAATAAATCAATACATTCTGAAAAACTAGGATAGCTCAAAAAAGGTATATTTAAATTGTAAATATAGCATGTATATAATTTCCAGATCACAACAGACAAAACTTAATATTTTTGTTTATGTTCATAGATATTTCTCCGACAACTAATCATCCCTCGGTGTCATGTGAGCTAAACGAGTTTTATACTGCTTTGGCCTTCTCCTTTTTCCAGTAATGTTTAACCATTTAAAGAATTTAAATGATGTATTAATATAAAATAAATATACTCTTTCTTAGTAACAAAAATGAAAAAAATTGTTTGCACTCCTCTTTGTAAATTTCAGACGATGGCATGTCAAAATGACATTTAGATACTAAAACGGCTTTACTCCGGCTTTAAACCTCCTATGAACCAGTTTTAGCTTACTCCGCTTCTATTCCTGGTATATATTTTTTTTAAATAAGCTTTCCAGGTTTAGAGGCGTTGTAAAGTCGGAGTAACTTAACGCTGCCGCTAAACCGAGTTAATAAATAAGGCTGCAAAAGTAAAAAGTAAAATTTATATTTTGTATCCCCTTTTTTTTGCATAAGTAAGAGGAAGTACATGTATCTTCGTCTGACTTATGCAAAAAAAGGGGATACAAAAAAAAAATAAACCAATAGAATGTCAAATTAAATTGAAGAAATTTTGTAAAGATGATGTATTTGGAAAACATTTAACAAATTTGAATTTGTTTTAGATAAAATAATTTATTTGCTCGGGAATTTAAGGGATTTTGGGTGGCATTAGGAACGAAATATTCTGCGTACGCCAAATTGTGTGTGTTGTGTTGTGTTGTGTTGTGTTGTGTTGTGTTGTGTTGTGTTGTGTTGTGTTGTGTTGTGTTGTGTTGTGTTGTGTTGTGTTGTGTTGTGTTGTGTTGTGTTGTGTTGTGTTGTGTTTAGTTGTGTTGTGTTGCTGTGTAGGAAGTATATGGAATGACAGCGACACACGACTCCACTTGACGAGCAAGTTGCTTAAGTTTGTGTCTGTTGGTAAGAAAATGTGAGTTTATTGCCACTGGCTAGCCAGTACTAGCTCGTGTGGTCTCAGTGTAGTAAATAACATACGTAATACCTTATTAGTCTCCTCATATTAAATATTATACCTAAATACTGTTTATAGTTTTTAAAACATTAAACTTAACCTTAATAGTCTCCTAATTTTTAAAGATTTTAATTTATACCAAAAAGTTTAAAATCTTTATTAATTTTGTTGTTTATTTCTTATAGAGTAGGAGCCCAGGGCCGCCAGACAAACGTCATTTTATCAAAGCTAATATTTTTTCTATGGTAGCTAAGAACAAATGGATACTAAGAATCTTCAATCCTGGTGCAATTAAGAGGTAGCGAGTGATAAAGTTGCATACGAATCATGCAACTTTGCGTTATTTTATCAAAGCTGAACTTTTGATATGTCTTAGGAGATGGTGTCATTTACTTTATTGGACACTTGCCAGATATCTACAGTGGGGCCTAACGTGAGCCAGACACTTTAAATATGTCAAACTTATCGTGCCATTTACGTTGTAGTTTTAAAGCTAATATTTATATGTTTTATTGGCAACTGTTCAAAAATAATTCCCCATCAGCTATACATCTAAAATGGGGCGTATTCATTAGCCAGGCACTTAAGAACAGCTAAGATAAGCGAAACACGTTTAAGTAACAAAGAATTATTATTTTGACAGTTTTAAGGTGATGTAAGGCCCCGCTGTGGGTGTCTTCCTGATAAGAAAACATAAAGCACGATTAGTTTGACAGATTTCACGTGTCTGGCTCACTTTAGGTTCCACTGTAGATGTCTGGCAAGTGTCAAATAAATTAAATGACACCATTCCCTAACACATATCAAAAATTCAGGTTTGATAAAATAACGCAATGTTGCAACATTTGTATGCAACTTTAACACTCGCTACCTCTTAATTGCACCCGGATTGAAGATTCTTAGTATCCATTTGTTCTTAGCTACCATAGTATCTGTTCGCAGACAAAATCTTAGCTTTGACAAAATGACGTATGTCTGGCGGCCCTGGGCTCTTAGTCTATTACGTTGAACTACATTTACATTTTCCTCTGTGCAATAGTGGCTTATCTGACTTTAAAATTAGTTATAATAGTATTTTGAAGGATAATGAATACATAGTCAAAACGCTTTTATTTTTAGTGCATGTTGCAAAAAGAAAACCAAAGCTATCTTTCTTTGTTTTAAAACTACTAGTGTTTTAGTACGGGGCATTTAGACTTTTGCCGGGAAATAATATGGTTGACTTTCACATTCGAAAGAGTATTGGTACACGATTCTAAAACTATATTTTGCACATTTGTACCTAGTGTCATTTAGCCGCCATTTTGTTTTTAATGGTCGCTTGGGTTTTGGCGCGTAACTCGCGTATTATTCATCCTAGACGAAAAAGTTTTTCTACAAACTTGTAGCAAATTTAATTGTCTATAAAATATGTTAAGCAATTTTGTTCGCCAATCTTTATGGTTTATTTTTTTGTTTTTATTTATAATTTAAAAGTTAAAGAGCTTTTTGTTCAAAAAAGCAGGTGTTGATTTTTTTATGTTCACCATATCTATTTTTGTCACTAAAAAAAATTGAATAAATAGTACCGATAAAAATGGTAGAGCTTTCAATCATCTTAACCTATGAAAAATAAAATTTAATTTAAACTAACAAAATAGTTTAAGGATCACCTATTTTTTAAGTTAAATATTTTGTAGAAAACATTTTAATATGCCGGAAAATAAGGCTTTTCTCTGAATTAAAATTAATTCAAACAAAAGTTTAGAATTCGAATGTAAACAAAAACTGCTGAAAATGTGAAGGCTTTCACTAAACTGATTAGACGTGGACCGAACCGATTTAATTCCTGACAAATCTGTTTCAAAAACGAAAAAAATGTGATTAACCAAGGACCCTGGCCCTCAGGCACTTATGAAATTAGTCGCATGTTCATGCAAGACGGGTTGTGGAGGAGCTTGTGGTTGCCCTAACGCTGGTCTTCATTGTTCATCTGTTTGTAAGATCTGTGAAGGGGAGACATGTGAGAACGTCCAGGAAATCTCTGTCTTTTTGGATGAAGATTACCTAGAAGGTGACGACGACGCAGTGGTTCAGTGCAATACTTTTGTGGAGAATAGACGAAACTTCCATATGATCTTTTCTGAGAATGGAAATGGTAATGACGGAGAAATGACCACCATCGGACCTTTCAAAAACAAAGAAGACGGATTGCCAATGGTAAGAATATTTAAATTGACTCGTGGACTAGGCCTCCTGGAGAAACCACACAAAAAAAAAACACGCCGACGCACGAGACGCTGCGCTTTAAAACGAAAGTGACTCATATGGTTTACATATAGGTAAGTCGTTTTGGCAGTGAAAAAACTCTACCTCCTGGGTGGCGTGGCAAAGAGTTATAAAGGTTCAAAAAATCAATAGCAAAGTGAAATCTATTGTTTGCAAAGAAATCTGTTATAAAAAAGTTAAGATTATTGAAAGCTCTACCACTTTAATGGGAACTATTTATTTAATTTTTTTAGTGACAAAAAAAAGATATGTATAAAAAACTCTATAACTTTAAAACCATAGGCGTTAGCAAAAAAATTTGCTTAACATATTTTATGGATAATTAAATTTGCTACAAGTTTGTCGTTCAACTTTTTCGTCTAGGATAAAAAAATACGTGACTTACGCTTCTAAACCCAAGCGACCGTTAAAAACAATATGGCGGCCAAATGACACTATAGGTACTGTTGTGCAAAGTGTGGGTTTCGACTCGTGTACTAATACTTTTTCGTATATTAGAAGCTAAATTTGCCTCGAATTTTTGCCAGCTGTAGGAATATTATCATTCGAAAATCTCGTATTGATAAAATGATCCCGTATACGGAATTCCCGATTTTATGTATATGAGCTCCAGAGCGATAACCGTTATTCAAATTCAAAGTCTGAAGTCTCTATCATTTTTGTCGGGACATTTTTTTTTTTTTTTTGTGACAAAAAAAAAATGGTGAAAATAAAGAATTCAACACCTACTTTTTTGAACAAAAAGCTCTTTAACTTTTAAACCGTAAAGATAAGCGAAAAAACTAGCTTAACATATTTTATAGACAAGTTTGTAGCAAAACATTTTCGTCTAGGATGAATAATACGCGAGTAACGCGCCAAAACCCAAGCGACCATTAAAAACAAAATGGCGGCTAAATGATACTAGGTACAAATGTGCAAAATGTGGTTTTAGACTCGTGTATTAATACACTTTCGAATGTGAAAGTCAAACCTGACTTTAGATTTATTTCCCAGAGCCTCATATAACGAATTCTAAAAGCCCCGTACTATTTGAAAACAACCCGTTTCTTAGTTTTGCTCTATTGAAAATAATGAAAAATGCAGTTAGGCCCTTATTGCACTCACGGCCTCAATGTAGGTATTGATAAACCGATTCATGTTGCTCTTTAGAATATAAAGTTCAAATATGTCATTCAAAATATCCATAAACTTTATTACAAAATTTCAATATGATTTATATTCTTCTTTTAATTTTTTTTTTTACCGCTACATCTCGACTTCCTTATGATCTTAACCCGATTGTTCCTGTCCACCCTATAGTCATCTACGTACCACCACGAACCGCTATACCATTAACGATGTTTTATTACTCACCTTAAAAACAGGCTAACAAAACGAAACTAAGCAAAAGAAAATTTTTCAAACAAAAAAAAAAAAACAAAAAACGATCACATCTTTTTAAATATCACCTACTAACGTGGATCACAAAAATCATTTTGTCCGCTTCGCTTCTAAGCTAAACCACCAGGGCCGTATTTGAAGGCGTCAAAGCCACAGGGTGTTTTTTTTTTTTTTTTTTTTTTTTTTTTTGAAAATTTTAAATATTTTTAAAAAATGATATGTTGAATATAAAAATCATGACTGTATTAAGCAGCTAAGGAAGGTAACGGCAGTTTGACTATTTTGAGGATTTTGATTTTTATCTTTTTAAAGAATAAGTTTAGAAGTCTGAAACTTTAGAAAATGATGCATGCTGGCGTTTTAAATGTTTGAAATTAAATATTTACTCTTTAGAATTTGTGACCTTAAAATCTTCTAATTAATAGAAATTAAATGGGCTTCAGGTGAGCTGAAGCCCATTAAACTTTTATTACTTAAATATTTACTCTTAAATGGAGAAAATTAAAGTTTAACAGTGCTTTAAATTATTCTTGATTGCGTCCATACATGCATTGATTTATCTTTGATTTGTAGAGCTACTCTAGACTCTAGATTTTCATAGATTTGTGTGACCGATTCTCGGACGCTAGTTGTTAAAAAACTGTCATTTCGGAGGCCCGAATAGTTTGCCCTGTGTCAACTCCAGCTGTGCATTGGAATAAGTTCGCATCACAAACACGGTCCATCCGCACAGCAGAAGCAGCATCATCAGCGGCAGTGTCGCTCAACATTGCAGTGAATCTATCGCCCGCCCAACACACATTCTAAACCAAAATCAAAACCAAAAAAAGAACAGACTCCCTGTGTGCCCTTGCATTCTAAGCAGTCAAATCTGCGAAGATGTAGGAGACTTGGCCAAAACATATTGGCTCATTGGTTAACTATTCAGTTATTTTATGTTATTTTTTTGGTTGTTGTTGTTTTTGTCTGTCCTGTGGACCTTTGAATGTGACTGACGACGGTCGGTGGTGGTGGTGGTGGTGTGGTGTTAGTGTTAAAGTAGTAACAACCAGAGGCTGTTCTTGGCTTTGGTTATATTTTGTTTCTCGTGATGGTGTTGTGTTTTTTGGCTTTGGGTTTTTTTGTTGTGCAGTTTTTGAGGCAAAAAGGCTTATGGCAATGCATTTGGATGTCGTTCGTTTGGTCGTTTTTACTTTACTACCTTTGGCTTGGTGGATTCTGCTGTACCTATACTTATAGTAATAGCTGATAGAGCTCTGGCTATCTGGCTGATGGTGTTGCTGCGCGCAATGAAAAGCTTTTACCGAGATTTATTGTCGCCAGAGTTCGTGGGCTTGCATAAGGTTAATATGGTTGTGATACGTATTTTCATTTGTTTGCAGATCAGGTCATAGACCTGAATCTATAGGATTTACCTACAGGGGGATGGAGGACATGCTGTTCTTGCGATTCTAGAATTGAGTTTTAACTTTTTTTTGTGTTTTTTTTTTTTTTTTGTATTTTGTTATTATAATTCCTTGGTGTGACTTTTGTTGTGGTTTTTCAATGCGGTAGTGGGTGAGTGGCTTTTGTCAAATACGACATCAATACCGATCTGATGCTGACAATGTTGATGATAATAATATAACAGCATGGTGCAGATAGATAAATGGATTGAGAATATAATCAGAGGATCAGCGTTACGCTAATCTTTTTGTCAACTAATATTTTTAAAGATTTACCATTTTTGAAGTCGCAATATCTTGCAACTTCTCTCTTATACGTAAAAAAGTGTTATAATATTTTTTCTAGAGAATTTATTAAAATCATATGAATGGTTTTTTTTTATAATACAAATTCTATATACTACTGAAATGCATCAGCCAAGTAGAAGACATAGCATTATTTGATTGGACTTGTTGAATTATTGATTCAAAATAGCTTTTAATGAATTAGCTATTTTGAATCAATAATTCAACAAGTTCAATTAAATAATGCTAAGTCTTCTACTTGGCTGATGTATTTCAGTAGTATATAGAATTTGTGTTATAAAAAAAACCATTCATATGTAAACAATGAGGCCACGGGTAACAAAATTTCCAACAATTCTTTATTAGAAATTCTAATTGGATTCGAAATAGTTCACAATTGATTTTCGCTGTAAAATTGATGTAAGCTGAACTAAACTTTATTAAAATTGCGTTTTGGCAAAGCCCTCACTGTCAACTGAAGAGTGAGAACGCCGGTACGAAACGCAAATTTTTAAGGACTAAAGGCCGTTAAAAGCTATTTGGAACGAATATTAAAATCTACAAAATAAGACCAAAATATTTTCCGTCAAATTCGCCATGTAAAAAAGTTAAAATAGGTATTTTCAACTTTTGGTTATTTTTTGAAACATTGATATCATACAAATTATGCCTGCTAGAAAAAAATTGTTAATGTTGAAATTCCATTACGATAATTTTTCGATACCTGTATTTTCGACATTTGGCGCTATTGAAAAAAAGCCAAGATCTTGTGACTTATATTTTTGTAGAAAATATTATGGTGTTCAAAGTGGAAGTTTTTTTTTTCGAAAACTTCGTCATTTTAGAGTAAGACACAAATAACAAGAAATTTAGAACTTTTTTAAAATAATTATATATTTAAAACGGTTGTTTTCAAGAAAAACCTTTTAACTTGCTCCGTTAAGGGATCACTCGATGTACAAACTTAGCATTCAGATGTTTTCGAAAATTTAAACCATTTTGGAGTTTTACGTGAAAATTGAGCATTTTCGAGATTTTACGTTTTTTTTTTGTTTGAAATTTCGATAGCTTTTTAAGTTTAAGTTTAAGTTTTTTTCTTGCGGATGGCAAGATATACAAGTTTTGTATGAAATACTTTTCGATAACATTTACCGTTTCGGACTTATATGTGAAAAACTGATATTTTTGACATTCAACCTTGAATAACTATTGATACTCATACGATATGAAAGTGGACTTTCGCAAAAGTATTGTTAATACCAAAATAATAATAAATAAATAATTGCGTTTAAAAATGTGCACTTGAATTTTTTTGGAAGAAAACGTACAATTTGCCTGGGCTAAAGAAGACTTTTTACCCAATAATGAACATTTTTACGCTCCAACAACATAACTCGAATTTTAGGTGCTCTCGGACAACGATGTGTTTGGCTTGCTTGAGAACGATAAAGTCTGAGGCAGTTGGAGAAGATGGGGTGCCTGTTAACAAGATTATTAGTAAAATTTTACCTGTCATATTTATGTGATAAGTTTTTGCATTACAACCTCATCGTTTCCCGATTGATGGAAGCTAGCTTAGGTGATCCCGGTGGCTAAAAACAATAATGTATATCAGCGGTTAAAACTAATTTATTTGGCAGATGGAGTGGTAGCGAACTATTTGGATATAAAAAGAAATTCAAAGATGCTGTTATTAAGTTTAAAAGTTTGAGCAAAACCAAATAATTGAAAAATTCTTGAACTCGCAGATGCCTTTAAATGTCGCGTACTAAATGGAAGCTGTGAAGGTGGTCGTAGTGGTGGATTCACTTTTATCCGTGGAGCAGCGTGTTCAGTGATAGATTAATGTTTCTTATCTGAAGATTGGATCTACATTTTTGATGAGTTTAGAGTTGGAGTAAAAACATTTTCGGACCAAATGCCGTTGGAGGTATCTTTCAAATTAGGAACATCTCGTGTTGGAACATCTGAACCAGAGCTTGGCCTTCTTCAGAAGCTTCTTTGGAAAGCTACAAAGAGTTATTTCAACGTAATTTAGACAGGGAACTTGAAAATCAGATAATCTTGAACTTTTTATGTAATCTCAACGTGGACACCTTAACAAATGTTATCAAAAAAGCGGCACTACAAAAAACATCGGGAAGGAAGGTTTTGCAAAATAATCAGAAGTGGTTTGACAGTGATAGAAACCTATCTTTTGCGTGCTTGAAAGTTGTCAGAAGTACTAATAACATCAACTTTAAGAAATTCTCTACGACACGGCAAAAAAAAGCTTCAAAGTGTTATGCAAAGAAAAAAAACGTAATTTTGATCAAAGAAACATAGACAAAATAAACAAAGCAAAAACTTCAATGGAGTTCTGGAAAGCAGTCAGACTTGTAGGTGGAAAAAAGATTACAGCTCGTACAGTTCTGCACGTAGAAGAATTAAAAGTTCATTTTGTGAATCTTCTCAATACATCCCAAATATCTCCATCATTTCAGTATGCAGCGCCTTTGATAGTAGATGAATACCTGGATGCTCCTTTTTCTCAAGCTGAGGTGAAAACGATCATTCAAAATGCCAACAATGATAAGGCTCCGGGGGAGGACAGAATACCGTTCGAATATTTTAAAAATCTTACACAGGAATTCTTACGACTTCTTACTTTTTCTCTTTCTGCTACATAAAAAAGGGAGTCTTGACGATCCAACCAATTACAGAGGCATCTCATTTTTAAATACAGTGGCAAAACTTTTTGGCTCAATTTTGTACCATAGGCTCAGTGAGTGGCTGGAAAGCAGGCAGATCTTAAATGAATTTCAAGCAGGGTTCAGGAAAAACCACTTGAGTGTCGAAAAAAGCTGTGTGCTTTCTTCGTGGATTTTCGGGCAGCGTTTGATTCGATTCCACGACAAGCGCTTTTCTACAAGCTTTACAAATATGGAATCCCAACTTAAATTTTATCTGTCTTAATAGCAATGTACAATGAAAATGTTGCACGAGTTTGGGATGGATAGTTTCTTTCAGACGAGATTGAGACTTCGATGGGCGTAAAGCAAGGCTGCGTTCTCAGTACTCTTCATTTTATAGATACATAAATGATATAACTGATGTTGTGAAAGAAGGTATCGTTGTGAGAGGAAAAACTATTCCAGGACTGATGTTCGCAGATGATAAAGTCTTCTTAGCGGAAACTATACAAGGTATGCAACTGATGATAAATCGACTTCAACTTTATTGCAGAACCTGGAACCTAACGGTAAATCTTTCTAAGTCAAAAATTATGGTACTGAGAAACGGTGGTGGCAGATACTTCAGGACCGAAAAGTGGACGTTTGAAGAAGATCTGATAGAAATAGTCAAGGAGTACAAGTACTTAGGAGTCTTGATTACTTCTAACTTGAACTTAACTAAGAATCTTCAAATGCAATTAGCGAAAGTTAAGCGTGCTATGTGTTCTGTATGGAAGAGTTGTATCCTTAAGAAAAACGTATCTCACATAGCAAAATATAAAGTCTTTCGAACAACTGCAATCGCAATTCTGTTCCAAGGCGCACAAGTGAAAAGTGATATCTTTCGTTTGAAACTGTAGAAAAGTTCCTTCGCTTTTTTATTAAAAGTACCTTCAGGCTGCCAAATACTTCACTAAATTATATGATATACCTTGAAACTGGAATAGCACCGCTCTTTTTGGATACACTTAAATTGCATTTCAATTACGTGGCAAGATTAATGGCGATGGATGAAGAAAGGAGTCCATGATAAGTGTTATCACAAATTATAAATTCAGAAGGAACGTGCGTAAAAGCGTGGAGCAAACTGGCAATCGAATGTTCAACTACTTTATCAATATCAGCCGACGAAAACCCTGATTCGCTTAAAGTGAAATTTGATAACTTGCTGAAGAAAGCGGGCAATAAGATATATAATAAGTTTATGAGGGAGCTTATGGAGCTTACTACAGTAAACTGAACCATTACTTAAAACACACAAGGCCTACTTTTTAGCTATTAACTTTACTGAAGAAATCAGCCTGCTATTCAGATTAAGAGGTGAACTCATTAGTTTAAACTACATTCCACATCGTCCAGAGCTACCAATTTTGTGTGATTTATTTGATCCTAAGGAACGAGAAGATGTGTTTCATTTCCTGGGAATTTGTCCAGTACTTAAAGCATTCCGTAAACTCTTCTTTGGCGTAGAGAAACTTAATCTAGAAGAAAATATCAACATATTGAATGGAGACCGAGGTTGGGCTCTTTTTTATGAGTATTGTTTGAGCGCTATCCGTTACAGAACCCGCATTGTCCAAAAAATTTTTTAAAAGTTGCGCTAAAGAAAATTGTTAAGAATAATTTAACGTATGTATATTAGATTTTCTTTATTATGTACAAATTATAATTTAAATGTCAGTCTGGTAGACGGCTTTCGGCCAAACCATTCAAAGACTTAAGTCATACTTATAACTAAGGAAATTTAAATTGTATTCATATTTGAAGTCAATAAATCTAATCTAATCTAAAAACAATAATCCAACTTCCTCCTCTGATGTTCGACCGATTAGTATTTTGTCATGCGTGTCAAAGGTGCAGTCACCTAGAAAGGTCCATTTCAATATGGTTTCAAAAATAAGTTAAAAATGTTGGTTTTGTTTTTAGAAAAGAGCTATACATATTGAGAGAATAACAGAAAAACAGACTCTTTACGGAATTAATTTTAGGTGGAGATTTTTATATTTAAATGCGAACAGCAAAGTCGAGTAAAGCGCGCGGGTTACATATTTGTATGATGACCTTCGTGACCATTTAGCATTTACCTTATTTCTATTTATTCCATGTAATACGAGTATGAATTAATTGTCAAAGTGAAAAATAAACAATAATTTAAATATGAGTATCTATCTTGTAATATATAAAAATCTCGTGTCACGGTGTTTGTTATAGAACGCCTCCGAAACGGCTCCACCGATTTTAATGAAATTTGGTGTGTATATTTGGTTACTATGAGAATCGGTTTTAGAGTATACTTTATACCGAAAGGTGATTAGGGTGGCCCTTTCCAGAAATATTTTTTTTAATTTTTTGACGATTTATTTTTTTTTTTAATTTTTTAAAATTTCACCCTCCTACACCAGCCACCCATTTTTTAAACCGCGATTTTAAATGTTCGCATTTATTGTTAATACAAACATAATTTAGCCGTTGCGTCGTTCTAAACGCAATTATTTATGTTGTTAAAAGACAGATGGTGCTACGTCCGCATAATCAAAGTTTCACAAGGCAGTGCGTGCAAAATTGCTTAATTATCAAAACTCAATGCGTGCAAAATTGTTCACGATTTATTTTAATTAACAAGAAAAAATATCATCCCATTTCTGCGTTAAAAATGTGTGTACTGTACCTACGTAATGTATCTACAAAAAGAAATGTTGCTTAAGACTTAACAAAATTAATAATTTCTCTCAATTTAATATAAAATGTAATCATGAAAGTGTTTTTTTTTATTTCTAATTTACCCGAAAACCTATAGAGTTTAAATAAATTTATCGGCATACCGTTATTCACCAGTAAGAACAACAGTTTGGTTAAATATTATGTTTTGGTAGAGAAACTTTTTGTTTTTCGAGTTTCTTAAAAAAAATATTTTTGTAGATCCGGGGTTTAGGAAGAAACGGGACGATATACCTACGTCTTATGTGAATGTGAAATGTTGCTTGAATCGTACTTAAAGAATTCAAAAATTATCGGCATACCGTTATTCACTAGTAAGTACAACAATTTAGTGAAATATTGTGATTTGGTGGAGAAACTGTTGTGTTTCGAGTTTCTTAAACAAATATTTTTGTAGATACGGGGTTAAGGAAGAAAAGGGGCGATATACATACATACATCTTTTGTTAATGTGAAAGGTTATTGAAAAACCTTCTTAAAGAATTCATAAATTATAGATATACCATTATTATTCAGTAAGTACAACAATTCGATCTATTTGTGTGTGTGTTACACTGAACAATGCCAGCAAGACGCCATTCGAACGAATGGATCAACAAACATGCGAAATTTTAGAGTTGAAAGAACGGAGGAACAAATCCAACAATTGCGTTCATCTCAATCAGGAGTAGAGTCACGAGCCGAACGAAATCTGCAACGACAATTGCAACGGAGACAATGGCACCGTTTTGTAGCTGACACAGTCAGAGCAAATGCACGAGTATTTTCATTCGCTTCGTTCCTTTGTCTCACATTCGGCTACGAGCCAGATATTCAATATTCCGGCCATCCGAAAGTGCTAATTGGTGCAATGGACAAAGAATGTCTCCATTGTCATGCGGTCAAATACAAGAATGAGCCAGCCGACATGTGTTGCGCATCAGGAAAAGTGCAACTGCCAGAAATTGAGACACCACCAGAACCATTGAAAGGTTTGCTCATCGGCACGGATCCAGATTCGAACCTGTTCCTAAAGTCCATTCTCAGATTCAATTCATAAATTCAAATGACAAATGGCAAATGGTCAACAATTCAGCTCAACATTCAAAATCAAAGGCCAAGTATACAACAAAGTGGGCTCATCTGCCAATGCCAAACGAAAGTCATAAATTCTTACAAATCTACCTCATCGGAGGCGGTGAGGACATCAATCGTGTATCCGAACGCACACTCGCCAATTGCGGATGCACGTTGCGGCTACAATAACCTAAATTCGCCTCAAGCCAGGCGAATCGTTTGAAATTCTTCAAATTTCACATTCAAGAACTGCAAAGTGACAACCGTTATCAATCCTGATAAAACACCAACTGGAGAGCACGTGCGTAGATTCAATGTGCTTGTTGTTGACGACATTCCCGGAATCATGGTTGGCGACCCATTGTGATATTGTAATTTGAAGAAAAACACAATTATCTGGAGTTCATCCAACACCCATCGTTCATACGATGCTCTCCAATACCCGCTTATTTTCTAAACAACGAGATCCCGCAACATGTACATTCTTCATTCACTGCGTGTAGCACTGTCAAAGTAGAAAGATACGAAAATAGTATACAGCGCCACAATGTGAAGCTGTGAAATGTAGCAAGAAGTGTATAATGTAGCGGAATATTATTTACAGGAGCACACCTGGGTGTTCAAGCAACCCGATGAGATACGCTCTTTTGCACCGATATTTCCTTAGTGCTCCGCCAAAATATAGTGCTGGTGCTGCAACAGTTTTCTTCTCAATAGAACACAAGAATCACGAATGTTTTACGTTTGTTTATCCAATGCAAATGCGAACCCTCGTTTCCGACACCATAAACGTTAAATACACTTTCGTTCAAATAGTTCCATTCATCCAATTTTATCTATAATCAATCGATCGATAAATAACATTCCATCAAATTCATCGATCATTAAAACATTCAAATACACTAACAATACATTCATTATTTTTTATTTAACAACAAAAATATTCACTAGAAAAATCTTCTATGGCAAATCAACGTCTGCCAGGTCAGCTAGTATATGTATAAGTAAATACGTGTAACACAGTTGTAATAAATTTCTGCATAATTAATGGCTAAGTTTAATCCCCACATTATAGCCCTTCTCACAAAAACATGTCTAATTAACAATTCAGCGTGAAAACGGTTTCTAATAACTTAATCTTAATTTAGTTCCTCCTCTTTTACAAAATTAAAAAAAAAATTGAAAAAACTAACGTACCTTACCTATACCTAATTTTAAGGCTTGATAGATTCTATACGATAATAATCTCTGATTAAATACAGCGGCACAATCATTGACCCTTCTGCATAAATGAATAATTAATTTTTTTACCGAGATACGAGATATCTGAAAGTTTTTTTTTTTGTTTTGAGGGAAATGTCTTAATTTAAGGGAATAAATTAAATTATAGCAAACAAAAAATATCATAAGGTTTAACACTTAACTTTCATTGACAGTTTTCTTAATATAAAGTGACAAACCAGCAGTAGACATTTCGATGACAGTTGTTGGAGTTTCTCTACAATTTGACACTACTTAACACAAATTTTTTTAATTGGGGAAAAGATAGTTTAAAATTATAATTAATTGGTTTTCATTGAGACATCAGAGTTGGTGTATCTAGAAAATCTCGACAGAATGATGATGATCCCTAGAAGAACTACGGGCAAATAAATTGTTGATCAATCGGTCTTTTTTAAGAGTTTTTTGTTTTAATAAATAAACGTACATTGAACGTAACAGATGTTTATCTCAAATCAAAACCAGTTCGTTTTTTTTTGGTATCGATCTATTAATAATGCGTGTGTTGCAAAAGTTCCATCATATAATATGAAAACCACACAAATTCTATCTGTCAATTTGGCAGTTTTAATTTACAGCTAATATTGTTTTTTTTTTCTTAACCTAACTCTCTTTAAAGTTAACTAGTTTTCCTCTCTGTTCAGTCTCCTTTTTTATTATTGATTGATTAATGATGTTACGTCAAGCCATGGTCAAATGGTTAGTTATGTATACCGTTCGTGGTTGAAGTAGGTAATGGAATTTATGAAATGTTCTTTTCTTAATGATTTATGAATTTCATTGATGGCCTTACTGAACCAGGATCAACGTCAAATTATAAAGACGATTTGCATACAGGCAATTTTATTTATCTTTTTATTAGCAGACATTTTTTAAATCTATATAAGATATGTATGGAGTCAGGAAACAATTTTCTATTTATATGAAAAAATGAAAAATCTTCGGCAAAAATATTTCTAGAAATACGTATTCATAAACTTGCCCGAAATTGGTAATCTTGATTTAACAAAAAAAAAAAAAAAAAACAGCCCATGCCTCTTTCCCCCCAGATACCGCGCACGCTGGGGTCCATTTTCACCGATCTCGACAGCAATTACGATTGCAAGTCATATCGCCACTTATGTATATTAATTATTTGATATTAGATAATAGCCATGTTTTTTTAAAGAGTGACTAGCAACTCAGTAAAAGTTTTACACGGAAAACACAAACAAAATTCTCTATAATAATTGGTTTTGTTGTTGTTTTGCGTGTAAATATTTTGCTGAGTTGTTAGTCACTCTCTCAAAAAACACAGCTAATAATACAAAAAAAAAATGTTTACTTAGTTGTGTTTAATAACAACACAGCAACTTGTCTTACAGCGAGACGAGTAGGTATCAACGGTAGTTAAAAGAGATTAGGTCTGCTTATTGCAAGCAGTTGAAAAATTTAAAACTGAAAAAAAAATAAAATTATTTAAAAAATTAGGATTATGAAATCATATAAACAAAAATATGTTTAGTTTACGTTATGTTTAGTTTATAAACAAAATGCAACATTTAGAATAAAACGAAAAATTAAACCGATCACGAACAGTGGAGAACTGGTTCGAAATAACTTTTTAAGTCCTATTTAACACACGTTAAAATCAATTTACCACATGTTAAAATCAATTCGGTTAAGAGGTTCATGCATGCCATACACGCAAAAACATTGCAGGGTTAAAAATAACTAAGTCTTGGTTATTTTTAACCAAGTGATACTGCTAATATAGCTCTAACAGAGGTTTTTAGTTACAAACAACAGAGTCAACTTTGTTAAGGGATCTCTGTTAAAAATAACCAAGTAGCTTTGTTAAAAGCCATTTCCCCTCCGAAGCTATTCAGTTGAAAATGGACGCTCTCTCTCGAGTACTCAATTTACTTTGTTATATTTAACCAATTTTTTTGTTATAAATACCCAGCCAGCTTGGTTATATTTAACAAACTTACTCTGTTAAAATCATTCAGTAAACCAAGTTACTTGGTTGATTTTAACAAAATTACTCTGTTGTAATCAACCAAGTCACTTGGTTAAATTTAAACAACTACTCTGTTAAATTTGAACAACTTTCTCTATTGAAATTAAACAACCTACTTAGTGATAATTAGCAACTTTACTCTGTTAAATTTAACCAACTAACTCTGTTAAAAATAACCAACTTACTCTGCTAAAATTTCGATATTTGTTGTTGAAATTGGGTTATTAATATGGAAATTTAACCAACCTACACTGTTAAATTTAACCAACCTACTCTGTTAAATTTAACAAACCTACTCTGTTCAATTTGACCAACCTACTCTGTTAAAATTAACCAAACTTCTCTGTAAAATTTAACCAACCTACTCTGTTAAAAATAACCAACCTACTCTATTAAATTTAACTAACCTACGCTGTAAAATTTAACCAACCTACTCTGTTAAATTTAACCAACCTACTCTATTCAATTTGACCAACCTACTCTGTTAAAAATAACCAACCTTCTCTGTAAAATTTAACTAACCTACTCTGTTAAAATTAACCAACCTACTCTGTTAAATTTAACTTACCTACTCTGTTAAATTTAACCAACCTACTCTATTAAATTTAACCAACCTACTCTGTTAAAATTAACCAACCTAACTTTAGTTAGTTCTAGGTGGTGAGAACCCCCGCGGTAGTTCAAGCAGATCAGGAGCATCAATTTGACCAGTAAAGAGTTGATGAATAAATATTAAATCATTATTAACCCGCCTCTGATATAAAGTTTGGACCTGCAGAAGCTGGATCCTATATTCATATGGTGGCAGATTACGAGTATATGGATCAGTCCAGGGTAAAACTTTTAAAGCAAATCGCATGAAGTTATGCTGTTTTGCTTCAATACGGTGTTTATGAATTACGTAAAAAGGAGACCAAACTTGTGAGGCATTCTCAAGATGGGGTCGTACAAACCAATTGTATAAGGAGAGGGTGACATACGGATCGTTAAAATTCTTAGCCCACAATATATAATTAATATGCTCTGTGAATTCTAGATTATAACTGAAGTGAACACCAAGGTCTTTGAAGCTTAGAACACGAAATAGTGAGTGCTGTAAAGTGGAATAATCAAAAGCACTTGGTACTCGTTTTCTAGAAAAAGTAATAGTTTGGCATTTAACTGGGTTAAGAGAAAGACTGTTTTTGTCACACCAAACATTAAAATGGTCAATATCTGCCTGCAAGAGAATGCGATCACTATTAGATTTTACTGTTTTAAAAATCTTCATATCATCAGCATTATAAGAATATCACTATGCATGATTTAACATCATTTATAGCCAGAATGAATAGAAGCGGGCCAAGATGACTTCCTTGAGGTATACCCGAGTGAACATTTAATAAATCTGAAAGACAGTTTCTAAATTTCACGTGGTAAGATCTATTTTCAAGGTATGACCTTGTCCATTCTATAACAATATTCGGAAAACCAAAAGCTTGAAGTTTAAATACAATAATGCTGTGACTTAGTTGATCGAATGCATTTGAAAAATCAGTGTATTTATATGCAATCCACTTCACTTCCATTTTCCAATGCATTAGAACATTTTTGTGCAAGAAAGTAAGGAGATTTGTTACCACTGATTTCCTTCTCACAAAGCCATTCTGTTGTTCACATATTATATTCTTAGTATACAATGCTAAACTTTCACATACAACTTGCTCAAAGAGCTTTGGAATGCATGAAAGTTTCGATATAGGTCTATAATTCTTGATGTCAGTTTTGTGACCCTTTGTAAAAACTGGAGTAAGAAATGCATTTTTCCAAGGAAAAGGAAATTTTCCTGATTTAATAGAAAACTCAAACAAAAATTTAATGGGACCAACTAGTATATTTTTACATTTTTTCAGTAGTATTGGAGGAATTCCATCTGGCCCAGATGAGTAATCATCATTTAACGGAGAGAAGCTCTAAAATAGAACTTTGTTGCACCGTTATATTATTGAAATTTGTTTGGGCATAGATATGTAAAATGGTGATTGGAATTGATTAAAAAATAATCTTTCCGTCGGCTTTTGTTGGTCACTGTAGTTTTAGCAATGAAACAAATAAGTTACATTAACTTTCCCGACGTTTCGGCAGGGGTTGCTGCCTTCTTCAGGGGATGTTCATTTGGACAACAAGAATACATTGTTTACATTATAATAACTAAGGCTCGGATTTTCATGCAAATGCATGTTTTTTCTCACAACAATTAGAAGCCTAAGACCAAATTATCTCTACGAAGCATGCGATTTCCTTTAAAACGACATTCAATCGTTGGTGCATATTTTAAGCAAAATGCATATTTCTATTATAAATGCATATTTTCATAATAAACGCATATTTTGAGTGCATATTTTCATATTTTTCATTCATTATTTTCAATAAAGTGTCGAGTTATTATTTGTGACGAAAAACCTAGGTCGAGGAGTTGGTTTAATAGATGGGGAACGTGGATATAAGCAATTACGTAATATGCAAAACATTTTAAAGAGATCCAATTTGATGGTGGTGAAATTATATTTATTTGCTGAAACTATAATTTTTGTATTTGGCACAATCACAAATCTTGAGGAGGAGCATAATGAAAAATCAGATCGATTTAGTTGATGGAAATTTTTGCAAAAATGTATTCTTTTAAAAGCCCTATTGATGCAATTATTAAAAAAAAATAAGACTGTTTTCTGAGAAAAAGCAAGGCTATTGTAAACTAAAAGCAAATAATTAATTGAATTATCTATCTATCTATCTACTAAGGCTATTCTATAATGAAAATTTAAATAAGTCTGTAGTAGCCCCTAGCGTAATGGTTAATGCGTTGGACTGTCACACTGGAGGTCTGGATTCACTTCCGAGCCTCGTCCACCTTAAAACTAAAAAGTAAAGAGTATCACTTGTCATGAATAAGTGCTTCTCGTCCCTTCCATTCCTTTCGACACGCGCACACAGGAATGTTTGCGAGTTGTTAGTCACTAGGCCCTGGTTCTTCAAGAGCCGTTGCGCCACACAATTTATTAATTTCTTTTTTACATGTCTGAGATACAATAACGAAAGCTGTTTTAATAATCTTACAATAGAAGAAATTTGTGGTCAAAAACCGCTCTCTTTACGTCCGATTGAATTCAATATCTTATAAAAACTAAATAAGAATATTTTTTTTTTCTGAGAAAAATAAGATAAAATAATGTTTTTTAAGTGCATATTTTCCGTTTCTTACTGCATATTTTCCATTTTTAAGGGCATATTTTAAGCGCATATTTCCGATTTTTAAGTGCATGAGAATCCTAGCCCTAATAATAACAATAATTGAAGCAATAAAAATACACTCACTTTAAAAAAAAAACTGTGTTTGAATTTAAACTGACATTGAACCCTAATAATAACAATAATTGAAGCAATAAAAATACACTCACTTTAAAAAAAAAAACTGTGTTTGAATTTAAACTGACATTGAAAATTTAAACAATTTTTATATTATTTAAAATTAAATTAAAAAAAAAACCACTTCAAACGAAGTTTAGTCTATTGAATTTTAACAAAGAATAAAGAAACTAATGATATTATGTGTTATGAAGAGACAAGAGAGCAATAGATGGCAGAGATGTTTTAGGCCTGCAACTCAACTGCAAAAAGCCTTCAAATAAAGGAGCAAGTGGCAACTGAAAGATAACTCTATCTAACACATACTAATCGAAAGTATATGATATAAGAGTACTTTGGTTAAAATTTTCCCAGAATTACTGTGGCCCAACATGTTCAAGTCCTGCTTTAAAGGTGCCTACACACTTTTTTCGATATTTTGTTTTTTACCCAGAAAAATTAGAAAACAAAATTGTAAAAATCTGAGTTTTTGTGGAAAGCTTTATTTAGATACTCTTAATATATGGTACATTTTTTTTTTCATTTCACCCACAAATTTTTTCGTGAGGGGGGGTAAAAGAGGTTAAAAGAGAATTTGCACCTGTTTTTTTTCAATATCTCAAAAATTATCAGCTTTACAGAAAAAATGTCGAGGCACAAATTATAGCTTATACAATTCTACACAAATTAGGTCTTGTAACTTTTTTTATTGTAGGACCAATAGTTTGGAAGATACGAGTTGAAATATGTCTAAGTCTAAAATTTGACTAGTACGCTTATGTTGTTATGAGTTAAAGTTTCCAAAGTTTCACGAAATTCACGCATTGGATTTTTTATTAGTCGCTTTTAAAAAGGGTGAAAGTAGGAGAGTAGAGGGAAGTTGGAGTTTATCACACTCAAATATTTATTATGATGCAACCAAAGCATATGCATAAGCATATTTTAAGCCCAAATCCAATTAAATAATGATTAATTCGATGTGACTTCAAACAAAAAAGTTATAGTCGTTTTTATAAAAGGAAAAATGTATTTTCATAAAACATGTTATGCTAATGTTGAAACTTGGAATAAATGAAAACAAGAGTTCATAAAAATATGAAGATGAATTTAATTGAATGGAAAAGTCTTCAAGATCTTAAAATAAAATTATTTTTTTAAAATAGTTTATTTTTCATTTATTATGTTCAATTAAATTATGTTCAACTATATTATAACGAAGTTCATTATGTTTTTTATCGCTATGATGACTTAATCAAAAAACGCAAGAGCGTCAAAAAAGGTATAAGACTAAATCAAACAAATATGACATATCTGCTAACCGTCCTCTGCCAGAGTAAAGTAAAGTTCTTTCTAGCGATGAAAATTAACATGCACTTGTTTTATTTTTATGTCATTATATAGAACAAAAAATTGATTTATCTTCGTTAGAATATACCACAAAAAAAGTTGGTCAAGCTTAGAAATTCTTCAGCAATATATCTGTGATTGCAGCGCCCGACCATCTTCATGCACTCAATTAATTTGTGTCCATGCCAAAAACTCAATTTGTTGTGCAGTGTATTAAATCAACTAAATTCACAATTATTATTTTAACTTTTTTTTTATAATTTTTCGTTAAACATATATAGTTAACATGTATAGTTAATATGTCAATATCGAGCTTCATTATAGACGTTAATTACAAGAGCAAGTTCCTGCGATC
This sequence comes from Melangyna quadrimaculata, assembly GCA_949320155.1. Lineage (NCBI taxonomy): Eukaryota > Metazoa > Arthropoda > Insecta > Diptera > Syrphidae > Melangyna > Melangyna quadrimaculata. Next base: position 136,159,911 of record OX439483.1, on the reverse strand, counting down.
AAATTATGCATACATTTTTTTTTGTCACACAGTCACAGTGTAATTTTTTCTCCGCTGAAAGTCGTTAGCAAAAAGAAATGTACGAATGAATTGCACAAACATAATCTTTTGGTTGAAAGGTATTATGTTGCTAAGTATTGTAGTCATATAAACACGAAATGACGTTTTTTAAAGATCAAGCTGTTTGAACACTTTACATGAACATGTTCATGATTAACATAATCAAGTTTTTAAAATTCTCAAGTCTTGAACCTGTGAGAAAGTAGTTAAATGAGACTTGTCGTACTTTTTTTTTTAATTAAATGTTCTTTCAAAAATTTTTAATGGATTTCTTCCTTAATATCAGCCATATACTTATGAAAATCCAACATTTTTCTCACTTTTATTGCATTCAATATGCATGGAAAAGACAAAATTGCATTAATGGAACTCTATACATTTACATTTTTATTTTAGGTTTTTCCTAAGCAACAACATTTTGTTTTGGTTTGAATTAACTTCGTTAAATTTGATCCACCCAATTCTATGATAAAAAGATATTTTCAACAAGGTAACACAGGAACTTCTTCAGGACAAGAGGTATACGTTTGGGGATTTTTTCACTTCCATCGTTGAGGCTTCAGTACAGTTAGTGTTATAAATTATCTTTAAATCATTCACCACATCCCACGATCGCACTTGAGCTCTAAACATCGTAAGGCAATCATATCGAATAATTTTTTGCATATTTAGTTCAAAGTTATGAAATTGTTTCCACCGGAGGAGCCAACTATTGTTCATTATTGATTAGTTTGACATCACTTCTCTAACGGCCACTTCTATGCTGTTCAAGTTTTCTGTATAGAATTTCCATTCCAAGGTTAAAAATTGGTACTGTTAAGAATTTCAAGTATCCACTACTGTTCGTCCAATTGACACAAACGTATAAGCAATTTTTGTTGGTAATAATTCTGCTCCATGTTTGAACATTGTAAATGATTGTTCTTCATTAATACCTATAATTTTATTTGATAGAAAAATAAAATTGACAACTTTCTCTGTCACGAACAAATAGCAGCAATATTGGCTTTCATTTTTAAATCTGGATATAAAATGAAACCTATACAAAATAAATGTCATCAATAATCCTACTACACATAAGTCATACATACATAATGTAAATATATGAACAATAACTTTTACATTTCGTTCCAAATCCCTCATAATCTTAAAAAAAAAACCAACAACAAAAATTGTCGCAACCTTATAACTCAAACCTTTCAACTTCAACTTAACAAAGAAAATACTCCTCACCACCACAGACTTTATATCTGACAGTGAATAAAGAGGAAAAAATACACAATGAATAGATATCACACCTTTTTATGATTTGATCGATGATTTATAAAAATAGGTACCCATGCCTACCTAATAAAAATTGAATTTAATACCTTCCTCGTCACGATCAATAAAAGTTTTTTGAACTCTCTTTCTTCTCAAGTGCTGAGTAATTTTTGTGCTATTTTAATTCAAATAATAATACATTTCAAAGCTGAAAAAAAAAATCAAATTGAATAAATTTAAATCGCATGACCTGGAGTTATTCTAAGGTAGTTTCTACTCGCAGGAAGTTCAAGCTCTTTTTCCCTGCGGATTTTTTAACTCACCTGATGAACAAAAACTAACCAGGAAGACGCTTTAATGCCTTTGTGACTATAAATGTGTTAATTTGTGTCAATCAGCAAGATCCCTCCCACATCAACATTAACCATCACCATCTACTAAAAAACACCAGACAAAAGGAAACAATAACAAAAAACGGAACAAAATCCAATTTATGAATATACAATAAAAAATAAAATTAAAAAAAGCAACAACTATTTTAACTAAGAGAACAAGGAGAAGTGATAAAAATATTTTCCCACGAATACACAACATCATCCACACAACAACAACAAAAATACAAAAAAAAACCCCTCAGCTCTAGTCGAGTGAACATAAAATATCACGCTAAAGTCTGGTGTGGTGGCAAAGAATAGTCGTAGCAGGGACCCCAACGCAAGTCGTCTCGAAGAAGATGTCAGAATTATAATAAGGAATGACCTCTCCCTATAGAATTGGGAATGTAATAAGATAATCATCATCATCAGAGAACAACGACACAAAAAAAAAAACACACATATTGAGAATGAATGAAAAAGAATGTTAATTTTATGAATTAAAGAATGTTTACTATTGATCTATTGGACAAAAGCATAAGTTACATATTTTTATGATATGGCAGAAAATTCTGATATCCTTTCAGACCAAAATGTCCCCTAGAAATATTTATAGCATTGACATTCAATCAACAGTTGTTGTTTCAATAAATATAAATTTTTAAACAAAAGAGTTGAGTTAAGAACTTGATTTATTATTATTTTACCTTTTTATTCAAAAATGTATTGCATGAACAATTTTAACTATTCATGGGTTTTATATTTTCACACATGTAGTAGTCATATAGGCATGACTACATTATTTGTTTTTGTTTCTGCCAAGAATTTCAAAATAAATGACTCCAAACACTTCATATATTATCTCTAAGTTTGAATTTATTTTTTTTTTTTTTTTGTGGGTGAAATCCTAAAATTGTATAATTTATACAATTCAATTTTATGTCCATATAAAAAGATACAATCTATAAGCAAATTTACATTTCACAAAATCGTACCAGAGATACGAAAAGCGCGTGTGCGATGTTTGTTTGTTTGATCAAGTTCTACCGGTATTTTCAAAGCAAAAAATAAACAAATATCAAGACAAAAATAAAAAAAGAAATCATTAAAGAATCAAAAAGTGATTCAATTTTAAGCAGCTATAAGTAATTTATGGGTTTTGAACAGGTTGTTGCGTTGTTGTGGCAAACTTAAGACTACAAATCTTAACTAACACCCGATTTTAGGACCCAATGTCATTTTTGTTAATGTTTGTAGAATGTTGAACGGAAATTCGGTCATTAAGAAATCTGATTTTTTATAACGCTCGTGCTGGAAATTTTAGCCATTTCATTCTAGCAAGTTCAACGAAAGAAAAGTATAGACGGGTTAGGAAAAGAATAGGGATGTGCTATATCTCACTAGGTCTTAAGTTCAGTTTAAACAAACTCAATTAAAATCGAAATAAAGCATTTGCTTGATGTTTTGACAAACAGTCGCATCCAGAGGATACTACTTTCAACTATTAATTTATTTATATAATTTAAATTAAATAAAATTTAATCGAAATCGCATTACATTATCCAAATTGTCCAGCAATGCCGGTATGAACCTCGATGACACCATTATCTGGGTTCCGGACAGTGACATTGAGGGGAAAGAACGCTGGGCAGCCCATTTATTGCTCTCAATGTCACAGTCCGGAACCCAGAAAATGGTAACTTCAAGGTTCATACCGGCATTGCTGGACAATCATCAGGATCAGCCCTTTTCAAAGCTCACTTGCGCTTAGAGTAATGAAGGGAAATATTCTCTCAATTTGTCTCACTGAATCCAACCGCAGCTCCAGGTGTGGAATAGTTTAACTAACTGCTTTATTTCTAGGAAGATATGGCCCACCCAGACAAGACGTAGGCAGAGTCGTAGCAAACTGTAGCGATCACTGGCCATTAGGAGAGCATGCATCAGCGAAGCTAGGCAACCCCCTACAACATTCATTGTCGCAGCTGTGGGGATTATTAATTAATTTCCTCTGCAAGTGTCCCGTTCTAACCAAGGCTAGAGCACAATCATTCGGAATGACATTTCTTGACGACATTGACGAACTCTCAGAAATGAACATCAAAGACTTGATACATTGTCTCAGCGTGACGAAATGGCTCTAGGATGATAGGAGTAAGTACGATGGTTAACTCGTTTAAAATTATCAAACTACATTTTTAAACCTAGTGTCATACTAAAAAAGGATTTATCTGCTACATGAAATTTGGCCCCAAACATAAAATAAAAAATAGCCCCAAAAATGTATACGGGAAACAACATAAAATAAAAAATAGTTTACAATTTGTAAATTGGGGCCAATTTCCTTTCCTTTTTCATCTCCTTTTTTCATATTAAATTTTGGGGTGAAGTTTCATTAACTTTTATTCTTAAACCAAAATACTTTTGCAACAACAACTTTGATTGCAACATAGGCGCCTGTCAGGCGACTAAGCATTCCCTAAGCGGAGCGACGGAGTCGCGTGAGCGGGACAGAGGACCCAAACAGGGAGTTAAAATCCTTGAACCCGCGAAACGGGCCAGCCAAGGTACTTTTAAGACTCTCCCAAATCACCGCCAAGCATTTTTTGTACGACTGTAATTTTTCGTTGTTGTTGCTTCTTATTTTAATTTTGCAGCAATTTTTCATTTTTTGTTTGAGGCCATAGTCAAAAATATTAAAGTGATTCTACGGCAAGTACTATTAAGAAGAACGCAATCAAAAATTTTTCTAACTAAAAACTAGAATGTAGTTACTAATTAAATATTATTTACATGTTTTTATCCAAATTCTTAGAGTCGTTTATGAGAAAAATAATGTTTTTCTCAACGGCTTTTCAACATTTTTGTATTGAAGGTATCGTTATTTTTGAATTTAGAAACATGTTTTTTTTCAAATATTCTAAAAGATAATAAAAAACGACTTTATGCCAAGTTTTAAGAAAATTAAATAAGTCACTTTCAACGTATTGGGTTTTCAAAAAATAAAAAAATATTGAAATTTTTCTAAAAATAAAGTTTTTTAAAAATTTTGGTTGACAATACTGTTAAAACTTTGTATAGAGTGTCCCAACAAGAGCGCTGGATTTAAATTGTCCGCCATTTTGTTAAAACGAGTTGTACGTTTTTTTTAAAGCATATGGAGGAGTATTTAAACCAACAACGTTCAATTATTGTAAATTATTGTAAATTGGTGAAATACTTGCGAAAACAGTTCACCAATTACGTCAAAGAAATACGGCCCAATGCACCGAGGTAGCCTTTCTGTATTTTAATAACTTGAATTGAATTTTATTTAAGAAAATCGTTGACGCCGTTTTTGAGAGGAAAAAAATATTTTATTTTTTTGGCTATGCAAAATTAGATTGCAGGTACTGTTATTGTTGGTCCTAAAAAATCAAAAAATAGACAGACATAATTGCGAGACCCACTCTTTTCCGTTCTTTGTCATCGTAATATTAGGGACAAATTATATCTCCAGTTCAATAAATCCCAAAAAAAAGTAAATAAGGCTAAAGTAAGATTATTTAAAAAACCAAAAGAAATTTTTTTGTTTAACATAAATTGGTTAATGTGGTTGGCGATTGAACGATTTTTAATGAATTTTATTCTTATAAAAAGGACCCATATTTTAGTCATTTTCAATTTTCTCAACAGCTAGAAGAGATAAAACCATTTGGTTTTTAAATCAGAATTAATAGGGGTAGTTAAAACTTAAAGCCTATTTATTTCACAATTGTGAAAAAAACAGTACATGTATTCAATCAAAAGCGATTTTCTCAAAACCTGATCAATAAAATAGCTTGATTTAAAACGAAATAAAAGAACACACCTATGGCTTTCAAAAGATAAAAATTGAACATTTTTCAATTTTTCTAAATATTGTTTAGACTTATTTTATAAAATTCACCAAAACGCCATCTTCGCACTTGACAAACTTTTTGTATGCAGAATTTTTTTGGTGACATTAACCTATGTAATCAATTGTGTCCAATTCGAAAAAGAGAGTTTGGGACTTATGTACGCGTGAAAGAGAGAAAGAGATCAAATAAGAAGCAAGAGAATCCGAGGAAGCCTACACGTCAAAAATACCATTTTGGACAAAATACAGCATGACCAACTTAGCTGGTACTGTCATGTACAAAGAAGATGTCATAAGAACCCAGTTCAAAAGGCAATAGCACAAAACGTTCCAACACTATCGCGGAAGAAAGGCAGGCGCAAGAACTCCTGGATGAAACAAATGCAACGACACCTGCATTTAGTTGGCCTCAGACATGGACCAAACCAAAACCGGCAGGCCTGTAAATGTTTTCGCGGCCAGGTCAACCCGGCGAACCCCACAAGTGTAACCTTAGGCGAAGCAGTTGAGTGGGAGGGTTGTGGTCCCCCTCGAGATCATGACAATCGCCGGTAAAATGAAGAAGAAGAAGTACACGTGAAATAGGGATTTTACGGCTGTACTTTTTAGTCTAATTTTCTAGGGCTTTTGGTTGTTTTATCTTTGATAAAATGTGCTCGATTCAACTCGTTTTGTATTGTATTTGTATTTGTATTTGTAAAGCTTAAGTGAATGAATTTTTTACTAACTATACAGAATATTTTCAAAATTTAAATGAAACTGGTTTAAATATATTTAATTTATTAACCAAAAAAAAATTGTAGGAAAAATCAATTTACTTTAGGTACTCAAAGAAAAAAAATCAATTAATCTTTTATTCCTCATTAGTTCTCATAACACAGTAAATAAATCAAAATACTTGGAAATAAATTGCACTTCACAATTATTAAGTATATTTATTCAGCATTCATTTTAAATAAAAATCCAACAAAACAAAACTAGATTTATTGCTAAATCTTAATGGAATTACGTGAAATCTACTTTTACAAAAAAAAAATTAAAATAAATAAATAAATAATAGAAGAAAAGACAGATTTGTAGCCAAAAGGCTTGCAGTCCATAAAGTAACCTTAAAATGCATAAAACAATTTATACTGAATTGGTAGTTGTTTATTTTTATTTTTTTTAAACTCATTTTGAGTAAAATATGGAAAATATCTGATTAATAAACTCAAACGAAACATGATTCCAATTCCATTAGATTCCTGTTTTTTTGACTTAAAATTATGATTGCCACTTTGGTTATTTCAATTTAAATTTAAAACTTTTATAAGAAAAATTTAATATTCCATAAAATGAGTAGGTTGAGATATAAAAAAAATCAAATTTGGGAAGAGTAAGTCGCTTTCACATGCACGGAAATTTAGCTTGACAGCAGAAATAACTTATTTATAATTTTAAAAACCTAGTAATTCTGTAAGACTGTAAATTACTGAAAATTACGCCTGTCAAAAAATTGTTAAAAAATCTTATAAGTAACTCAATATTTAAAACCTACTTTTATTGAAAACAGATTTTGTTAAAAACTTTATAAAAGGTGTTTTTTTTACATACATAGGTTTATTGGCAATTCTATTTCCATTGAAAGTAACTTTGACAGAACAGTTTTGTTCAAAGAGGGCCTTACCAATAATCAAATTTAGAGATCACTTAAATATTTAAGTGGACTCTAAATAATGAACCATTCCAATAATCACTTTAATAGTCAGCTTAACGCTTAACGTCACTTTAAATTTTAGAGTAGAGAAAAGCATGTTTAAAATCGTGATTAAGTGTAAACGCTCCGTTTGTGCTGTCATTATGATAAGCAAAAGAGAAAAATAATCACCCTTACTCTCAATGTTTGTCGCTTACAATTAAATTAAATTGCTTGTTCGTGAATTTTGTTGCAATGTTATAAAATTAATAAGGTAATCAAAGTAAACAGAAAGATTTATTCCTTCTTATTTGTTTATTTGTAAATTTCAATTTGAGAGTGAATGGCGGAAAACTAACACAACAAATCGCACGCAGAATAAAATTAGTTTGGTGACTTTTTTTATGATAACTAAAATGTCATTGGGCCGCGATCAAAAATCTATGTAGAGCTATGCGGATAGGTTTTTGTTTTTGTCATCCCATGTAAAAAAAAACAGCTGATTACAAAACAGCTTTTGCTGTTGGATAGCTATCCATGCTATCCGAAAAATTTTGGTATACGTTTGTATCCCAAGCGAAATTGTTAAAAAAAAAACGACTAAAAAATGCAAAGTCGAGCTTTGTTTTCCGTAATCGAGTTGCATTTTTGATTTTTTCAAAAAAAAAAAATAACTAGAAGAATATAATAATAAAGTACAAATTATTATTTTGTATCGAAGAATTTTTCCAAAAATACTTTCAATTAACCTATCTGGTTTTGGTTGATCAGAAACCTATATGGATAGGAATCTATCTTAGGTAGGCTATCGCATCGATTCTTGATCACGGCCATTTCCATTCACAGAAGCTGTCTATTTGGCAACAAATGTAGTAGATATTGTAATAGAGCACTGATTAGTTAAAGGCGTGTTTAATTTGGTTATTGGTAAACACTCAAATTAACTCGTCTCTAAAGTTAAACGTGGCGTTTATCTAAACGCTTGTTTAGTCATTAATTAATGGTAAGGCCCAGAATATTTTGCCGTTTTACTCAGAAGTCGGATTACTTGAAACTTCACATTCGCTACTTGATTGCTGATAGGCATGCGGCCATAGCTGCTCGATAAAAATTAATAAATAATAAATTGGGTGGCGCAACGGCTCATGAAGAACCAGGGTCTAGTGAATAACAACTCGCAACCACTCCTATGTGCGCGTGTCAACAGGAATGGAAGGAACCTACAATTTTATACCGAATCCACACGGCTAGACGAGAAGCACTTATTAATGACAGGTGGAGGATCTGTCAATTCCTCACAAGAGGCAGTGGCCCTGAACTTTTTAGTTTTTAGGTGGACGAGGCTGTGAAGTTAACACATACCTCTAGCGTGAGAGTCCAACGCACTAACCATTACGTTACGGGCTACTAATAGCTGCTCGACAAAGTGCTCTAAAATTCAAGATATTGCCACCTGGACGCTGAGGATAGGATTTCTTTTTTTTATCTGGCACTGGAATTTTTGCTTGGGTGGCAACCATGTAACAAAAAAGCTACATTAGGACTACGAATGTCGCGCCATTTTTATTTTTTTTTGTTCATGTTAGATGTTTATCTTTGCGCGGGACTTGAATATTCGACATCGCAGTGTGTATAGAGCGTTGTCGCTTGTCGACGCGACTTTGGTGGCTGCAGTTTAGTATTTTATTCAATTTGTATATAAAACAAAAATAAATATTACGCAAGGTCTGGTTATTTTTGGTATATTTTTTTCTTTATTTTATTCCTATTTGTGTAGCACTAACTGAGAGTAGACAACAAAAATACAACAACAAACAAAAAAAAAAAAAGATTTATGATGAAAAATTTGTAACGAAAATGGAATAGAAAAATAGTCACATTTGACAGTTTCGTTGTTATCCGCACATTGACATCTTGCAGTTCACCGTTCATCCACCAGGTTAATGCAGCAAAAATTGCAACATTTTTTTCTGAAGCTGTGATGAGTGAGCACAAAGTAGTAGAGTGTATATAACACCAACTATAACATAACCAACCGGCATCGGTATCAGTGCTGTCGTTTCACAAATTCCGAGAGTAGCACTTTTCATAAAATTTGGGGAGCATTTTGGGAAGTTGGGGAGCCTCGTTTAAAGAATCTCTCAAACTTCTCCGTGGTTTCAAGGAGATTTGTGTAAATCTTACTAAATTTTGGTTTAGTGCCCAGTGGAAACTTAGCATTCAATTCTAAATATTTCATTAAATAAATATGATCACAAATGAAAATATGACATTTTGTAGTTTAACAGAGATGTGAAATTTTTAATAGGAGCATGGATGTGTGAAATCAGGATTTAAAAATATTTTGAAACTGCAAAATACGATTTTCAATAAATTTTTCATGCGGTGACTTGGGGATCCTTTTTGAGACATGGGTCGTCCTTTCCACAGCAAAGGAGCCAATTGCTACTATAGTAGCCACTCTGACAGCACTGATTGGTATATATGGTTAATGGAATTGGAGTAGTGCATGCAACGGAAACTCGTGTTTGGCTGGCACTGTGGCACACAACAGTGAAATTTGAATCCAAATCCTGACATTCGGTTTCACTTTGTTAAGAAAAGCTGTATGGATAACGAAGGTATAGTTATATTTATCTTGTGAGATTGTTGCAATACAAATAAGCTACAAAACCAACAAAAAAAACAAGAAGCCCCTCATACTTGGATGGGAAAAATGTAATCGAGACTAAAGCACTTTTACTTTATTTAGTTCGAGTCAGTGTATCTACCTCTCTACCTATCATATATCCCAAGACTAGTGAAGTAATAGTTCAATCAAATAAAACAGATCTTGTTAGAGCAGCAAGGCTGACTAATTTTGACCAGAAATTGTGTTTGTTGACATCTATAAAAGAGATTAGAGCGTGGTTGTCCTTATATGCAAACTCCAGCTGTAAAGTGTTTTTTTTAAACAACGGTGATGGAAGATTTGAGAGACAAGGGGCCTGTAACACATCTTGACAACTACTTGTCGGACAAGTGAAAAGTGACAAACACCTTCTTTACACATAGTGACAAGTCAAAGGTAGACTTGTGGGTTAGTGGTTTATGGAATTTTGTAAAAAATTCACTTCTCCGACAAGTAGGTAGGTACTTGTCATGTTGTGTTCCATGCACCAAGATAATTTCTAAAAAAAATCATCAACCCATGCATTAACCATATTAAAGGCTTAAGTCTCTTCTCTTCCTGCTTAAATTTGTAAACAAGAATTTTTTAAACGATCTATTTTTAAGTAAAATTCGGCTTATTTTTCAAGTTATAATACCAAACAGACATACTCTATCATCGTAATGTTAGGGAAAATTATTATCTCGAGTTCGATTTTTTTTTACGAATCCTTAACTTGCAAAAAAGTACCTATATATGGCTGTATTCATATTTGACTGAAAGAAAGCAAATCGTGAAAGTTGGAAATTTTGTTTCTGAACAAATTAATTAATGCTTACTCCGGTGTAGGTACCCGAAGGAAGCCATCTAGGACATCCCCTTTTCCTACTGTACATTAATTTTTCGTCAGTGTAAATTTCTTTTATTCGCTGATGATCTCAAAATGTTTATGGAAATAAAATCCATGAATAACTGTATATTGTTCCAGAATATTCTGCTGTATTTTCAAACCTGGTGTCGGAAAAATGATTTGAAGCTTAATTTGAAAAAATGTGCGGTTATGGCATATAGTCGATCTTTTCTCCCCATTATATTAAGCTATAATTTAGACAATCAAACATCGCCAAGAGTAAATGAAATTAAAGACCTAGGCGTGATTTTTGATACGATGTTTTTATTTGATCAGCATATAAACGCAATAGTTGCTAAAGCTAAATAAATGCTAGGTTTTGTAAAACGAAATTCTAAGGATTTTAAGGATCCATACACGGTAAAAACTTCGTACTGCTCCCTTATTCGCCCAATATTGGAATATTGTGCTGTTGTCTGGAGTCCTTCTTCTGTGAAGCACACAAATCGGTTAGAGATGATCCAAAAGAAACTATTATGTTTTGCGCTTCGAGGTTTTTCACATAATAATGAAGTTGTTTTAAATTATAATAAAAGATGCCAGTTGTTAGACCTTCAAACTTTGGTACAAAGGCGGGAAGAGTTCAGTGTTATGTTTGTTCGCGATATTCTTTGCTCAACTATTGATAGCTCCTATCTTTTATCTAAAATCAATGGTAATGCCCCTGAAAGGTCGTTACGAGCTAGATATTTTGTATATGAAATGCTTTATACTACTTTGTTTGGCCAAAGAGAACCTATTGCAAGATGTTCCGGCATTTTTAATTCACTTTACAATAAATTTGATATACGTCTTAGTGTTAAAGAAATATGTTCAAAAAGGAATTAAAATTGATTTTCTTGCAACAAAACTGAATTTGTATATTTGTATAATTATTAACTTATTGTATAAGATCTGTTGATTATAAAATCGTAGATTGAATTAAATAAATAAGTAAAACTGAATACATGAATTGGTACAAATTATGCTTTTTAAGCAAGCTTAAGTTCCATACATACACTCCCTGTCACTTGTTTTGAGGTCACTATTTTCACTAAAGTAAATACCTGTAAGAAATATTTTTCCTGGAAATTTTTGATACCTGTGAGTAGGTATATATATTTTGCAATAAAAAACGATAAAGTTAAAGGGTTAACATGGATAATCAATAGGAATTTCCCAAATTATGTGAATGACTGACAAAAATGGATATAAAAAGTTGCGTCACTTGATTGAGGCCATTTCAAAAATTGATGTGCAAAAGTTAACATCGCCGATTTTTTTCAAACAAAAGTTTAAAATATTTAAGAAAGAATATAAAACATATTTTATTTTAAATTTCAAGATGAAATGGGCTCTGGAAACACGCTGACAGTAGCAGAAAGAGGATCAATAGATACTTTAAAGGAACTGGGATTCTCAGGCCGAGAAATAGCTAGGAAACTGAATCGTAATAAGACCGCTGTAAAGAACTATCTAGCAGACACCGAAAACTATGGAAAAAATCGAAAGACGCACAGCTCAAGCAAAAACAATCCGAGAATCTGATTCTGCGGCTAGCTTCAAATTCCACACTATCAGCGCCTAAAATAAGGTCATAAAGTGGAGTATCAGCCAGTATTTCGACGGTTTTAAGGATAATTAAAACCAGTTGTAAGATCAAACGTATGAAGATCAAAAAGAAACCGATTTTGCGGCAGCTACACAAGGAACTACGGACGAATTTCGCCAGGGAGCATGTTACCTGGAGCAACGCATTGAAATGGGTTGCCTTTTCAGATGAAAAAAAAAGTTTAATCTTGACGGACCCGATGGTTACAACTTTTATTTTCACGATTTAATAAAAGAAGAACTTATTTTGTCAAGATATCACAGCCATACATCAGGTGTTATGGTGTGGGGAGCTATCTCCTATTATGGAACAATTCAATTGGAGTATATAACTGCTGAAACGGGCATTTTCAAAGCTAAGGAATATTTTTGAACCATTACCTTGGATATTCCAACAACGGCCCTGTCCATATTTCTAGAGTAGCTTGAAACTGGATTCAGTCGGAAAACGTTAAACGTTTACCATGGCCATTCTATTCACCGAACGTTAACATCATTGAAAACGTTTGGGCCTGGCTATCTTGAAAAGTGTATGAAGCTGGTAGACAATTTGAAGATAAGGACGCCTTAATCGAAGATTATTTAAAAAAAATGGCGGATATACTCATTATTAATTGACAAAAATATAATAAATTAATGTTCAACACACAAAAAAAAGTAATCATTTTAATAGTTTCGTTCTTTTTTATAAGATTTTTCAAGTGGCCTCAATCAAGTGAATCATTTTCTAATACCCATTTTTGCAGTCCATTCATATAACTTGTGAAATTCCTATGGAATTTCCAAGTAACCCCATTAAATTTATCCTTTTTTATTGCAAAATATATATACTTACTCACAAGTATCAAAAATTTTCAGGAAAAATATTTCCTACAGGTAATTATCGAGAAAAGACTTTTGTGAAAATAGTGTCCTCAAACAAGTGACAGGGAGTGTATATATTCAATAATAAAAACCCGTGAAGATGAACAAAAGGGTAGTTGCGTGCATTCAAGAGGACACAAGCGTCCACAGGTTTTTCTCAAAACCCACCTGTGTCTACCAACTCCTTCGCTCACCTCCTATTGGTGAACATCGGGTGTCTAGTACCTCAGCTGGAGATGGGTTTTACTTTTAATGCCTGTGGAAAGCTGTTGGGGACATCCAACGAGAGAGGAGGGGAGTGTTCGCACCAAGACACTTCTCCTTTCATCGAGGCGGCAGCGGACGAATTCTCCAGATGGAATCAACGGTGGCGTCTACAGTTCCAGTAAGGTTGAACTACTTAGTAAACACCTTATATGGGCTAATACGACATATTCGTGCGTAGGGGTAACTTCGCTAGCACGCAAAACTACTTGGTTCCGAAACATCAACATGCCTCGAATATGGATGATTTTAAGTTGACGACCCCAGCAAACGAAACGAGGACAATGAATTTCGGATCTACACGTGGAACGTCCTGTCTTTATATAGAACACCTGCAGCCGAATAAGTGGAGATCCTGGACAGGCTAAAGGCTGACGTAACAGCCATCCAGGAAGTGCGATGGGATGGAGAGGGCATACGGAGTCTGAAACCGTGTGACATCTACTACGGCGGGTGCTTCAAGGAGCACACAAGGGCAATCACAATCCGCATCAAAGGCAAATTTAAGAACATTACGCTGATCTGTGTTCACGCCCCCCATGAAGAGAGAGATGACTCAACCAAAGAAGCATACTACGACCCCTCAACCAAAGAAGCATTCTACGATTTCCTGTCCTGGAGACAACATCATTCTTGGTGACTTCAACGCAAGATTCGGAAGGGAGGGCATCTTTGGTTCGATAGTCGGAGGACACAGCCTTCACAACAAAACTTCCGGCAACGGAGACAGAATGGCAGACTTTGCGGTGGGGCGAAATATCATCATATCAAGCACCTGTTTCCCCAACCTCAATATACACAAGGGGACTTGGCGGTCGCGTGATCAACGAACCGTCAACTAAATCGACCACGTTGCGATAGACGCGAGACATACTTCCAGTATCTTGGACGTCCGAACGTTCCGAGGGGCCAACATTGAGTCGGATCACTACCTGGTGGTGGCTAGACTAAGTATGCGGATATCCATGACGCCACAACGCAGAACAGATGCTGTGAAAAGGTACGATGTCGAGAAGCTTAAATCGCAAGAGACTGTCAGAACTTTTGCGGACCACGTAACTCTAAATCTCTCAGGAAATCCGCCACCAACATCAAGTGCAGAGAACCAGTGGAAACACTGTCAACAAGCGATCAGAAGTGCCGCCTCTGATGTGCTGGGTTTTACTAGGCGACCACAACGAAACCCCTGGTTTGATGAAGAGTGCCGGCTGGCCGGCTGGTGTATGTAGCTAAGGACGTTGCCTACCAGGCAATGCTGCAGACTCGAACAAGAGGCGCTGAGACTCTCTCTGTATAGCCCTGTGCTATACGTGCTGAAGAGAAAAGAGTAACGCCGACTTCTCAGGAGAAAAAAGATAGAGCACGAAAAGCGGGTGGTCGAGTCTATTGAAGATTGTAGCGTTAGGGGAAATGTTCAAAATGTTCAGAGGGTGAAACCATCCACCCAAGGATACAAAGCTAGAACGGAAGCCTGCCGAGATGAGAGTGGGAATATGGTAGCAGACATACAGTCAGTGCTGAGGATCTGGAAAGAACACTTCTCTAGACTGCTTAACGGCGAAGACAGCCAAGATTCCGCTAGTAGGCAGAACGCTCCATTCAACTTGGACGATGATGGCCAACAGTTCCGTCCACCCGACTTAACCGAAGTGCGGCTGGCGATATCCAAACTTAAGTCCTACAAGGCTGCTGGTGCGGATGGCTTACCAGCCGAACTATTTAATTTAGCGGGAGATGAATTGGTTAGGAGCACCAATTAAATTCCAATTCCAGCTCATCTGCAAAATTTGGTCGGATGAAAGTATGCCCGATGAATGGAACCTCGGTATAGTGTGCCCCATCCATAAAAAAGGAGATCCTCTGAAATGCACCAACTACAGAAGAATCAGTCTCCTAAACGTCGCTTATAAAATCTTGTCGGCTATTTTGTGTGACCGCTTAAAACCTTTTGTCAAGGATCTGATCGGCCCCTATCAGTGTGGTTTGAGGCCAGGCAAGTCAACCGTCGAACAAATATTCGCACTCCGACAGATTTTAGAAAAAACCCTGGAATTCCAGATCGATACACAGCACCTCTTTATCGATGTTAAGGTCGCGTGTGATAGCGTGAAAAGGGACGAATTATACAGAGCTATGTCATATCTCGGCCTCCCTGCCAAACTCGTCCACTTGTCTCTCTCTCCGCTGCTCTAATAAAAGTCAGTCCGTTCAATTGCTTGCGTATGCAGATGACATACACATTGTCGGCAGAACAAAGCGAGCTGTATCAGTCGCATTTGCGAGCATTGAATCGGAGGCGGCTAAAATGGGATTGGTGGTTAATGAGGACAAGACGAAGTAAAGGGTCCGCCATATAACGTTTTTTTTTCAACTAGTGCTTATTTCGAGAATGGTAACACTTAGCTCATGTCTGATGTGACAGATAATTAGTTTTATCCTTCCGCTGAACGAATATGGTTGTGTATACGCTTGAACATCGCTGAGAAATATTGCGACATTACTTTGCCGATTTTGCTAAAAAAAAATCATCTTTTCAGATGAAGCTCATTTTGATCTTGGCGGGTATGTAAACAAGCAAAATTGTCGCATTTGGGGCACAGAAAACCCGCACGCATACATTGAAAAGCCGATACACCCAAATCGAGTCACTGTTTGATGCGGATTTTGGTCCAGAGGCATAATTGGGCCATTTTTCTTCAACTGAGCAAGGAGTGGCCATTACAGTCAATGGCGATCGTTATCGGGCCATGTTGAACCAATTTTTGTTCACAAAAATTAAAGAGGAGGATAATGGCAACATTTGGTTTCAACAGGACGATGCTACGTGCCACACAGCTGAAGCTACACTCGATGTTGATGATGCATTTTCAAAAAAAAACCCTTTATATGATTATATGATGTCATCGAGAGAGGAATCTCAACATCGTCGAATCGGGCAAAATATCACGATGGACAGATATAACTTCGAAATTGTCAAGGACTTTGTCTACCTGGGCTCTACTATTACCTCGCAAAATGACATCAGTGCAGAGATCAAATGAAGAATTACTCTTGCCAGCCGCTGTTTCTTCGGTCTAAGAAGGCATTCAAGTAGTAAGGCCCGCTCTCAGAGAACCAAGAGACTTTATACAAGGCCCTAATCATCCCGGTCCTGCTCTATGGTGCAGAAGCACGGACACTGAAAAAATCAGATGAAAATCAGCTAGGGTGCTTCGAGAGGAAGATTCTTCGTGTGATTTTGGTTCCGGTGTATATCGAAGGAGTGTGGAGGAGTCGATTCAACGACGAGCTATACGGGCTATACAGCGACGTTGACCTGAAGCTGGAAATACAGCGGCTGGGATGGCTGCGGCACGTGGAGCGTATGGACGCAACGCACCTGCCCGACGATTCTTCGAATTCAACCCCGATGGTGTACGCAGCAGAGGAAAAACCCGTTAAAGGTGGCGCGCACAAAGGTGGAAACGGCTGGATAGGGACAGAGCTGGCTGGCGGGGCTTTTTAGTTGAGGTCAGGGCGTAGCCCATCCTGAGCTGTGAGCACCATCTAAAGTTAAGTAAGTAAGTTGAATTAATCAGGAGATATTTCCCAAATTTGGTTATTTATCTCTGGTTTAACTTTAAGCCAACACTGAAAAATTGGCACTAGGAATTCATTTTTCAAAAAAAAACATACATAACTACAAAAATTCCATTGCACATTCCGAAAAGATCAATGACTAGAATTTCACAGAATGAAGAAATGCCAAAGTATTGCATCTCATATAAACTCTTGTCATAACACACAATCGTTACATTACAATGTGGCTACAATCTTAAAAAATAAATCTAACAACATTATTCACCAACAGAGCGAGATGTCAATTGTTTGACAACTTGTACCTTCCACTAAAAAATATATCTTGGTAAGTACGAGTATATGTAAAATGTAATAGTAGAATGGCTTCGATGCGCGATACAATTTTGTGCACAAGATATACGAGTACCTACTTCATACCTTCTACAACACTAAGCTAAGGCTCAGGGCTTCCTTCCATATCAATTTTGGTCTGTCTAGTTTTTCTTGTGGTTTCATTTATTAAGTTTCAATCTTCAGTTGATTTAACCTTCTGGTTGAGGTATAGATTTCAGAGAAACATGCGGATGGCGTTTGTAATTGAGGCGTCGATCTATATAATGTAAATATTGTATACATACACAACATTGAACATGCAAAAACATTCTCATTATAGAAGAGTATAGAGCAGTGGTGCAGTCTAATACGCACAGAGTGAATGGTTATGATATTCGATTACATCATTCAATCAATTTGATTCAATTGGTTATGCAGAAATAAATGCATTTATATATGCACATTCAAGAAGTAGAGGTTTGCAGAGATTGCGCATAAAATCACTGTGACAAGGTAATTTAATTAGACTGTAAGTAATAAGCTTGTCAATCGGGTATATGGGAAGTCAGTTCATAATAGATAAAACTTGGACTACACCTAGCTGGAAAATAAGATGCCAATGCCAATGAGTGCCTTTTTTCGTTAAATGAGTTTTTTTAAACTGTAAAAGTGTTCAAACTTTAAGTTAACAATTTAAAAGTAGATAGCTTTAGTGGGGTTGAGGTCTTTTTTTTTTTTTAACTTTTAAAATTCATTTGTATTTGTCTCAAAAACAACATACTTTAAATTCGTACACAAGTTTACATATAACAATTTTTTTTTCGTCAGACCAATACTTTTGGAAATATTTTCTAAAACACATGGTCAGGTAGAATAATTTCGTGTTTGTTTCACGATTGCGGAGTCAACACTGTAACAGTCTTAACCACATAACCAAAGTTCAAAACTACACTAATTTTTGTATGCTTATGCCAAATTCATGAATGTGCAAAAATGATATTTTGGGAAATCATGTTTTAATGGTTATCGCTGCGTCAAAATTCGATGGTTTTACCACTTCCTCATTTTGTACTTTAAGCTGACAGAGTTTAAATGATGTCACCCTTCTTCTCCCATTCATTTGCAACATTCATCATTCAAGTTTAATTTTTCATTTTTCAATAAGAATTAATTTCCTAAAAATTCATTAAAAAAAAGGGGGAAATTCAATAAAACATTTATAGGTCCTTATTCTACTTCAAATTATGTTAAATATAATAATTCTTAATTAATTCTTTAGTTCTCGTTTTCTGAATCCTTATTTTCTAAAAAGTTAGTCGCGCAAAAGAAATTGATTTAATTTGCAAAAAAGAAATGGGCGCGACTGGATCGCACAAAACTTGCTCTCATAGCTAACAACTTTAACGTAACTTGAAATAGTCAACGTACATATGCATGTATTGGTTCCATAACATTATGATATGATTAAAAAAAAAAGTTTTAAAAACAATAAATGATTACTATTTATTAAACAGATAAACAGATAGAGCTCAAAAAAAGTATGCCATCTGATTTTTTTAATAAATGTGAATTTATGAAAAAAAAAAATTCAAAAATCGTTTGAGCGGGTTTTTTTAATTAATTTTTTATAAATAAAAATTCTTGAACATTTTTTAAAATAAAATTTGGTATGCCAACTTTTAGTATTTAATAAAATACAATTTTTCACAAAATCAAAAAAAAGCGACCTTTTGTATACAAATTTTGGTCGAATTCGGTGCAGTAGTTAACGAGAAATTTGAAAACGAAAAAATCAGTTGTATGACAGGTACCGTTAGTAACCGTTATAATTTTTTTTTTTCTACCAAAATATTTAGCTTACCCGGGGCTTAGACAAGCGAGTAGAACTAGTAGCATTTATATCATAGTGTTAGTTTTATGGATGTATATGTAACTAGTAGCTCTCTGCGCGTTTTGTCAACTAGTATGATTTTTTTTTAAATATTCCATACAGAAAAATATACAAATTATGGAAACTATGGAAACAAAACAAATAAATGAAAACAATACACTATACTAGCAGGATAACTGGCAGGCTACTCGCAGGCAAAAATATTATACTATTTGGGCTACTAGTTGGCTCTCTCGTGTTCAGATACACTAACACACATAAACGCTACTAGTTCTACTCGCTTGTCTAAACCCCGGGTTAGTAATTTTAGTACCTCGTAATTTTTTTTTTGAAAATCGTTAGAGCCGTTTTTGAAATAAATCAATTTTTTTATATTGGCTGTATGACAGGTACCGTTAGTTTTTGAGCAAAAAAAAAATTTAGTTTCCCCTCTAGGTAATTACATAAGAACCTTAACTCCAAAGTTTGAATAAAATCACTTGAGCCGTTTAGGCTGCAGGTCGAGGTACAGAGAGACAGACGGACAGACAGACGGACAGACAGACGGACAGACAGACGGACAGACAAACGGACAGACAGACAGAATTGCGAGACCCACTTTTTTCGCGTTCTCTATCATCGTAATGTTAGGGAAAATTATTATCTCGATTTTTTTTTCTTCACGAATCCTAAAATTGCCCTATACTGCGTATATCGCAAGTAAAAATTATTTCAGCTGAGTTAGGGGTTTTGCCAAAAAAGCAAGTTGAAAAGGGCATGAGGTATAGCGTATGGGTTACGTGTGATATTAAAACACATAATTTTATTTTGTTTAGATCTTCAACTTTAATCAACATTTTGGGTTCTTTACTGCATTGCTGGACATTTCTAGGTCAAAACATGGAAAGAACGGAATTTGGGAAACTTTCGCAACCGGGTAAATGAAAGGTACTACAACTACTACACTATAACTAACTATAACTGGTTGGCCTATAACTAAAATTGTTTAGAATTTCAAGCTAATAATATCTTAAATTTGTCAGCTTTTTTCGTAATGCCATGTTGAATGTAATTATAGACGCTTTAAAAGAAAAATTATAAGAGGTAAAAACATTTAAATTTAAAATCTACGATTCTAAAATGTTTTAAAGTAGAGGACTGACGTAGACGAACATTAAATGACGGTGGATTTCTTTCTTTAAAAAGAAGTTTCTCACAACAGCTTTTTCTTATTTGAACAATTTAATCTGGCATTTTATACTCCAATGTGACGCATTCATAGCAATTTTTTATTTTTATATTTTTTTTTAATTATAATTCAATTTGTATTATGATGTTTAATTTTTGTATAAAAAAAAAATGGGTGGCACAACGGCTCATGAAGAACCAGGGTCTAGTGACTAACAACTCGCAACCATTCCTGTGTGCGCCTGTCATAACGAACGGAAGGGACCTACAATTGTATGCCGAATCCGAACGGCTAGACGAGAAGCACTTATTCGTGACAAGTGATACTCTTGGAGGATTTGTCAATTCCTCGCAAGAGGCAGTAGCCCTGGAAAAAAACTTTTTAGTTTTTATGTGGACGAGGCTGGGAAGCGTGACAGTAGAACGCACTAACCATTACGCTACGAGCTACTACTTTAATTTTTGTATGCAAGAATTAATTATTTACTGAATACGTTAAACCTAAAAAAGGATATACATAGTTGACTTTTGCAACATTGATAATAATAAATCTTCTTCATTATGTTATACGGTGACCATCCCTTATTAAAAATAAGGAAGAAGGAAGCCTGTCCCGGGTTTTTATTTAAGAAACCCGGGACGTGCAAGTGTCCCGTATTTATTTAATTGTCCCGTATTTTCACATTTTCTGATTTTATTTTTGATTAATAGTAAGACAAAAATGGAGACTGAACAAGTCGAAATAAAATAATAAACCAAAAGAAATAAGGTTAATATCTTTCAATTTTATTTATCTTGTACGGATATTTAAATCAGTGGGAAAGATCTTTTAAGGAACTTGAAATATTCATTTGAGCAATTCTTAGTAATGTACCCCTGGCCAGAAATAGAAACATGTTAGGCTTTTGTGAACCAAAGCCGAAGCGAAACAATAATTAATGACTCTCAGTTGATGAGTTTGTTTGCTTAAAATTTTTTCCTAAGTTTAGAAACTATAAGAAAATGGACTGAAAACAAAAAGACACTAGGTTAAAAATGGGTTAATATTTGTAGGCATTGTTAATTCTATGTTAATTTTAAAACTTACAACAATTCAAGCTGCTATGAATTTAAAAATTATTTAAAAGAAAACGAACAATTATAAAATATTTTTTCAGCACAAAAGTATTAGGGACAAATATTTTGTACGTTGTCAGCTCGGCTTAATCTGCATTACGAAAAATGTAATGTTTTTGTAGTTTTAAATAATGAAGCTTTACATAATGTTCATTTAATAAGTTAAAGACTAATTTGTTAACAGAAGACTGAATTATTTTATTAATGAAATAAATGTTAAGTTTTAAGTTCCTTTAATTTTAAGAGTTTCTTTTCGTTTCTTTTTCTGATATTTTTTCTCTCGTTTAAAAGGTATGTATGTATGTAGATACAAATTAAAGAAAAGACTATTATTTTTGTTTTACATTTTTAAAATGTTCACTTTGTGTCCAGGGTTTTGCTCCAAGAAATATGGTCACCGTAATTACGTATGAGCATTTATATCCTTAATTACTTTACTTGCGATATATGTATGAAGGTAAGGGCAAGTTTTGGATTCGTTACAAAATCGAACTCGAGATAGCAATTCTGTCCGTTTGTCTGTTTGTTGGTCTGCTTGTCAACGAAAGATGCTGAAGCTCAAAATATAACGATATAACTGTCAAACAACCGATATGAAAAAAAAAATAATTATTTCAAAAACGTCGCTAATTACTGTTTAGGTAAGTCAGTGGTTTGGCAAACAAAAATACCAATACCGGTACCATAGAACCGATTTTTTGATTTTCAATTATCGTTAACAATTTCGCCGATTTGACCAAATTTTGTATTCAGAAGGCCCGTCACAGTTTAAACGATTATGCATTTACACATAAATTCCCTATAAATTATTTTTTGAATTCTTAAAACTATTTGTCCTATTATATGACTCGCGAAACGAACGTTCGACTCAAGTCGAACGATTTTAAAATATTTTATAGTTAATTTTTAAAATCACTTATGTCGTGGTTTTAAGAAAATTAAACTGCGACGTTCGAATAGAGCAACATCTCAACTAAACACATTTTTGACATTTTAGCTGAATATAGCTATATAAACCATAAACGGCAATGCCAAAAGTTAGATTCGCCAAATATTTCTTGCGACTCGCGATTCATAATACGCGCCTATATTTTTGTTTGAAAATTCAATTTTTTCAAAGTAGTCTAGGAGCTATACCCTCTCCTCGTAGGCACTTGAATGTCACCTCTGTTTGAGGATGTTTTTTTTATGTTTTTGGGGGTGGGGAATCCGAATCCGGAGTTAGTTTTTGCAAAATCAGTCATTGTTATTAACAAATATTGATGCATTTTTGTAATGCAATAAAAGTTATTAATGTTAGGAAAAAATGTTTCGAGTAAATATTGTTCCTAACGAAAACATTTTTTTTTATTAAGGTAAATCGGTTAATAATTGCACAAGATTTGTTTCTTATGAGGGGAGGGCGCGCGCTCAATTGAGGCAGCGCCAGACGGAAGAAGGTGTGTGTCTGAGTTTTCGTGGAAATTGTTTTAGAAGATATTACTCTCTTCTGACAAACATTTTCGTTTGTATTTTGTCTCAGTGGAATAAAAAGATTCGGAGATAAACACAGAAACGTAGACTTAGGATATGATTTTTCACATTCACATGGTTTAAGTAGACCAATTTACTTAAATTTCCGAACGATAAAGCATAAAACAAGTATTTTTAGTTTATACTCCTGATTTTGGCAAAAAGAATACTTTTTTAATTTTTTATTTATAACGTCTACCTTGAAAGATATGAATTTTTTTAAGGCATGACACATTTATTCCACATTCCAATTTTTCAATATAATAACATCTTGTGATTATAGAATACTGACTTACGTTTCTTAATTATATTATGGTAATTAACGATCACTGTTAAAAGGATTTTGTTTTTGTTCTGAACAATTACAATTAACAATACAAAATACTTCGCTTTTACGACAAGAGGAAGTTATTCGAGCACTGTGCTTGCAATAAAAAAAAAAAAAACAAATAGAATAGAATAGAGTTTTCAAGACTTTTTGTCGCGTGAGGATCCATGTTTTTCTTTTTTTCATATAAAGTGTGTCCAGCGAGAATTTTTCATCTTTAAATTGCAATAATCAAAATACTAGCGGGTTTAGGTAGGCAGGAGGAGTATCATCATCAAAGCGCAGGATTTGCAGAATTGTTAGTCGCCATGAGTCACTGGTTGGGAGCGCACCGCGCGTTTGCAGTGGAGCAATATTTGAAGTGCGGTGAATCATTGGTATGTGCGCGTCGCGATTTTTGTACTCATTTTAATATTCGACAACTAAGTGATGGGCCGAGCACGCAACTTATCTGGTCATGGAAACAAAAATTCAGGCTAGAAGGCACAATGGTCAACAGACCTATTCCTGAACCATCAACGTCAGCAACAACGCCAGAACATGTGTCTGAAGTTCGAAATGAAATTATTCGAAATCCACGTAAATCGATAAGGAAGATTGCGGCCTCCACAGGAATAAAAAAAATCAACAGTGCATGTTATTTTGAAAAAGAAATTTAAGCTCCACCCGTACAAAATGCAAATTGTTCAGTATCTCAACGAAAGTGACTGTCCTTTGCGAGAATCCTTCACAAGAACAATGCTGGAACGTTTTCGGACAGCACTTACGCTTGGAAATATTTTATTCAGTGACGAAGCACATTTTCATATTGATAGATATGTTATCAAACAAAATATTCGATACTGGAGCCCCCACAACCCTAGAGAACGCCATCAAACACGTTTACGTTGTTTAAAAACGACAAGTTAAGAAACGGCAAATGTAAGGGTCTGACTGCAAGAGTGCACTAAAAAAAACGGCCATCATTTGGATGATATCGTTTTTAAAAAATAAAATCCGCATTGTTGCTTTGTATTTAATTGAAATAAAAATAAATAAAAACGATGTAGTTTTTTTTTGTATTGAATTTTAAAGTTGAAAATATTCGACTGGACACCCTTTATTTCAATGGTTAAAAATAAATTAGTGATCTCGTTGGTAATTGAAATTAGAAGATAATAGCCGCGATGTAAGTGTGAGATTCATGATTACATATAATGCAGGATTTTTCTTCAGAACTTTTAGGGGGTGTTCGTGTTAATTTTGTTGAATTTATTTTAATTTATCTTAAAACCACGACTGATTGAGATTAAATGGTTGTAACTCCTGATTTAGAGCCTGCATTAGTAAGATTTTTACCTTTTTAGAAAGTCCAAAGGCAAAGCAATTTTTTAAAAGTAGAAACCAGTATTGAGTTGTACGATTTTTTTTCAGGACGCTCTTTCAAAGATTGAAGTAAAAAAATAATGTTGACCAAACTATATCTAGTGATTTTATAAAAAAAAAATAAAAAAAATCAATTATGGCGGGGTGAGCAACGGGCAAATTTCATAAAAAAACAGCCGTTACTCGAAAACCGTTATGGTTTGGGATAAACAAGTTACCAAATTCTGAAAGGTCATGACCTGGCCTACCACCATATTCAGTTTGAACTATCCTTTACGGGACACCCTGTATATGTATTAGCGACTGTTATTTAATTTTAAAAAAAAACATGGTCAAAAAAGCGTTTAAGCTGTTGGTTGTTAAACTTGACAAACGTCAAATAAAGCGTCAGTCCCAAATTCTAAACCACCTTAATCAAGTGATGGAAGCGAAAATTACAAATTCACAAATTTTCCAAAGAGTTCAAATTTTTTTTAATTGTATTTTAAAGATTTGGAGAGTCACTGAAAATTCTATCTAAAAACGATTCAATGTAATTTTTTAAAATCTTGAAACAATTCAATATACCGGTTCAAACTGCAGACGGTCGATAATGTTGTAATTTTGTTCAATGATTTCAGTCGAGGTAAGTAGGCGATAGGGGCACGGGGCTACATGAAATTTGGCCCCAATGAAAAATGGCCCAAATTTTTTTTTTTTGTTTCATAATGAAAAATAGCCCCATTTTCAAAATTGAAAAATGGCCCCAAACTAATGAAAAATTGCCCCAAACTAATGAAAAATGGCCCCAAACATAAAATGAGAAATGTTTTGCGTTGGTTTTGGGAGAGCCTTAAAAGTACCTTGCCTGACCCGCTTCGCGGGTTCAAGGATTTTAACTCCCTTTTCGGGTCCTCTGTCCCGCTCACGCAACTCTGTCACTCCCTTAGGGTATGCTCAGTCGCCTGGCAGGCGCCTATGTTGTCAATCGGTCTGCTATCAAAGTTTTTGTTGTAAAGTATTTTGGTTTAAGAAAAAAAGTTTGGGGCCATAATGAAATTTTACCCCAAAATTAAAAATGAAAAAAAGGCCCCAAAACAATGAAAAATGACCCCAATTTTCAAATTTTAAACTATTTTTTGTTTTTGTTGTTTCACATACAAATTTTGTGGGGCCATTTTTCATTTTAAATTTGGACCATATTTCATTGGGGCCAAATTTCATGTAGCCGGGGCACGGAGTTCGTGTGATAAATTTGTCTGCCTGTCCTAATTCCAAAGCCATCTTTTTCAAGCAAAAAAAAACGAAATTTCTCTGTTCTCAATCAACTAAAAATGCACTTTATATCAACCATCAATTTGCACCAGAATCGGTTTGATAAAATATTTCTGTCTTATTCCGATTCTAACATTTTCGTCAAAATTTGTAATTAATTACGGCTGTTTTCGACTCCTATATAGAAAACCTGAACAAACTGTTTTGGAACAAGGAAATTCTATAGTAACTCAGAAAACTCATTTTGTCTATTCGCTGACAGTTTTGACAGTCATTGGCATTCCTCATCTTTTTAATGACTTTTTGGATTGAAGTTTTTTTTTAACAATATAGAACGCTAAAATGCACATCACAAAAACAGAAAATTTGATCTTCCCACCGCAAGATTACCAAATCTTGTTAAAGTTCGCTTCACCATCAGTGCAACTAGCAAATTACCGACCAATTTGATATTAAATAAAATAATTTATGGACTCTTATTTAAAAAAATTAACTTGAAGAAAACGTTTTCTCTTCCCCAATCGAAATTATAATCAAAAACGTATATTTTTAGCATTCAGAAGATCGTATACTTACATGTGACAATATGTCCACAAGATTAATGCCGTTAAAATAACACCTTCAACTCGTTTCTTTGATTCTTCTTACTTCCGCATATAAGCCAGCCTATAGCACAGGTTATAAGTCCCCCGGCAAACAAAATAACACACAACAAAAAACACTCAAAATCACCACACTCTGTAGTTTTTTTTTTTTTCTTTCAAATTCTTCGTGATTCCTGAATCAAACCAGCATTTGGTACTTATAATAACAAATAATAGCAGCAACAACAACAAAATTAATAAAAAATCACACTTAAAATAGTAACATCGAAATTAAGCGCAAAAGGAATTTGCTCCCTTCTCAACCAAAATTAAAAAAACAAAACGACAAAAAAAACCAGCAGCACTTGAAGCACACAATGGACAAAAGTAACAGACGAACACAAAAATAAAAAAAATAAACAGAATCTACCCAAGACAGGTAAGAGATATAAGATACTTCCCACCGATCGCTCGCGCTGCGCTCTGGTGGCACTGGTGCACTTTTTATTCACTTGAACGATACTTTTAAACACCACCCGTCTTTAACCACCTGAACCCCTGCCCCAACTTCAACTCCAACTACTGTGAGTTAGTGCTGGGTATTGAAGTATTAATATCGTTTTTGAAAATATTTTTATGAATTATAGCACAACAAAAATTATTGATTCCCAATAAATTCACATCAAATTACGTGCACTGAATCAATGAAATCAAATAAAAAAAAAATCGTTCGCTAAGATTTACACCGAATCGAAATTTGGTGTTAACACAGTGTTAACACACTCACACGATATCGTTTGAACAACTACTCGAATGCAACGAAAAACACAACACAAAAATGTTTGAAACTTTACAAATACCGCAATGGAAATTCGCGAAAATTCGCTTCGCACAAACAAAAGAATCCCAGAATTCTCGCCAGTGAGTGGTATCTATTACAACACAATAACGGTGAAGCTAGGAGTAAAAATTGATTTCGTACAAGAATTTAACTCTAGATGGCGCACGCGCTTTTTTTGTTCTGTCATACCACACAGTCAATATAATTTTAGGACCGCTAACGATGAAGTTATGGCAACAACTGAGTGGATGATTGGCTTTGGAACTTGGAAGTCTAACCGGAGCTGAGCTGTGCTTTTGCGACTGACGACATGGCAATGGCGAGGACGACGACGACGTTGGTGACTGGGGAAAGGGACCAGAGGCGGCTGACGAGCAACGCGATGACAACAAGTTGTATGGTGGTTCGATGTGCGATGGTAATGGTGGCCTGGTAAAGTGGTAAGTTGATGGCACTACAGTCCACATCCACAGCGAGCAGAGAGGTATAAAACAGAAAACTTTCAAAAAGCTAGAGGGAGAGAAAAAAAGAGGAAACGCACTACTTATGCTGCCTGCTACCTTCGCTCGGGCTCGCTAGGTACTTTTTGTCGAGATAAATGATGGACCTGTGTTAAATCCGCTGTGCTGCTGATGCATTGTAGGAAGCTTATAAAATTTGTATAAAGCGCGTTTGATGTGCACCTACACCATTATACAATACAGTACGTCATTGTCATGCGATGATGACATTTTTAGCTAACTTCTGTAAGTTTTCTTCTGTCATTGATACCCCAAAAGTAATATTTGAAATCTGTTCAACATTTAGAAACTTATAAAGTGCTCTATTCAATACACATCGGTTTGACTAAGTAGTTACGTTGAATCTTGTCGATAGATGTGGTTGTGTATGCATCTAATCAAAGGGCAAACCATACAAACATATAGAAGCGCATTATATGTAAGTGAATTGAAGAAGACGCAGTAGTTGTGTATTGGGTTATTGGTTGCTTATGACACCTTTAATTTACTTACCCAATCCGTGAGTGTTAAAGATAACATCAGATGAGTGTGGACTCAGGTTAAAGAGGTTCAGGTATCAGCACATTTTAAATAAGTGATTCTTGTTGCAATAAAAAACTAAACAGTTTTGAGTATTGAAAGGCCAATACATTGAAAGACAATACTTGAGGTCCGGTGCTATACAGAAAAAGATGAACATGGGCCGTGCGAGGACCAAGGGGGGTTTTCGGGAGACTCAGAAAATATCGAAGCATGAATTCCCTCAAATATTAAAATATCCATTTTGTCCATTTTCCGACCATCTAATTTTCGGCTGTTCATTTTCTAGCCGACAATTTTTCAGCCGTCTATTTTCCGGCCATCCATTTTACGCCCGTCCATTTTCCATCTCTTCTTTTTTGGCCATCCATTTTCTAATCGTTCAATTTCTAACCGTTTATTTTTTCAGCCGTCTATTTTTGGCCGTCTACTTTTCGGCCGTGCATTTTATGTCCGTCCAATTTCCGGTCGCCAATTTTCCGGCCGTCCAGACATCCATTTTACGCCCGTCCATTTTGCGGCCACCCATTTTTGGCCATCAATTTTCTAGTCGTTCAATTTCTGACCGTCTGTTTTTCGGTCGCCTATTTTCTTTTTCCGGCCGTCCATTTTTCGGAATTTTTATTTCGGCTATCGATTTTCAAGGCGTCAATATTTCAGCACTCCGTTTCCTGGCTGATCAATTTTCGGCCGTTGATTTTTCGGCTGTTTGAAAAAAAATCGCTTCAGTGATTTGGGCTGCTGGTCGAGGTACAGACAGACAGATAGACTGACAGACAGACAGAATTTCGGGACCCAATTTTTTCTCTTTAATTATACCTACCCCAAGCGTCTTTAACAAATTAGTTCTCTGTATCGTTTATACGCTAAAATGACTGTTAAGGATCCATATACAAGTTTAGTAGGAACATTAAATCTATGGAAATGTGCTACTTAAATTTCCCTTCATCCATATTAGTTCATCTCAATCCCAAACTGATATCATCTCATCTCTCTTTCAAGCCCACAAAGAAGATCGCTAGCGCACATAACACGCAAAAAAGTGATTCGATTTTTTACTTTATGTGTTCACTTCATTTCCGTCTCTCTATGCATTGCATTATACCTTTTCGCCTTCCTCATCCTTCTCCACCTCTCACCTACCAGTGCCAGTACCAGTACCAGCCACCAGCACCAGCCCACTCTTATGCATGATGCAGAGATTTCACTAAGCTGCATACTTAATATATGTATTTTTTTGTAAGCCCCACTCACTGCAATGATGTGTCTCGGCGCTCGGTTCGGTTCGATGCGATGCCGATGGATGGTGATGGTGTGTACTTCTCTCTGCTTTAGTCTTCCATTGCTTGCTTAAATGCACTTCTTTGGTACAAAATTTTTGCGCTTGCTTTATAACCTTTCTTTTTAAATTTATTACTACTTGGTCTTTTTTACTCTTCTATTCGTTGTGTGATGTTGGTTTCTTCATTCCCGCAATCATGGTACTAATACTAATTAAAAAGAATATAAAAACACAGTTCCCATTCCCATCGATGACAAAGGGCACCACATTCCCAGAGAAGAAGCTCAACAAAACTACGATCAAACACAAACATGTTTGACAGTTTAATCTCGATCTTGCCATACCATCACATCACAGTGTTTATGGTGACTTTCGGCTCTGATGACATTAATCGGGCGGAGCCTGAGGTGAATTCAAGAACAAACCATAATCTAAAGATGGTTGCGCATGTGCGCCTGATCTCATTGCTGCTGTAAGCTTCATGAAAAGCAAAGTACTGTTCAGCGAAAATTTTCATACTAAAATTGACATAACGAAATTAAAAAGATAAATGTTGTCCTCGTTTTGTTCACCGGTTACGCAGTTCGATAGCGAAAATGGAAAATCGTAGTAGATTACTAGATAAGTAATTAAAGTAACTTTAAGTTCTACGCATTTGCAGGCTTGCCATTAGGATTTTAAAAAATTGATGCAACCCTACAACTACAAAAAAAAACTATCCCGAATATATACCGAGTGTTAGCGCTGTATGAACCAATTTTCAGAAATTAACTTATGCCAAATTAAGTATCATCTGGTGAGCACTTCAAACTGCCAAAACCGCTAAACCCCTTCTTCAAAATCCAAAACAAATTAAACAATTCAAAACCAATTTGGTTATTTTCAAAATCAGAAAAAAGTCAGAAATCAAATTATACACGATAGTTGGGCCAACTATCCTCCTCTGCAAATATTACAGCTGTCTTATAAATGTAAATTTTATAGCAAAAGTGGTTAGTAGCCCCTTGAATGTTTTGAAAACATTCAAGAGGCTACTTACCACTTTTGCAAATCGATTTTCATTAATTAATTCTTAAAAGGTCAATTCAAAAAAACCTGTATTTTTAAATTCAAAAACAAAAACCATCGATCATGTTCAATGAGCAAAACCAGTAATTGTAACAGATTACTTGTAGAAGTCGGGGTCTCCACTCTTTTTTCGCTTATAATTAATTGGCCAGAGAATGAATTTTGTGCTCGAAAATGTAATTCGTTTTTGTTGTTTCTTTCATTCAAGCATGGCTTTCTGCGTATGGATTAGTGGATTAGTTTGTTAGTTTTTCTCGAGTTAATGACACTTTCAAAGTTAATTTTTTCGCTGTGGGTAGTGTAGTTTCGCTTCAGCAGCGAAAAAAAAATTTGGAATTTTTGCTCCAGGTTCACAAAAAAAAATTAAAAATTCAATAAAATAAAAAAGTGCGTATACGCCCTGGTGCACCATATTGTTTTATTTTTTTGTTGACATCTTATAGCAGTTGACCACCTCTCTATAAAATTTAAGCTGTATGTTGGTCATACAGTATATTTTCAAAAAATAAATTATGATAAGAATGTTGGTCAACTGAGCGTCCACATTACATTGGAAGCTTTTGGCCTGCACGTAACGATTTTGGTGAATAATAACAAGTGAATTTATGTATACCTTTGTTTTTCTTTTTTATATATTGACAAAAAAAAATAATTGTGGATAGATTTTTGGAAAATTTTGCCTGTATGCGCTCTCATTTTTTTTTTTTTTAAACAATTATATACTAAAAAGTTTCAGGGTTTTCATTTAAGTTGGTTTTTTTAGTCAAAAGAAAAGGATTTTAGCTGACCAGGTTTGACTGTACTTAAGTATTTAAAATTTTGAAAACAATTTGGCGCTCTGGACATGTGTCAACTAGTCAAGCACTGGATGCTATTTACAAAATGAGAAAACAAAAGGAAAATGACAAAAACAGGGAGGGTTACTCTTACAATTTTCTCAGGTTATCCATATTTGCCTCAGCTTTGAATAAACAAAAACATGCGTAAACGGTGAACCCCTTACCTTACTTGTTGAAAAACGAAAACTACTATTTACACAAACTGAAATAGGATCCGGCACCAAAAATTATTTACGCAAACAATGCAATGCAAAAAAATAACAGAGTTTGTTAATATTTTTTTTTTTTTATTTCTCTGTTCGTTTTGAAGCTCAAATGACCTGAGGTCACTTTTGTTAAATATTCTGTCAACTGCAAAACCACCTAACTCCAGTTGTCTTGTTTAAATACAGTATACCTTCCACTCCTGCACATCACGACAGACATACAAAAGGCCCAACACAAAAAGTCCGAATTTCAAACCTCTATCTTGTGTATAACGTCTCAAATTTAAATTGTGTACCGCAAAACAAATATGTGTTTAGTTTTCAACCTCCCTCCCATCATCATCTACATTTTGCAGCATAAATTAATCTTTTAACCCCCGGCAACGATACACTAAACACATTGACAATTGACATCAGACAATGCTGATGAAGAATTATCACGCTCTCGGTATTTGGCCCTAAAAATTGAAAAAAAATGTTGTGCAAATCTCCATTAATATTACTTTCCACCGTCCCAAGCTTAGTAAAATGTTATAATACAGCAACAACAAAAAGTTGTAACCAAAAATCGAGTCTTAAGGACAAAAGGACTCACAAAAATTGGATTTTACTCGCACGAGTTGGTACAGCAACAAGTTATTATTTGGACATTAGGGTGGATAGAATTTATCAATTTGGTTTCCAAGTCACTACGTGCAAATCGTAGTTTATGCGTAACTAATTGTTGAGGAAAAAAATCGTCTAGTAGACAATTTGTCGTTTTTAATTCAGATTGAAAATCTTGAATTCGGGGCACAAATTGGAGATCTTTTTTTGTATACAGAAACAACATAAAATCAGTTTTTATTGTGGGAATGGGGTCTATAAATGTAGGCAATAACGCCAAAGGCAAAATCGCCCAAATCGATTTGGGAATTCCAAAAAAAAATCTGAAGAAATTGTTGTTGTATTTTTGTTTCCAGTTTTGGGCGTTTTTCCGTTTTTGTGATATAGATAAAACAACGCCCAACATTTTAAGTTGTGCAATAAACAAACTGGAAATAAGGCCCAAAAAATGAAAATATTGCCAAAAACAGTTCCAAAATAACGAAGTTACGCGCTAATGAAAGAAAATATCGCTTATACATATTCTTTTCTTTATGAAATGTGAAATTGTACTCACACTCAGATCACGTTTTCATAATTGTAGTAAGCTCGCTACGACATAGCTTTCTTATATCGCTTATTTGAATGGTATGGTATGTTTAAAACGTGTTTCGTTCAAAATTTCTTTTTCAGACCTTTTAATTAAAGGGTCCGCCATCTAACGTTTTTTTTTTTTTTTGTCAACAAGTGCTTATTTCGTGAGTAGTAACACTTAGCCCATGTCTGATTTGACAGATAATTAGTTTTATCCTTCCGCTGAACGAATATGGTTGTGTATACGCTGGAACAACATTGAGAAATTTTGCGACATTACTTTGCCGATTTTGCCAAAAAAAAATCATCTTTTCAGATGAAGCTCATTTTGATCTTGGCGGGTATGTAAACAAGCAAAATTGTCGCATTTGGGGCACAGAAAACCCGCACGCATACATTGAAAAGCCGATACACCCAAATCGAGTCACTGTTTGATGCGGATTTTGGTCCAGAGGCATAATTGGGCCATTTTTCTTCAACTGAGCAAGGAGTGGCCGTTACAGTCAATGGCGATCGTTATCGGGCCATGTTGAACGAATTTTTGTTCACAAAAATTGAAGAGGAGGATATTGGCAACATTTGGTTTCAGCAGGACGGCGCTACGTGCCACACAGCCGAAGCTACACTCGATGTTGATAATGCATTTTCAAAAAAAAAAAGTTATTTGGCGGACCCTTTGGTAAATTGGAAGAAAAAAACAATAATTATATTTGAAGGCGAGTTATATCGTGGATTTCAATAGTTTGGCGTAACTCAAAACGTCTGACAGTTAAATTTTACGACTCAGGGAGTCAAGCCCTATAAATTGAGATGCATTTCAAGAGATTTGTATTGATAATCTAATTGATAAACTAGTAATAACATCCACGACTTTTATCGCGCTTTTCAGCAGTATGGCGTAACTCAAAACGTCTGTCATTTACATTTTGCAACTCAGGAAGTCAAGCCCTTTAAATTAAGATACATTTCAAGATATTTGTATCTATAATCTTTTTGATAAACTAGTAATTACATCCGCGACTTTTATCACGCTTTTCAGCGGTTTGGCGTAACTCTCTAAAAACGCATTTTCAGGGATGTATGTCGGGGGTTTCGGGGCCACTTAGACGTCTGTCACGTATAGCCCAGTCGAATAAAACAAAAATAAGTGCTGAAATGCAAAAAAATAAATAGTGAACTTTTTTCTTTTAATCGTAAGAGGGGTTCATAAGGAGTGTTAAGTACGGTTTTCGACCGTCTAGCTCTTTTGCGTTAGCCGCCATTTTGAATTTTCGGAAAATCGGTTTTTGTTAAATAACTCGTTTATTTTCAACTTTTCACTTAAAATGCTCTTAACAAAAGTTTTTTAGAATTTAATTATCTACAACTTTGGTGAAAACAATATTTTGTTAAAGATTGATAGTTTTCGATATATCTAATCCTGAAATTGTGATTTCGATCGGTTATTTATATGTAAGCGCAACAAAGGATATTTTTGTATAAAAACAAAAGGATAAAGTATTCTCTTTTTCAATCATTAAGGGGGCTATAAGGAGTCTAAATAAAGAACTTCGACCTCCTATCTCTTCAACTTTGGAAACCATCTTGAATTTAAAGCAAGTTGTTTTTTGTTAAACAAATCATTCACGAACTCGATTTTTGTGACCATATGCGCTACACTTTTGATTTAAATTTATAATTTTCGATTTCGGTCTGAAAATCAAGTTATCCGAACTAAGACTAGAATTCTTTTTCGCATCACCGCTGGGTTTTTAGGGTGATATTCCTAGTTTTGGTTTTGGTTTTATTTTTTTTTTGTTTGTTTTTTTTTTTCTAGATTGTAATCAGGATTATTCTTCTTTTTTTACCTTCACTTACTTCATAATTTTCGTTTAAGGTGGTATGTGTGTCAAAAGTTGATTCCATAAGATCGTGCACTTGCTAATAAAATTATTCTATTCAAAATAAAACTCTTCTCCATAAACCAACGTACGAAATGAGCTGCTCCACCATCGTTATATAAAGTTAAACCCCTAAACATTTTCTCCTCCTTATGAACCCCTTTAACGATTAAAAGAAAAAAAAATCACTATTTAATTTTTGCATTTCAAATTACAATTCGACTGGCCTAGTACATATTCACACTCAGGGAGTCCATGGCTTAAAGTTGTGATCCATTTCAGGTGGTTTCCCAAATGCCTAAAACGCCAAAAAAAAAAATCGCGTTTTCGGGGACGTCTGTCTGGGTTTTGGGGCCACCTAGACGTCTGTCGAAACCATTTTTGTAATCAGGGAGTTGATGGCGTCAAGTTGTATTACATTTTAGATGGTTTCCCTCCCGATTTGAATTTTTAGAAAAGTTGTACTTTTAATGCACTTTTACGTGGTAACGGGGCCACTACATGCTGGCAGACGAACGTTGTCGTTATCACCTTCACCAGGACTACCTATACTATTAAAATCTTTTGATTTCCTTTCACGACTAAAATCTGCTGCCAGCTCTCGGTGTATTAGCATACTCTAAGCCGAGCGACGAAGTCGCTTGAGTGGGTCAGAGGACCCAAAAAGGGAGTTAAAATCTCTGAACCCGCGAAGAGGGTCGCCCAACGTACTGTCTATTACAAATAAACTGAAAGCACACCAACTGACAACATAGGCGTCTGCCTGGAAACTGAGCATACTAAACGGAGCGACGGAGTCGCGTGAGTGGGACAGAGCACCCAAAAAGGGAGTTAAAATCCTTGAACCCGCGGGCCACCCAAGGTACTATTATTAAAGAAAACTATTGAGAATAAATTCCGTTTGAATTTTGTTTGGAAAAATCGCTTAAAATTGAGGAAAGAACCCCCAAATTTTACAAAAACAATTTGTTTTCAAAATATTTGGGCGATATTTCCATTTTATGATTTGAAGCAAACGTAATTTTACCAATTTCTTCTTTGTTTTTGTTTTTTATTAACGCCTAAGAAAATACTTAAACATGAACAAATGATATTAGTTAGGGCGTTAAGGCCATATTTAAGGTCAAACCTTGCACTTCATTCTGACGGGATGAGCTTTGGTACACTAATAGTCCACCTCCTAAGTTTACTTTTAACAAGTGTATCCATGGTGGAAACACTGGGAGATATAAGGGTTGCCCTCTGACCATGTTTTTACACGAAATTTCACATAAATTAGCCTATAAATCGGGAACCAGACATCGATTTGATGTCGTGGAATGTCTCGTTGGTTTTAGAATACTTGAAGCCATATGAATATGTTAATTTTTTGACACCTTCCCCACCCTTATACGCTGGGGGAGCAAAATGCCCTCGGCGGATAAGGGTTTTTATTTCAAAACATTCATTTCATACTCTACAGCATATCCGAAGTCCATTTTTGTCCACGTATTGGTTTTTTGTATAATCGCTTTCAAAATGGGGGAGGGGAAGGTGCAAGGTATATCAAATCACTATATATTTGTCTTGTTATAATCCAAGCATATGACACATTACCTTAGGGTAATTTTTAATGCCCAATCTTATGCAATCAAAATAATTTCAATATAATTTCCCTAGAAAAAGTTATAACCTTTTTATAAAATAATGACTAAATTGTTAGTGAAACGAGCATAACATTACCAAATTTCAGTGGTATGGTATCAAGTCTATCGAATCGTGCGATTGTCAAAGCAGAATACTGTCAATGTGTTCACGGCTGCGGTGGCGGTGATACTCACGGTTAGACCAATTTTAAATTGAACGAGTTGATTATTTTTCGTTGACCGGTGTAAACACTCTGTGAACACAGTTAGTTCACGTTTACAGACTACTTGTCAGCGTGTGGGCTGTGTTTAATTGATGACACAGCGACAGCAGACTTTGCGCCGGATTTGTAATGCGTTGAACAGATTTAACCAGCACCGTCAGCTGCAACAGCGACCGATATTATTTTAGAATCGATATATTTTAACTGGGCAGCACAAATTAGACCAGCTCCATCAACGTCAACAGCGTCGTTAGGTCCTAACTTTGATGTAGCTGGTGCATTGCTGGCAACTTTTCCATTACGATATTCAGTTGCACCACATTGCAAGCAATACAAATTGCTCTCGCTAAGCCATTTTTTGATGTTTGTTGCTGATGCTGGTTAGGTTAGGTTAGGTCAGTGGGCTGACAGTTGATCGTATTACCGTCACACTTAGATCAGTGTAGATCCATTGTGATACCCAGGGGATTTTACCCCCATAAAAGAAACTTATGATAAATCCTATGACAAAGTCCGTAAAGGGCGTCGATAAAGTTCTTACAAGCTAAAGCTTGTGAAAGTCGTTTTCAAATTGATTGAAGGAGTGTCAGTCGCTACGTAAATACCGGGTTGAGGAGAAGTTGACGCACCATTGTCTTTTAAGGGTGTTTTCCTTTCCTTTTCCCACACAGGATTGATCAACCCCACACCAGACCCGAAGCAGCAGTGGCTCCATGCAACGTCTGGCGCTGGGTTCGATAAATCAGTGGTTGGTGCCAGCGACTGCCCAGTTCGTCAGATAAGGAGAGTCCGTCGACACAATCACCGGGCAAAGGAGAGGCCAGCCCACCATAGTGTTTTTAGAGCGTAAACCTCTCCCTTACCCCCAACAGGTAAATCATTCCTCCGCCAGGCCCGTAGGAGCAGTGGCTCCGTGCAACGTCTGGTGGATGAGTTTGATAAATCAGTGGTTGATGTATGTGCCTGCCTAGTTAACTCGGTGAAGCTATCAAGGTATTGAAGAATTGTCTGACGGCATATTAACACCGGGTTGAGGAGAGTTAAACGCACCATTGTCCTCTTAGGGCGTGATCCCCTCATTTACCCCCAGCGGAAAGATCATCTCTCCACCGGGCCCGTAGGAGCAGTGGCTCCATATAACGTCCGCTGGGTGAGCTTGATAGATCAGTGGGTTGGTGTATGTGACTGATTTGTTTAGTTGTATTTAAGAATCGTCAAGCCATTTTGTAGCGTTTACAAATTTTAACATGTTATTGCTTGTAATGTCAGATAGTTCCTCTAAGTCATTGAAGAAATGTCTCCCGAGGAGCCTATTTCTTAGATGACATAGTGCAGAGCAGTGACAAAGGTAGTGTGGAGTATCCTCATGTATCTCTTCGTCACCACGTCCTCTACATAAGTCGTCCATACTGAGACTCATCTTATGGTTGGTTGTGCCCAGTGGTATCGCTCACGAGAATAGATAGAGACTTTTTTCCCAGTTGGACGATCTTGTCGGTCTTTTGTTTATCGAAACTAGGCCATCATTTTCTAGTTATAACACAAGTATCGAGTGAGTTCCGTCTCTTGTTGGTTATAGCTAGAACTTTACTCTCGATTACCCTCTTAAGATTACAGGGCGGCCCTTGAACAGTTGAATCTGCTTGACTAAGATCAAGTGCTGATCCTATTCTTGCCAGTTCGTCAGCACTTTCATTACCTGGGACACCACTGTGGCCATGAACCCAGCAGAGTCTTATGTTGTGCTGTGTACCAAGAACCCTTAGCTCTTCGCGACAGCATGTCACAAGCTTCGATTTTAGTTCAATTGCAGACATTGCTTTTATTGCCGCTTGGTTGTCAATGAAAAAGGTGATATATAGATTTTATTGAGTAATTAGGAAGTCTGAATGAGCTGGCTAGTCCAAGAGTTTCCGAAAAGAAGCCTGCACCAACACCAGTATCCATCTTGGAACCGTCGGTATATATTGCTATCATCGATGCGCAGGTTGATGGTTCTTTGGGTTGCCAATCCTATCTACTAGGAAAGGCGATCGTGAACGGCTTGTGAAAGTCTTAACGGGGTGTAATGTAGTCAGTGCATACCATACTTCCCGTGTATTTCTGCAGAATCTGCGCGTGTCCTATGGCGCTGCGCTTCCAGCTACCAGTTTGGCTAAGCCGAAGTGCGCTCTTGGCAAATAGATCAAGGGGTGTTAATTTGAGTATAGCTTCCAAGCCTGCTGTGGGGGTGGACCTCATAGCCCCATTGATTCTAATACATGCCATTCTTTGTACCTTGGTCATGAGTTTAAGGTTAGTTACTTTGTCGAGCGCATTCCACCTTGGGATGCAAGCGATACATTGATGTTTTTGAAACATCGATGTTTTTGTCTTAAAACATCGATGATTGCCATCGATGTTTCGAATCCGAAAACATCGATGTATCGATATTATTTCGAGCGATGTTTTAAACATCGATGTTTTTTGGTTTTCTTGTCACACAGAATTTTTAAAACTGCCTGCTTTTCCACGCGGAATTTGTGTTTGTGTTGCTTGGCTTGTGATCACAGCCAAAAACGTGTTTTTGCATTGAACGCTCCCATTTATTCTTCTCCAAGATAGTTGACAGTGACAGCTGACAATGTCATAGAAAGCGGAAACATAAGAAAAAAGAACCAAAGAATATGAACAAAGGACTTCAAAAAATTGAATTCAATTCGATTCTGGCACTAGCAAATTTATTAGATCCAAGATTCAAACTACTCCATTGAAAGGATCATAAAATATTGTGGCCAATATTTCAGATTCTTCCGAAGAGTCCGAAAAAGAAGAAAGGCTTTTGATATTTGGATATATCACAAACATTTGGTGCATCTAAACATCAAGTCCAAACAGTCCTCTTCCTCCATCTTCACAACAACGGACTGCAGATGTATCTGGGGTCAGCTCTAGCAACTATAATTCAAAATCTGGTACAAATGTGGAATGATATGAAAAATATGTTTCCGGAACTTTATAGACTGGCTACCAAATATTTGCCCATTTTGGTTACGTGGGCTCCAAGTGAACGACTTTTTTCTAAAGCTGTGGCAACTGTTACCCAACAAGGAAACAGGGTGAAGATTGACCAAGTTGTTATTTTTAAATTCTGTTTTGAATAAATAAAGTAATACTTATTTCCTTATTTCTAAATGACTGCTTATCTCTTTTCTTTTGGGTAGAACCTAGGCACTTTATAGGTACTTTTTAGATAACTCGCTTAAAAATTAAAGAAAAGAGAAATGAGAAGTCCTTAGCTTTACTTTTTGGACTTTTCAAAAAACATCGATGTTTTTCGATACATCCAACCATCGATGTTTTTTTGTACGATGTTTGCATCCCTAATTCTACCAGACTACGTTACCGTATGTCAGTACAGGTCTTACTATCGCCGTGAACATCCACCTGATAATTTTTGGGTTAGGTCCCTAGGTTTTACCAAATAGCCTGTTGCAGGAGTAGAATGCAAACATGGCTTTGTTAGTTCTTTCTTTAACGTTGCGACTCCAATTCAATTTCTTATCCAAGATTACACCAAGGTATTTTGCGTGATCGGAGATTTTGAGTTGGTATTTTCCGTTTTTTCGTAAAAAGGACTAGTTCGGATTTTTGCGGATTAACTGCAAGTCCATAATTCCTAGTCCACGTATTCACTATTGATAGGGCATTTTCTATTTGTTCACTAATGTGGAGGGTAATTTGCCAGTCACTGGTAATGCTAGATCATCTGCATATGCAATTACTTTGACTCCACTGTATCTTAGTCTCACAAGAACTGTGTTCATCACGAGTGTCCAGAGAAGCGGAGAAAGCACCCTACCTTGGGGGGAAGTAGATACTTTGATTTGCACTCCTCCTAGCTCTGAGTTGATCTCTCTGTTTTTCAACATGAACATTATCCACCTGATGATAGCGTTATTCACATTAAGATTCACGAGCGCTCCTTCCACCGCCTCGTTCTGAACATTGTTGAAGGCTCCTTCAATGTCTAGAAAGGCAGCAAGGGTGTATTTTTTGTCTTTGAGCGTTTTTTCATTGTTCTGACGACACATGCGTATGCTGGGGTGGAGATATGACTTTCGGGCTCAGTGCGTTGCGTATATATATATCAATCAATCTTTCAAATGTCTTTAAGAGAAAAGACGTGAGACTAATGGGTCTGAAATCTTTAGCGGTCGTGTGGCTTGAATTTCCAGCTTTCGGAATGAATACCACTTTGACTTCTCGCCACGCCTTCGGCACATATACTAATTTATGGCTACTTAGGAATATGTTTTTTAAGTGTGGGATATCATGGTCTTTACATTTTTGTAGCATCATGGGAAGACAAAATCCAAACCTGGTGATTTATACGGTGAAAAGGAGTTAATAGCCCATTTTATCCTTTCTTCCGTAATCAGCTCCGTTGGTGTTGTGTTCTCTATGCAGAGTTCTACTTGTGGGTTGTTATTCCCGTTAGAGGTGCAACCAGGAAAGCGAGCGTTTACCAGGAGCTCCAGTATTTCGCTACACGATTCCGTGCAATGTCCATTGGGTTCTTTAAGAGATCCTAGAACAATTAGTCCCTTAGCAAGTATTTTTCTGAGTCTAGCTGATTCGTTGGTACTCTCAATTTGACTGCAGAAGTTTCTCCATGAGCTCCTTTTGGCTCTTTGAGTTTCTATCTTGAATTTCTTTTGACTAGATTTGTAAGTTTCCCAGTCACTATCTGCTCTTGTGCGCTTGGCAACATTAAAAAGTCTTCTTGTTTCATTCCTGATGTTGCCAAGTTCAGTTGTCCACCAAGGTGGTTTCTTTTTACCCTGTCCCCCTGGTTTTAATGGACATCCTTTTTCGAATGCTTTACCGAGAATTTCAGTGAAGCTATCAGTAGCTTTCTCTATAATCTCGGGTTCTTGCAACGCATCAGTATTTAGCTTACGTAATTCCGTTTCTACATCCCTATTAAAAATTTCCCAGTTTGTTCGTCTGAGATTTCTAAATGGTTTGCGAGGATCTGGGGTGTCAGGTACTAAGAATTCTATGAGTTTATGGTCAGAGAATAATTCCTCTTTTAATACCTTCCACTGTTCTATGAATATGGTTTCTGAGTTGTTTAATAAAGTTACATCAAGTACCTCTTTACAAGTTTTGGTGACAAAATTGGGCTCATTCGCTCGCTACCAAAATGTTATTTTCAATAATAAGTTCAAAGAGTTACTCACCCCTTTCGTTGATATCAGTGCTTCCCCACTGCAAATGGTGCGCGTTGGCATCACAGCCCACAACAGCGTCCCATTTCTCCAGTGCAGCACGTCTTTCAATTCCATCACCCGGCATATAGCATGATGCTATAACTAGTGATGGGAGCCCGACTCGATCAAGTTTGACCGTCGTTTGGTCTAAACAACTGTATGTAGATAGAAGGAAGAGATTAATCTGTTTTCTAGCTACGATACAAGCTCTAATACTACTGTTAATACCTACGTTTGTGGTCTTATACAGCGTTAGTTCTTTTGAGTGAAGGCCCTTAATTCTGCCACCTGCAATCCAGGGTTCTTGAATAAGGGCAATGTCTATTTGTCTATGCTCCATGAGGTAGACTAGGTTTGGCACTTTCGGCTGTGTTGGAGATTAATTTGTATTATTTTCATATTGTTATAAACCTTTCTCCCCCCTATTTACCTTCTTCTTATTGTCTATCAGCCGCAGTCTGCATCGGTTTGTACCGACGCGTACCTTAAAATCAAGTTTTCTGAGCAGCGGTATTGATTTGTGATTTAAGATCACAACCACTTCAGTGCCGTCTTTAGTTTTCTGACTCATCTCGACTACCTCCCAGTTTTGACTAAGCTGTTCAGTATTCAGTGACCTGAGGTACCTTTCAATTCGATCCCTCGGGATGAGCGGTCCCTTCATAATAAGCTTTGCTCTAAGTCTTAGCAGTTCACCGATTTCCTTCCTCCCCATGAGGCGAAGGTCAGCGTTTGGCCAGGGAGCTTCAGCTTTACTGACAAATTCTTGAAGCCATGTGTGGGTATGTTCATCCTCACATGTCAGCATTTTGAATCCTTGGTAGGTGCCGAGAGTACCGAAGAGTGGCGGTAGCCGGCTCTTGACGATAGCCTCATTAACCTCCTCAAGGATCTGAAGTTCGATTAGTTGACATTGGTCTTCCGTTAGTTTCTATGTAGGATTGCCGTAGTCTACTACGGCGACTTGTCTACCTACTACAGACACCTTTGAAAGTTTGGCTTTTTTCTTCTTGTTCGTCGGTGATACGTTCGTTGGTGAGTGCATGTCTTTCCTCGCTCGCTTGGACGTACCTGCATTAGCTGGTGGGTCAGTGAGGGGCACGGGGCTCTTCTTAGACACTCCTAACGCGGTACTCCTAGGACTCGGATTGTCGCGTTCGTCAGTTGTTTTTGGTATTGTCAGTAATCTTTGTAGGAAACCGTAACGATCCCACAAAATGTAGCTGATAGACAAACAATTCGGGTGACAAACATACGTTCGCTTTCAAGAAAGTGAAACACTTTCACGAACAGTTTCTGAAAGCAAAAAATGTTTTCTGAACGTGATTTGATTGCTTGAAAACTCTTTCAGAAAACTAGTCACACAGCGAACGTTTTTTTTTTTTGTCGTGAAAGCGTTTTTAAGAAAGCAAATCACTTCCAGAAAACGCTTTTAAGAAAGTACTTTCCGGGTCGTCACATTATGAAACTTTTGCTTTCAGAAAGTTTTTTGCTCTGGGACTCATTTAAAATTAAACTTTCGGTAACACTGGATGGGACGGACAAAAAGTGGAAGGGACGGTCAAGAAGTGGATGAAACGGCAAAAAACTGAACGGAACTGACAAAAAGTGTACGGAACGGGACCGCAAAAAGTAGACGGGACAGCCAAAAGTGGATGGGACGGCCAAAAAATGAGCGGGCCGGCCGGAAAGGGGAGGGACGACCGAATAGTAGATGGAAGGCCAAAAAGTGGACGGGAACGGGACCGCCAAAACAAGGATGAGACAGCAAAAAGTAGACGGTACGGCCAAAAAGAACACTGGGCGGCCATATTGTAGATTGGACAGCCAAAAAGTGGACGGTCAGAAAGGGGACGGGATCTCGCCAATTAGACCTCAAAGAAGGTTCTTGTTTTCAGTTATGGTATGGATAGAACTCAACAATTTGAGTATGCATTTTAAAAACCGCAATGTCTTTCGTAGCTTGGTTACGAAACTGATGTAGACATCCAAATATACTCAGATAAAACTATACATATATTAGTATGTGAAAACGGCCACAAAACCAGGGAGGGGGGGTTTCGAGGATTTGAGAATTCAATTGCCCCATAAATTGTCCCGTAAGAACCACATTGTCTAATCAATGTCAAATCTTGTAGTGAAACCTGATACCGATTTTAAAAAATATTTAATCTACCTACACACCAATTATATATTTGCAAATTGATTTAAATAAACCCTTAACTTCAATTAGCTGAACCGTGTATTTATTAAATATTAAAATCCTTGTCAATCAAAATGGCTAAATTGAAAACAAATATAAACCACTTTTCTGTTTGGAAATATAAAAGAAAGTCAATTCGTTTAAAAATGCAATTCGCAAAATGAAGACTTCCATCAAAGGTATTATTCTTTTCACATTAGTCCATTTCTCAATTGTTTTTGCACTCAATGGAGATCTCATAAC
Organism: Melangyna quadrimaculata; assembly: GCA_949320155.1. Classification (NCBI taxonomy): domain Eukaryota; kingdom Metazoa; phylum Arthropoda; class Insecta; order Diptera; family Syrphidae; genus Melangyna; species Melangyna quadrimaculata. The sequence continues at coordinate 136,115,388 of OX439483.1, read as the reverse complement.
GAACTTTACCATAAATTTGGTGAAGACACAACAAGCTGTTATTTTTGGATGCACGGAAGCAGGTATATACACAAACAAATTAAGAAAACAAAAAACAACAATTTACATAATCATTTTGGTTAGGATTGCTTAGTGCTGGCAGAGCACTCATGAAATGGAATCAAGGCATGATGCTGCTCAATTTAAAGAAAACCAACATCAACTCAACTTTAGAAAATGCCTTAACCACACGCAATTATGCCAAAACTTCGGTTATTCTCGATTGTTCTTGTTCCCAGTGTAAGGATATTCTTCAAATTTCCTCCGAGGAAAAGTATTTCAATAAAACCTATCAGTGGATGATTTGGGATCCCGAGAGTACAGGCTTAGAGGAACTTGTTGGAGATTTGAATTATATTGGACCAAATGCCCAAATAACTTACGTAAATAACACTCGTTCATTGAAAAACTTGTACGGCTTTTTTGATGTCAACTCGAAGGGGAGACATTTGAATGCCCCTTTGGAAGTTGTCCACTATGCAGACTGGAATGCTGGGAAGCTGAAAGTCTATCAAGATATTTTCAAACTTCAGGGAATCCGACATAGGGATCAATTTAATCAGTTGAAGTTGCGAGGTGCTACAGTGGTTTGTGGGAAAAAGTCATTTAATTTAGAACTAACAAGGAATCATTTTTGTTTTTTTTTTTTTTTTGAAAAAAGATCGATCGCGATAACATCACAAACGATAGCCAAATTCTGTCGGTCCTCTCAAGCTCTGGCAAGGGAGATGGTGTAGCAGCCTTCACCAAATACCATTATGTTCTTCTGACAATTCTTCAAGAACGCTTCAATTTCACATTGAGCTTTCGCAATTTACGTGGCTGGGCTGGACGTTTGCGTGGAGGAATATTCCGGTTGGGTTTCCTGGGTGTTGTTATGCGTAATGAAGCCGATGTCGGAGCATCGGGTGCATTTAATCGAATCAATCGCCTGGCCGAATTCGATACAATTCATCAGAGTTGGAAATTCGATTCGGCCTTTATGTATCGATTTACCTCGGACATAGATGCGGATGGGAAGAGTGGTAATTTTTTGGCACCATTTGCAGTGCAGGTTTGGTTAATGTCGGCAGCAACAATTTCGGTGGTTATGATTGTGTGGTATATGGTGGCGTGGTTGGTGAGTAAGAAATTGAATGATCAAAAAGAACGCGACAGGGATGGTTTTTTGTTGAAGGCTTTTGCTGCTGTTTGTCAGCAAGGTGAGGGAGGGGAAGGAAAACAACACTGAATATACGTCTTATATTTTTAATTTCTTGTCAGGATTGGATCCTATTCCCAATGGCTTACCATCCCGGGCGATTGTTTTCACTTTGTTACTCTTTAGCTTGGTCATGTATAATTTTTATACTTCTTCGGTGGTTGGAGGGCTTTTGAATAGCTCCCAACAAGGACCAAAAACTGTGGCGGAGATTATTAATAGCCCATTGAAGTTATCCTTCGAAGACATTGGATACTACAAGGTCTTATTCAAGGTGTTTTTAGTCTTCTTTTCATTTTCAAAAATCAATTTATACAATGATAATTTAATATTTTGCCAGAACCCTACCAATTCGCTTGTGATGAGAATGTACAAAACCAAAGTACTACCCGAACGTGGCTCAAATGAATTGGAAGTATTCTCGCACATCAAGGAAGCCATACCATATTTGAAGAAGGGCGGATATGCCTTTCATTGTGAACGAGTCGATGCTTATCCAGAAATAGCTCGTCACTTCGATGCGAATGAAATTTGTGATTTGAGAATTGTTTCGGGACTTTTGGATAAGGGTTTGATGAATTTTATTGTGACAAAAAATAGCATGTACACAGAGGTGTTTCGAGTCATGTTTGTGTATTTTTTTTTCAAATGCCCTAAGCAATAAACGAATTTAGAGTCAACTATGGGTTAAAACAGACTTTAGGCTTAAATCGACTCTAAAATCACTTGTTTATTACTTATGGTCAAAGCTTTTATTTACTTGAGATTGAGGATAATTTTAAATTTGAGTTTGTTTTTTTTTCATAGGATGTGTCGTGCTCGAGAAACTGGTATAATTATGAGAACATTGACTATTCATCAGCCAAAGAGACCAGAATGTCAGTCATCATATACTGTTTATCCAGTTGCTATGTCAGGTGTATTGAGTGCTTTTATGCTTTTGGGAGGTATTGTATTCAAATTCATTGGGACAAAAAATTGTACATAATTGATTTTTGTTTACTTTATTCTTGCAGTGGGAATGCTAGTAGCTGTGATTGTTTTGAGTGGGGAGATCTGTTACAACAGATTTATTGGATACTAAAATACCAACAATTTATTGAAGCACGTTTAGAATGTTGTGAATTTCAATGCACATTATTTATCAAAAATACAAATAAAAAAATGTATATCTTTTAAAACCTACATTTGATCGCGTCAAGTTAACAAATTAGTATTAAATATTAGAAGAGAAGGTATATAATGGCAAACCTGGAACTGTAGCAAAAATAACAGGTGAAAAACGCAGCCGTTTTACTGTTGTAACTTTTTCTTAACTATTTTTCTATAAATTATCTATAGAAGAAAATGTCTATTTCTATGCAAAATTTTGAGTTTGAAAACTGGGATTATAGAAAAGAATGCTACCTAGACTGGTGCTCGAACCACACGTCCAGGTTAGCAGTCAAACACTATATCCACTGTGCCATTGGCACCCGGTACCATTCTTAAAACTTGGTTAATTAATAGAAAATATTTTTCCAAACATAGCCCCAAACAAAATTTTCCCATTCAATAATAAAATAAATATCTTCCCATATTACATTTTTTGACTAAATGTACTGCCCCAAAATGTTTTCGACCGTTTTTCTCTAAATCTATTACGCCTGCAAAGCTCCCATTTTTGAGACTTGAGTGGCAACTGAAAGATAACTCTATCTAACACATACTAATCAAAAGTATATGATATAAGAGTACTTTGGTTAAAATTTTCCTAGAAGTACTGTGGCGGAACATGTTCAAATCCTGCTTTAAAGGAGCCTGCACACTGTTTTCGGCATTTAATTTTTTACCCAGAAAAATTAGAAACAAAATTGTAAAAATCTGGAAAGCTTTATTGAGATGCCCTCAATATGTGGTACAAATTTTTCTTCATTTCACTTACAATTTTTGTTGTGAGGGGGGGGGGTAAAAGAGGTTAAAAGAGAATTTGCACATGTTTTTTTCAATATCTCAAAAATTATTAGCTTTACAGTTAAAATGTCAAGGCACAAATTATAGCTTGTACAATTCTACACAAATTAAGTCTCGGAACTTTTTTTGTAAGACCAATAGTTTGGAAGATACGATTCGAAATATGTCTTAGTCTAAAATTTGACTAGTACGCTTATGTTGTTATGACTTAAAGTAAAAATATTGCCAAAACCTCAAAAAAAGTAATACATAAAATCTTAAGATGAGTGTTGACGCAGAATTTCATCCTCTGTAGCATATCCAAAGTTTCACGAAATTTACGCATTGGATTTTTTATAAGTCGCTTTTAAAAGGGGTGCAAGTAGGAGAGCAGGGGGAGGTTGGAGTGTATCACACTCAAATATTTATTATGATGCAACCAAAGCATATGGCACATGATATTAGAGTAGTTTTTAAGGCCAAATCCAATAAAATAAAAACTAATTCGATGTGACTTCAAACAAAAAAGTTTTTTATTTTGGATTGTAGATAGTTTATTCATCGTTTATCTCTTACAATATATAAATACTTATGTAACTAATATTGAATACAAAAATAAAGGCATGACATTGATGTCGTCTGCCTGGCTGGCAAATACCTACTATTATTTTTAGATTTTAAAATAAAGTGACAATTTCGTTTTACATTTTGTTATTAGATTAATATTGTTTGTGTTTTGTGAAATTTTTGATTAAGATTGCATATCATATTAAGCATGTTTCGAACTTTTAGTTTAGTTAAAACAAAATAGTAAATAAGGGTTACTTTCAGTTTAGTTAAAACAAAATAGCAAATAAATGTAACTTTTAGTTAACAAAATAGCAAATAATTATGTAACTTTTAGTTTAGTTGAAACAAAATATCAAATAAATGTAACTTTTAGTTTAGTTCAAAATAAATAGCAAATAAGTGTAACTTTTAGTTTAGTTAAAAACAAAATAGCAAATAGTTTTGGAACTTTTCGTTTAGTGAAAGCAAACTAGCAGGCAAAAACGAGATCTTTCCAATTTTTAAAAACTATGAAAATACATTTTTCGTTTTATAAAAAGGACTATAATTTTTTTGTTCAAAAAAAAAATTAACAAAAAAGTTATAGTCCTTTTTATAAAACGAAAAATGTATTTTCATAAAACAATAATAATAGTATGGAAATAATGATATGCTAATGTTGAAACTTGAAACTAAGCGTCATACAGGCAAAGTAAATATGACAAAGTGAAAGAAAATTAAAGTCCCTACAAATAAAAGATATGCTCATAGCTTTGCTGGAAGCAATAGAGATGCGAGAGTAGAAATATCGAACAAAAATAAAAACAAAATTGATTTCCTTAGAAATTTAATGTTTGTTAATTAGTTTACTTTTATACTACTATGAACATATCTTCTTTTTGTAGGAAATTTAATTTTCTTTCACTTTCTTACATTGACTTTGCCTCTATTACGCTTAGTTTTCCAAATATTGAAGAAAAACTATAAAAGGGGACATTTACCCCCTCTCCTGCTTAAAGCTTGCGGCCCTTGGCTGGGGACTTAGACTACCACTCACACAGGACCGTTGGTGGCCTGCTTCGCAGGTTCAAGGAATTTATTCATTCTTTAACCTCAAGCTAAAAGAAACACTACTATCACATACTACTATAATAATATTACAAATTATACAAAGAAAAAACATCAACAAAATTGTCGTTGCAACTTTCAATTTTCTCAAAAACTAGGAGACATAAAACCATTTAGTTTTCAGTTTTCAATTAGGAGTTATTAGAGGTAGTGAATAATAAAAGCCAATTCAGCATCTTATTTCCCAATTTAAAAAGAAAAATCAAAAACAAAATTTTCAATTTTTTTTTTAACAATTTTGAGTTTGAAAGTTATTTTTACAAAAACTATGGACATCAATAACTTGATTTAAAAATAAACTAAAAGAACGGAGTTCTGGCTTTCAAAAAAGGTAAAGGTAAAGGTGTTGTTAGTGTTGCCGTTGTTTTTTAATATTACTTTTAAAAGAATGCCCCTCCTCTCTAAAGGAGGGGAGAAAGAACCCCCTTCTATGGCCAAAAAAGTTTGTATTGTGTTCCTTTAAAAAAACGTTATCATTTTTTGGAGCCATATGAAAACAACTCTTGCTAATTAAATTTTGCCTAATTTAGTTTACATCAACTTTTTTATATTGTTTCGGATATATAGAAAACAAAAGAAATTATAACTTCTTTCTTAGCTTCACGACATAATGAAACAACAGTGAATGAATGTGTATTAACGTTTTTTGTCTTTTGCAGCTAAATTGGTCAGAAAACATTCAATATCTAAGACAATAACAGGTTTTTCAGATTTGTTGACTTTTCTACCCCCCGCATCTCCTTTATTATTGACACTAGAAAAAATGTGAATAAATCATTTTATAGACAATTTAATTGTCTCTAATTAAGTAGTACAGATTTTCCATCTAACATGTTAGGTTGTGCCAATATTCACGAAAATCTAAAGAGGGGTACCTTGGACCCCCCTCCTCAGATTAGCTCGCGGCCCTGGGCTCGGGACTATGGGTATGTCATACCTGGGGGTAACCCCTACCATGTAAAAAAATAATCCAGAGGGCCTTATTTTTTGCAAGCTAAATTCCTTCGTTGACTGTACTATAAGAGAACTCTAGGGGAGGGTACGATAACTCAGGCGCCAAGAAATGATAACAGGTTTTTGTAGTACGTTTAAATACAAGCATTTTTTGCTACGGGAGGGGGGGTCTATCTCCCCCGGTTGGGCAGGAGGGGCAATTTTATAAAAAAAAGTACTAAATATTACAAAAAAATTAACAAAAAATAACGGTAATAGTTACAATTAAGTTTTAGGTCTTTATTTAAAGCCAATACTTTGTTCTATTACTTAGTCTTCAAATCAAGTGAAAGCTATGCATAGTTTTTGAACTCGAAATTTGGGAAAAAAAAACATCAAAAAAAGTTTAAAGTGTAATTTTTCAGAACTGTAAAATTATATATATTATTTGTTTTCCTAAAATTCGATGGTCTAATTAATTCCTAATTGAACACTAAAAACTAGATGATTTTTTTTTGCCTTCTACTTCTTGAGAAAATTAAAAATTACAAAAACTATTTTCTTATGAAATTTTTTTTTTGCTCGCTGCAGCAAATTTATATCATTTCTTAATATGTATGTTTGTGTCTGACGTACCTATATAATGCAATTGTAATGTTCAAAGTATGTTTACCTACTTAGATCATTTAAAAAAAACCAACAAGCAATCGAATTTTGTACCGTTGTTTTTTCATGCACGTGTGGTATACAAATTAATATTTACGAAGGTCATTCTTTGTTCAACCTTTGAATGAATTAAGTTTTTTTGTTTTGTTAATTAAAAATGGCGGCTAAGGCGCCAGTTATAGCTTTCATTGAAAACCATCATTGAAAATTTTGTCTTTCAATTTTGATGCACTTAAACAAATAAAACTGATGGCGTTTTGGTACCAAAATGATGGTTGTCAGTTATATAATTTTTTTAGTGAAAAAAATGTTTAGTTTTCTTTACAACTTGCATATAAAATCATTTTTTGTTTTTCAATGATGAAAATCGTTTTCAATGAACAGCTGATATTTTGTTCCCAAAAGTGGAACACATTCGTTCCAATGAAATGTATTCCTTTCTCTTCCTATTCTCGTCTGTCAGTTTTTCGTTCAATGATCGAATTTAACCTCAAAGTTGTTTTTTGTATGGGGAATGGAATTTTAAATGAAATAAAATTTCATGATAGATATAACTGACTTGTCAGAAAATATTCCACTGTTTCAGTGATTTGTGTTTCAATGATGGTTTTCAATGAAAGCTATAACTGGCGCCTAAGCATCCACTTCTTCATTCAAAACTCAAAAGTAAACTAACATATATTTTTAAGACATTTTAAAACACGGACTTGACTATTTAAAGTTAACAAATTGACTGACTGACTCACTGAGACACCGGAATTGACTGACTCGGACGTGGAATGCCTCCTCGCGGTGTATTCTGGATAACGCTAAATGACTTTCTAAATTGAAACTTTGCATACACCCAACCTCGCACCTACCCCAAATCCTATAGTGTGCCCAAGCAGGAGGGTTGCAGGGGGGCTGCATACCCCACTTCCATACCTCACTGTTTATATACGTCGTAATGCTGGGTGCTATAGCACTATATTTATGAAAGCAAGCAAAAAAAAAAAACAAAAATCTCATAAAAAATTAGTTTCACTAATTTTTAATTTTATCAAGGAGTAGAAGACAAAAAATCATCTAGTTTTCAGTTTTTGGTTAGGAATTAAATAGAGCAACGAATTACAAATTACGGTTCTGAAAAATTACACTTTAAACTTGTTTTATGTTTTTTTTCCCCAAATTTTGAGTTTAAACCCCATTTTTTCAAAAACTATGCATAGATTTCACTTGATTTAAACACTAGCTGATAGAACAAAGTATTGGCTTTAAATAAAGACCTTAAACTTAATTGTAACTGTTACCGTTATTGTTTAATAATTTTTTTTTTATTTTTAGTACTTTTTCATAAAATTGCCCCCCCCCGCCCAAACGGGGGGAGATAGACCCCCCTCCCATAGTAAAAAAATGCTTGTATTTAACGGTTCTACAAAAAACCGTTATTATTTCTTGGCGCCTCTATTTAAAAAGAAAACAAAAGAAAGGGATTTCTGGGGTTTCAAAAAGGTATTATAAGGCATTGTAAGTGTTGCCTTTGGTTTTAAATAGTTTTTTCTGTCTTAAATTATTTGTTTTAGAAAATTGAACCTCCCCCTCCCATCAAGCTTAAGCTTTTTGTCACAACTTAGGTGAATCACCCTGTATAACCATTTTTATTATATTTTATTTTTTCTATTTAAACAAATAATAAAGAGTTTAAATAGAGTTGGGGTCGAAATGTATTGTATTGTCAAAACTATGTTTTAATAAAACTTATATTTCAAAACATGTACTGTAATATCATAGTTTTGGTAACACAAAACTTTGTATTTAGAAATTCAAAAAACAAAATTCAGTTATTGGAAATTCTGAATAAAATGCAGAATGAACATAAAAATACAGGGCCCAGATCGCGTAAGACTAAAACGATTGTTCGATTGAACGATCGTCGTCTTGACGATAGCTGTCTGTATACGATCATATAGGAAAATATAGAGAGAGCAATAGTCAAATCGTTCAATCGAACAATGGTTTCAGTCTTATGCGATCTGGGCCCAGAACGATCACACTGTGCTACAATAAAAAATTACTCTTGAAGTGCCCTAGTAGAATTTGAAGAATACATCATAGGGTATGACTGGCAACTTTCAAAGGCCCTCAAAAATTCAATTTATCATCAAAAAAAAGTTTTTATAACTGAAAAATATGACTTCTTTATGGGCTATACGTCCTGTATTGTATTTATTTGTCTAAAATTCTATCGCATGCGACGTTTCGAGGGTGATTACACTCTTCTTCAGGCAAATGACTTTAACCAAATAATAAATAATATATATTATTGTAATATATTGCCAAGAATTCGCAAATAAAACGTATTTCTTTTATTCAAACTGAACAGCAATTACTTTGCAAAAATAAAACACCTTTATTTCTCTTTTCTCTTCAAATACTTTTCTTCTGAAAATACTTTTATTATAAACAAGTACAACTCTTAATTCACTATTTTACACCGACGTTTATTCGTTCACTTTTAAAATCAAACTGAGGTTTTCGGACTGGTGGCCGTGTAAATATATCCGAGAAAAAGCTACTAGAATCTTCTAGTGTTCTGGAATGTGCTAGAATTTGCTTCTCCTCCACAAGTCTGCACAGTTATCTCAAAAGCTTTCGACCAATTATAGTTATAGCAGTTCCAGCGGCTCAGGCATTGGATAACGATGATAGTGGTTTAGGTATTGGATAACATTAGTTAATCTTTTGTTCAAAGATGGCGCGCAACTCAGTACTAATTTATTTTGTTATAGAACAATAAAAGATGTCGTATTTAATCTATTTTTTATCTCTTAATTTGCTTTTTTATTTTCTTTAATATCTCTAAATATCTTCAAAAACACGTAAGGAATTAATAATTTTTTAAATATTTAACTTTCTATCATGAAATTTTGAAATTATTTCCATGATTGAAAGTAAAATATTTAAAAAATTATTAATTCTTTAAATAATAAAAGGTCACGTAAATAGAAATAGTCACTTGTTTTTTATAACTTTTTATACTTCAACGATTTTTTACTAATTCATTTTTTGACCCAATTTAGATTTTTTTTACATTTTTGAAAAGAAAACTGTGGACTTTTTAAAAATCCATATAAACCTTTACACTACAAAATTGTATGTAGATTTTTTTGGATTTAGTGAAAAAATCACAAATTTTCTCTCCGTTTTTTTCAAACTTTGAAGTCCGTTTTAAACAAAGTTTAGAATTTCTTTTTTTGTTTGTTTTAGTTCCAATGTTAATGTTTTTTTTATGTTGAATCGAAATTCCAAAAAAAAAAAATTATTTTTAAAACACTATTTTGGTCATAACTTAATGAATTTAAGATATGCAGGGTGGTTGGCATACGGTGTAACAAACAGCTAGAGGGTTTAAGTTGGGATTGGGACAAGACAATACAAAAAAATTGTATGGGAGGAGAGAGTTTTCTTTATTGTAAAAGTCCAAGATCAGATTTTCAGTGTTTGACTAAGAATTGATAAGAGCATTCAATTTTTATAAAAAAAAAATAACGTACACTTTAGATTTCTCATTTGTTGCTATCCACGTTAGAAGCAAGAGAACATATTACGTTTACAAAACATACAATTTCCCTTAAAATGGCTTTCAACCGTTCGTGCATATTTTTGAATATTTTGCTATAAGTGCATATTTGTGCATATTTCTGCAACAAATGAAATTTACCCGTTCCTTCAAAATTTTTCATTTGAATTTAGTGAACATCAATAGGGTCTTTCTAGATGCATGTAATAAAGAACAGGGTGAAAATATAAACAAATGCTTCAATTATCTTGTGTGGTTTTACAATAAAAATTATTTTATAAGAGCTCTAATTTTCTATGTTTCAAAAAAAAGGATATTGATAGTCTTCTGTTTTATATAAATAGCTTGTTTCCCTAACTGACTGCATTTTATTCATATTCAATTTAAAAATAGGTTTTTTTTATATATATGGTTTTAAATGTATATTTTCCATTTTAAGGTTATATTTTGAGTTTTTAAGTGCATATTAATCCGAGCCCCAATCATTTTACCAACCATCGTCCACCAGTGGATCCTTCTCAATAAATTTTATAAATTAATGTATCGTCGGGTTTTTAGTTTTTCTTAGAGAACTTAACTTAAAAGATGCACCGATTTGAACCTAAGTTATTTCTTGTAAGAAACCAAATCGGTTTCAAATTAATATTTTAAACAGTAGAAATCTATAACAGGGCCCATTCTCCAATATAATTTATTTTTGTTTCACCCCGCTAGACTTTTTCGTGTGGGGTTTCCTGAAGTCGCAGGTCTATACAAATAAACCAAATTCTGCCGTATCTATGCGGACGTCATTGAAAATTAGACCACTCGGACCCAGGCGGGTATTCGAACAATGGCTTGTTTTATTTCATTTGAACATCTACCCGCCCTTATTTAAAAAACCTTCAAGAAGTTAAACGTAAATAATCGACAGCCATCAATTCACCATAATACATCATTCTCATTTATCAACATCAAATGCAAACACACGTCAGAAGTGTAATTGGTTATGTTAGATAATTCATTTAACGTTCATTGTTTACATTTTGTTGTCGCAGTAAATTGATATCAAATTATAAAACAATGAATAAGACATAATGATGCACTGAATTATTCATTTCTATGTCAATCACAATTCAAAATTGTCTAAGCAAACAAGAAGTTTATCGAGTTTATTTAAGTGTTTGAGGGTTGAGTCGTCTTGTTATAATTGAGAAATTTTGGAGCTATGAAGATTTACGTGTTGAATATTTTAATCGCATTTTTTACTTTGTCTAATTGCCTCAATGAAAATCTTATTACACATTTTACCGTTAATTTAGTCAAAACTCAGCAAGTTGTATTGTTCGTTTGCAATGAAGAAGAAGGTAAAAATGTATATGAATCTCATTTCAAAAATATAAAAATCCCATAAATTTGTATTCTACAGATTTGTTTAAAGTTGGAAAATCCCTAATCAATCAAAATCAACTTGTTCTATTCATTGATTTAAAAAGTAACTCTTCTTCATTGGAGAACGCCCTCACAAGACACAATCATGCTAAGACTTCTGTCATTTTGGATTGCACTTGTTTGGAGTGTTTGAATATTCTTCGTTTGTGCTCTGAAACTAGGTCCTTTAACAAAACATACCAATGGATGATTTGGGACCCTAAAAACAATTATGCCATAAATGAACTGGAATTGACTGAAGATCCTATTAATATTGGGCCGAATGCTCAAGTGACATTTGTTAATTCTAGTGGAGACGGTAGTTATTCATTGTATGATGTACATTCAAAAGGACGACATCTTAAAGCTCCAATTGAAATTGTTCACTATGGAGACTGGATTGACGATAAGCTTATTATCTACAGGGATATTTTCTATTTACAAGGTATTGAAAACAGGGGCCAATTTAACGGACTACAGTTACGAGGAGTATTAGTGGTTTGTATATAGTCATGTTTGTAAACATCAATATTTATGTGTTTTTGTGAGTATCGAGTCGTCATGAGGCAGAACGGAGAATGATTTTAAATTCTATAAATGCTTTGCTATATTTAAATCAACATCATTTGGAAAAATTAGCAAATATTTATTTGGTATCCTGTAAGGCGGATAACGGTGCAGGATGACCAAATTGGTGGTAATAAATCAAAAGAATGTGTAGGGTAAAGGTGTGGACAGTGGATCAGGGTACACAGTGAATCATTTGCTCTTATGCTGTCACTTTTTATTTTAAAATGAATCTGAAAAAGAGAAAAGAACACATTTTTACTTCCTCTGACATCTTACATCACAGTCTGCGCGAACCTGTTTTCGAAATTGGTTTTCCTCTTGTGTTTGTGTTTTGGGACTCGGAAAGTAAATTTTTTTTCTATTTTGTTTTCGATTTGATTAAAAAAGTGTGTGTTGTAACTTCATTTGGGTTAAATATTTGTAGTACTTCTGGCTGCACAGACTTAATATTTTTTGTTGATTTGTTTACTTTGGTGAAATAGTTTATAAAATATTAACATGTTTTTTTAAAAAGACAACATGGTACACAGTTGATCAATTGAAAGTGGTACACAGTGAATCAAGGAAATTTGTATGAAATTTGATTTTTTCATATTATAACTTTTCTCATTTATTTTATTTATTAGTTCTTTAATAGTTTTATGTTTTCTTTCGCTTTATGGACAGAAAAAAGTTATTTTGGTATCAACTAATATAAATAAATAACGTACAAATAAAAATTCGAAGAATTTTTCTATTTGTTTGATGTTTTTATATATAAGTTTTTAAAATGAAAAAATCGATTTATTATCCCTGATTTGTGTACCATGCACTGAAATACTGTGAACACCCATGGTACACAGTGAATCAGATGAATATGTTTTTTTTTTTTTTTTCAAATTAAATTTTTATATTTTCGTGATCAATAGAGCTTTAAATAAAGTACCTTAAATAAAAGATAAAACATTGAGAAAGTTGTGGACAAAAAACTGCAAGAAGTAAAAAGTGGTCCACTGTTGATACCTTTACCCTATGAGTTCCGGGACTCAACAAACATATGTATGTACTTTAAACTTTATGCTCTCTACTTCCTTTAAAAGAACGCAAAAACAAAAATTAACTCAAAATTTAAACCGAAATCTTTCAAACCAATACTTTAAATTACCATGAAACAAATTTAAAAATCATTGCATTGAAGATTTACAATATCCAAATCGCGCATTCAATAACCAGAATTTTCATTTCTGAAGGAAAAGCTAAAGTATGGTTTTAGGTCGACTTGGATTGAGAGAAACGAATCGAGAACAAAGCGAAAAGAACGTTTTCGTTTTAAGAAAAAAACGCAATTTCGATTCCATTTGCGATTCATATTAGAATTCTCCAGGGGCCTTATTGCGTATTACGAAACGAACGGCAAGTAAACGATACTGACGTAAACGATAGTCACGAGAGAGAGAGAGAGAGAGAGAGAGAGAGTGAGAGCGATTATGTAAAGCGAGAATGGTTGTATAAAGATGTTGCCAATAGGGGCGTTCACATGGACGAGCATGCTCGACAACATGGCTCGATGGAAACAATAACGGTACGCCCAACTTTGCGTTCACATGGATACTAATGTTGTCAAGCATCATTATTTTTTATTTTTCGATATAAACGAACGCAGGATGTTTAGACAAATCTTAGTAGCGTTGATTATGAATGAAATTCTTGGGGATGAATTGAAAGAAAAAAAAGAGAGGAAAAAAAGGTTATGGAATAAAAAATGGATAAGAGGCAGAGGCAAATACTCCCATACAAATTTGTTGAACGAGCATTTGCATCGACTTCTTTGTATTTTTCAAGCAGCATTTTGTAGCCTTTCAAATTTAAATGTTTGTTTTTATAAATTTCGTTTGGAAAACCAAAAACTCTGGTAAGGTTTTATATAATTCAAAAAAAAATCTCTCCAGAACTCATTATTCGCTATCGTTATAGTTGCCATTTTTCCCTGTAACCGTGGACGAGACAATTTACCGAATGAAAAAAAAAAACAAGTTGTCGAGCTTCTGTTTACACAAGTTGGAACAAGTTGGAAGGTTGGACGAGCCAGCAAGTTTTCAAAAAATTTTGAAATCCGTCGAGCATTTTGGTCCAGCAGTTGTTTTCGCGTTCAAATGATCGAGCATGGCTCGACAGCCAGCCATGTTGTCGAGCATGCTCGTCCATGTGAACGCCCCTAACCTAAAACGAAAAAATCTATGTTTTTGAAGCACAACCAACTTCACGCCCTTGAAACAACATCACGGACCCCAATTTCTCGGTTCACTTGCGAATCACTTTAGAATCCAAGAAAACTGAGTGCCTCACACACATTAACATTCATGACTGCCACTATCAAAATGCAATTTCCGCATTTAAGATCGTATCCAAGGCGATTTGGATAGATTTGTGTTGTAATTCCTTCTGAAAAAAGCTATTGCAACAACAAATCAAGGTATACACCGTCTCGGATAGGTTCCTTAACGCAAGGAACGTCGATGGGAAATGTATGTTTTAAAATATTCCATTTAATGGAATTGACACAGCAAAACCCTTCAACTTTATTCACCCCTATAAAAACGGATCAAATTTAACTGGGATCAAATTTAACCAAAATTTTAACGCAATTGACACACGGCCTTAGGGTCACTTTTTCAATAGTCAGTTAAACCTCAGATAGTAGGGGAGGGTGGGGCAAGAAGCACCACTTAAGCTTTAGACGCTCCTAATTTGTTTCTATTCATAAAAGAAAAGCAAATATTTGTTAAAATAAAACTTTAACCTTTCAACTTTATTATAGTAAACAATCAGAAAAGTTAAACAAGTATATATAGAGATATGCACAAATATACAACCTTATCTTAAAAGTCCATTTTGCCCCACTAGCGGGGCAAAAGGAACCTTTGAAAGGGGCAAAATGAACCACTGATTTAATTTGACAATTATATTAAAAACTATCGGTATAAAAAACACTTATATTTTAATCAAAGTATTAAAAACTTAAATTCCTTTTTGGAAGGATACAAATAATAAATAAACAAAGGAAACGTATAAATAAATAAAAAGGAAATTTAAAATTAAACAATACAGACCGAGAGCCCACATCAAATTTTGGGTGTGAACGATAGCAAAAACTCCTTTTGTTTTAAGATATGTCCCTTCTATTCATATGCAAATATGAAAGTCTGGCAAGTCGGGGTTGGGACCTTTGTACGTAATGCTGCATTGAAAATGCATTTTTTTTTTCATAAAGCCCAGTTACCAAGGGGGTAGGAACTTCAAAATTGTATTTAATTAAATAGCCCTAGCGCTAGATATGAATATGGTGTTATGGTATCCATATGCAAAAAAGGAAACTGCGATTTTCGGAAAACGCTCGTCAGGTCGTGTCGCGTCGCTCTATCAATATGCGTTGTTCTTTTGATTTATATTGCTTACAAAAACTCGTGCTGTGTTATGTAGCGTCACACGTGTCGAACGTGTCTAATATGCGCCTAGCCTGAAGGTCATGGAGCAAAACAGAGTATATCTTAGGTAGTTATTGTTTTGCTTTGAAATTGGAAACAGTACGTCGTTGTGGCAACAATTCTTAAAAGTAAAGTTATGTGCTAAGCAGATGTGCAGCGTTTGTCATGCAGCGAAATTAATTTACACAGGTTCTTATGGGAGCAGATTCACTCAAGAGTTGAATGCAGCGCAGCGCTGCACGATGTCTCTATTTCTAAATTTGCTCTGCAGCATCATTGCAGTCACAACAGCAAATAAACAAATCTTAAATAATTAGTATTTGGCATTACTCATATTGACATCAATTGCCATTCTTTCAAAAAAATTGTTTGTGTTGGTGATTTTTTTTTAAGAATCCATGGCTTCATGGATGACGTTGCCATCCTGCCATCGTCAAACAATGAAAATATCGTTCCAACACTATTGTGTCACATCGGCAACGCTATGTTTTCATGTATTTGTTTGACATAAATATGCATCATGAATGTCAGAAATTATGCACATGTGTTTCTTGTGCAGCTCTGTATGCATAGATGCGTGCAGACTTGCTACACAAACAAACAAGAAGTTTATCGAGTTTATTTAAGTGTTTGAGGGTTGAGTCGTCTTGTTATAATTGAGAAATTTTGGAGCTATGAAGTTTTACGTGTTGAATATTTTAATCGCATTTTTTACTTTGTCTCATTGCCTCAATGAAAATCTTATAACACATTTTACCGTTAATTTAGTCAAAACTCAGCAAGTTGTATTGTTCGTTTGCAATGAAGAAGAAGGTAAAAATTTATATGAACCTCATTTCAAAAATATAAAAATACCATAAATTTGTATCCTACAGATTTGTTTAAAGTTGGAAAATCCCTAATCAATCAAAATCAACTTGTTCTATTCATTGATTTAAAAAGTAACTCTTCTTCATTGGAGAACGCCCTCACAAGACACAATCATGCTAAGACTTCTGTCATTTTGGATTGCACTTGTTTGGAATGTTTGAATATTCTTCGTTTGTGCTCTGAAACTAGGTCCTTTAACAAAACATACCAATGGATGATTTGGGACCCTAACAACAATTATGCCATAAATGAACTGGAATTAGCTGAAGATCCTATTAATATTGGGCCGAATGCTCAAGTGACATTTGTCAATTCTAGTGGAGACGGTAGTTATTCATTGTATGATGTACATTCAAAAGGACGACATCTTAAAGCTCCAATTGAAATTGTTCACTATGGAGACTGGATTGACGATAAGCTTATTATCTACAGGGATATTTTCTATTTACAAGGTATTGAAAACAGGGGCCAATTTAACGGATTACAGTTACGAGGAGTATTAGTGGTTTGTATATAATCATGTTTGTAAACATCAATATTTATGTGTTTTTGTGAGTATCGAGTCGTCATGAGGCAGAACGCAGAATGATTTTAAATTCTAT
This sequence comes from Melangyna quadrimaculata, assembly GCA_949320155.1. Classification (NCBI taxonomy): domain Eukaryota; kingdom Metazoa; phylum Arthropoda; class Insecta; order Diptera; family Syrphidae; genus Melangyna; species Melangyna quadrimaculata. The sequence continues at coordinate 136,098,465 of OX439483.1, read as the reverse complement.
AAATGCTTTGCTATATTTAAATCACCATCATTTGGAAAAATTAGCAAATATTTATTTGGTATCCTGTAAGGCGGATAACGGTGCAGGATGACCAAATTGGTGGTAATAAATCAAAAGAATGTGTAGGGTAAAGGTGTGGACAGTGGATCAGGGTACACAGTGAATCAATTGCTCTTATGCTGTCACTTTTTATTTTAAAATGAATCTGAAAAAGAGAAAAGAACACATTTTTACTTCCTCTGACATCTTACATCACAGTCTGCGCGATCCTGTTTTCGAAATTGGTTTTCCTCTTGTGTTTGTGTTTTGGGCCTCGGAAAGTAAATTTTTTTTATTAAAGAAGAATTAATCGACATAACTTTAAAAAATATAAGTTTTTAAAATGGAAAAATCGATTTATTATCCCTGATTTGTGTACCATGCACTGAATTACTGTGAACACCCATGGTACACAGTGAATCAGATGAATATGTTTTTTTTTTTTTCAAATTAAATTTTTATATTTTCGTGATCAATAGAGCTTTAAATAAAGTACCTTAAATAAAAGATAAAACATTGAGAAAGTTGTGTACAAAAAACTGCAAGAAGTAAAAAGTGGTCCACTGTTGACACCTTTACCCTATGAGTTCCGGGACTCAACCAACATATGTATGTACTTTAAACTTCATGCTCTCTACTTCCTTTAAAAGAACGCAAAAACAAAAATTAACTCAAAATTTAAACTGAAATCTTTCAAACCAATACTTAAAATTACCATGAAACAAATTTAAAAATCATTGCATTGAAGATTTACAATATCCAAATCGCGCATTCAATAACCAGAATTTTCATTTCTGAAGGAAAAGCTAAAGTATGGTTTTAGGTCGACTGGGATTGAGAGAAATGAATCGAGAACAAAACGAAAAGAACGTTTTCGTTTTAAGAAGAAAATGCAATTTCGATTCATATTAGAACTCTCCAGGGGCCTTATTGCGTATTACGAAACGAACGGCAAGTAAACGATACTGACGTAAACGATAGTCACGAGAGAGATAGAGAGAGCGATTATGAAAATCGAGAATGGTTGTATAAAGATGTTGCCAATAGGGGCGTTCACATGGACGAGCTTGCTCGACAACATGGCTCGATGGAAAAAATAAGGGTACGCCCAACTTTGCGTTCACATGGATACTAATGTTGTCGAGCATCATTATTTTTTATTTTTAGATATAAACGAACGCAGGATGTTAAGACAAATCTTAGTAGCGTTGATTATGAATGAAATTCTTGGGGATGAAGTGAAAGAAAAAAAAGAGAGGAAAAAAAGGTTATGGATTAAAAAATGGATAAGAGGCAGAGGCAAATACTCCCATACAAATTTGTTGAACGAGCATTTGCATCGACTTCTTTGTATTTTTCAAGCAGCATTTTGTAGCCTTTCAAATTTAAATGTTTGTTTTTATAAATTTCGTTTGGAAAACCAAAAACTCTGGTAAGGTTTTATATAATTCAAAAAAAAATCTCTCCAGAACTCATTATTCGTTATCGTTATAGTTGCCATTTTTCCCTGTAACCGTGGACGAGACAATTTACCGAATTAAAAAAAACAAGTTGTCGAGCTTCTGTTACACAAGTTGGAACAAGTTGGAAGGTTGGACGAGCCAGCAAGTTTTCAAAAAATTTTGAAATCCGTCGAGCATTTTGGTCCAGCAGTTGTTTTCGCGTTCAAATGATCGAGCATGGCTCGACAGCCAGCCATGTTGTCGAGCATGCTCGTCCATGTGAACGCCCCTAACCTAAAACGAAAAAATCTATGTTTTTGAAGCACAACCAACTTCACGCCCTTGAAACAACATCACGGACCCCAATTTCTCGGTTCACTTGCGAATCACTTTAGAATCCAAGAAAACTGAGTGCCTCACACACATTAACATTCATGACTGCCACTATCAAAATGCAATTTCCGCATTCAAGATCGTATCCAAGGCGATTTGGATAGATTTGTGTTGTAATTCCTTCTGAAAAAAGCTATTGCAACAACAAATCAAGGTATACACCGTCTCGGATAGGTTCCTTAACGCAAGGAACGTCGATGGGAAATGTATGTTTTAAAATATTCCATTTAATGGAATTGACACAGCAAAACCCTTCAACTTTATTCACCCCTATAAAAACGGATCAAATTTAACTGGGATCAAATTTAACCAAAATTTTAACGCAATTGACACACGGCCTTAGGGTCAATTTTTCAATAGTCAGTTAAACCTCAGATAGTAGGGGAGGGTGGGGCAAGAAGCACCACTTAAGCTTTAGACGCTCCTAATTTGTTTCTATTCATAAAAGAAAAGCAAATATTTGTTAAAATAAAACTTTAACCTTTCAACTTTATTATAGTAAACAATCAGAAAAGTTAAACAAGTATATATAGAGATATGCACAAATATACAACCTTATCTTAAAAGTCCATTTTGCCCCACTAGCGGGGCAAAAGGAACCTTTGAAAGGGGCAAAATGAACCACTGATTTAATTTGACAATTATATTAAAAACTATCGGTATAAAAAACACTTATATTTTAATCAAAGTATTAAAAACTTAAATTCCTTTTTGGAAGGATACAAATAATAAATAAACAAAGGAAACGTATAAATAAATAAAAAGGAAATTTAAAATGAAACAATACAGACCGAGAGCCCACATCAATTTTTGGGTGTGAACGATAGCAAAAACTCCTTTTGTTTTAAGATATGTCCCTTCTATTCATATGCAAATATGAAAGTCTGGCAAGTCGGGGTTGGGACCTTTGTACGTAATGCTGCATTGAAAATGCATTTTTTTTCATAAAGCCCAGTTACCAAGGGGGTAGGAACTTCAAAATTGTATTTAATTAAATAGCCCTAGCGCTAGATATGAATATGGTGTTATGGTATCCATATGCAAAAAAGGAAACTGCGATTTTCGGACAACGCTCGTCAGGTCGTGTCGCGTCGCTCTATCAATATGCGTTGTTCTTTTGATTTATATTGCTTACAAAAACTCGTGCTGTGTTATGTAGCGTCACACGTGTCGAACGTGTCTAATATGCGCCTAGCCTGAAGGTCATGGAGCAAAACAGAGTATATCTTAGGTAGTTATTGTTTTGCTTTGAAATTGGAAACAGTACGTCGTTATGGCAACAATTCTTAAAAGTAAAGTTATGTGCTAAGCAGATGTGCAGCGTTTGTCATGCAGCGAAATTAATTTACACAGGTTCTTATGGGAGCAGATTCACTCAAGAGTTGAATGCAGCGCAGCGCTGCACGATGTCTCTATTTCTAAATTTGCTCTGCAGCATCATTGCAGTCACAACAGCAAATAAACAAATCTTAAATAATTAGTATTTGGCATTACTCATATTGACATCAATTGCCATTCTTTCAAAAAAATTGTTTGTGTTGGTGATTTTTTTTTAAGAATCCATGGCTTCATGGATGACGTTGCCATCCTGCCATCGTCAAACGATGAAAATATCGTTCCAACACTATTGTGTCACATCGGCAACGCTATGTTTTCATGTATTTGTTTGACATAAATATGCATCATGAATGTCAGAAATTATGCACATGTGTTTCTTGTGCAGCTCTGTATGCATAGATGCGTGCAGACTTGCTACACAAACAAACAAGAAGTTTATCGAGTTTATTTAAGTGTTTGAGGGTTGAGTCGTCTTGTTATAATTGAGAAATTTTGGAGCTATGAAGTTTTACGTGTTGAATATTTTAATCGCATTTTTTACTTTGTCTCATTGCCTCAATGAAAATCTTATAACACATTTTACCGTTAATTTAGTCAAAACTCAGCAAGTTGTATTGTTCGTTTGCAATGAAGAAGAAGGTAAAAATTTATATGAACCTCATTTCAAAAATATAAAAATACCATAAATTTGTATCCTACAGATTTGTTTAAAGTTGGAAAATCCCTAATCAATCAAAATCAACTTGTTCTATTCATTGATTTAAAAAGTAACTCTTCTTCATTGGAGAACGCCCTCACAAGACACAATCATGCTAAGACTTCTGTCATTTTGGATTGCACTTGTTTGGAATGTTTGAATATTCTTCGTTTGTGCTCTGAAACTAGGTCCTTTAACAAAACATACCAATGGATGATTTGGGACCCTAACAACAATTATGCGATAAATGAACTGGAATTAGCTGAAGATCCTATTAATATTGGGCCGAATGCTCAAGTGACATTTGTCAATTCTAGTGGAGACGGTAGTTATTCATTGTATGATGTACATTCAAAAGGACGACATCTTAAAGCTCCAATTGAAATTGTTCACTATGGAGACTGGATTGACGATAAGCTTATTATCTACAGGGATATTTTCTATTTACAAGGTATTGAAAACAGGGGCCAATTTAACGGATTACAGTTACGAGGAGTATTAGTGGTTTGTATATAATCATGTTTGTAAACATCAATATTTATGTGTTTTTGTGAGTATCGAGTCGTCATGAGGCAGAACGCAGAATGATTTTAAATTCTATAAATGCTTTGCTATATTTAAATCACCATCATTTGGAAAAATTAGCAAATATTTATTTGGTATCCTGTAAGGCGGATAACGGTGCAGGATGACCAAATTGGTGGTAATAAATCAAAAGAATGTGTAGGGTAAAGGTGTGGACAGTGGATCAGGGTACACAGTGAATCAATTGCTCTTATGCTGTCACTTTTTATTTTAAAATGAATCTGAAAAAGAGAAAAGAACACATTTTTACTTCCTCTGACATCTTACATCACAGTCTGCGCGATCCTGTTTTCGAAATTGGTTTTCCTCTTGTGTTTGTGTTTTGGGCCTCGGAAAGTAAATTTTTTTTATTAAAGAAGAATTAATCGACATAACTTTAAAAAATATAAGTTTTTAAAATGGAAAAATCGATTTATTATCCCTGATTTGTGTACCATGCACTGAATTACTGTGAACACCCATGGTACACAGTGAATCAGATGAATATGTTTTTTTTTTTTTCAAATTAAATTTTTATATTTTCGTGATCAATAGAGCTTTAAATAAAGTACCTTAAATAAAAGATAAAACATTGAGAAAGTTGTGTACAAAAAACTGCAAGAAGTAAAAAGTGGTCCACTGTTGACACCTTTACCCTATGAGTTCCGGGACTCAACCAACATATGTATGTACTTTAAACTTCATGCTCTCTACTTCCTTTAAAAGAACGCAAAAACAAAAATTAACTCAAAATTTAAACTGAAATCTTTCAAACCAATACTTAAAATTACCATGAAACAAATTTAAAAATCATTGCATTGAAGATTTACAATATCCAAATCGCGCATTCAATAACCAGAATTTTCATTTCTGAAGGAAAAGCTAAAGTATGGTTTTAGGTCGACTGGGATTGAGAGAAATGAATCGAGAACAAAACGAAAAGAACGTTTTCGTTTTAAGAAGAAAATGCAATTTCGATTCATATTAGAACTCTCCAGGGGCCTTATTGCGTATTACGAAACGAACGGCAAGTAAACGATACTGACGTAAACGATAGTCACGAGAGAGATAGAGAGAGCGATTATGAAAATCGAGAATGGTTGTATAAAGATGTTGCCAATAGGGGCGTTCACATGGACGAGCTTGCTCGACAACATGGCTCGATGGAAAAAATAAGGGTACGCCCAACTTTGCGTTCACATGGATACTAATGTTGTCGAGCATCATTATTTTTTATTTTTCGATATAAACGAACGCAGGATGTTAAGACAAATCTTAGTAGCGTTGATTATGAATGAAATTCTTGGGGATGAAGTGAAAGAAAAAAAAGAGAGGAAAAAAAGGTTATGGATTAAAAAATGGATAAGAGGCAGAGGCAAATACTCCCATACAAATTTGTTGAACGAGCATTTGCATCGACTTCTTTGTATTTTTCAAGCAGCATTTTGTAGCCTTTCAAATTTAAATGTTTGTTTTTATAAATTTCGTTTGGAAAACCAAAAACTCTGGTAAGGTTTTATATAATTCAAAAAAAAATCTCTCCAGAACTCATTATTCGTTATCGTTATAGTTGCCATTTTTCCCTGTAACCGTGGACGAGACAATTTACCGAATTAAAAAAAACAAGTTGTCGAGCTTCTGTTACACAAGTTGGAACAAGTTGGAAGGTTGGACGAGCCAGCAAGTTTTCAAAAAATTTTGAAATCCGTCGAGCATTTTGGTCCAGCAGTTGTTTTCGCGTTCAAATGATCGAGCATGGCTCGACAGCCAGCCATGTTGTCGAGCATGCTCGTCCATGTGAACGCCCCTAACCTAAAACGAAAAAATCTATGTTTTTGAAGCACAACCAACTTCACGCCCTTGAAACAACATCACGGACCCCAATTTCTCGGTTCACTTGCGAATCACTTTAGAATCCAAGAAAACTGAGTGCCTCACACACATTAACATTCATGACTGCCACTATCAAAATGCAATTTCCGCATTCAAGATCGTATCCAAGGCGATTTGGATAGATTTGTGTTGTAATTCCTTCTGAAAAAAGCTATTGCAACAACAAATCAAGGTATACACCGTCTCGGATAGGTTCCTTAACGCAAGGAACGTCGATGGGAAATGTATGTTTTAAAATATTCCATTTAATGGAATTGACACAGCAAAACCCTTCAACTTTATTCACCCCTATAAAAACGGATCAAATTTAACTGGGATCAAATTTAACCAAAATTTTAACGCAATTGACACACGGCCTTAGGGTCAATTTTTCAATAGTCAGTTAAACCTCAGATAGTAGGGGAGGGTGGGGCAAGAAGCACCACTTAAGCTTTAGACGCTCCTAATTTGTTTCTATTCATAAAAGAAAAGCAAATATTTGTTAAAATAAAACTTTAACCTTTCAACTTTATTATAGTAAACAATCAGAAAAGTTAAACAAGTATATATAGAGATATGCACAAATATACAACCTTATCTAAAAAGTCCATTTTGCCCCACTAGCGGGGCAAAAGGAACCTTTGAAAGGGGCAAAATGAACCACTGATTTAATTTGACAATTATATTAAAAACTATCGGTATAAAAAACACTTATATTTTAATCAAAGTATTAAAAACTTAAATTCCTTTTTGGAAGGATACAAATAATAAATAAACAAAGGAAACGTATAAATAAATAAAAAGGAAATTTAAAATGAAACAATACAGACCGAGAGCCCACATCAATTTTTGGGTGTGAACGATAGCAAAAACTCCTTTTGTTTTAAGATATGTCCCTACTATTCATATGCAAATATGAAAGTCTGGCAAGTCGGGGTTGGGACCTTTGTACGTAATGCTGCATTGAAAATGCATTTTTTTTTTCATAAAGACCAGTTACCAAGGGGGTAGGAACTTCAAAATTGTATTTAATTAAATAGCCCTAGCGCTAGATATGAATATGGTGTTATGGTATCCATATGCAAAAAAGGAAACTGCGATTTTCGGAAAACGCTCGTCAGGTCGTGTCGCGTCGCTCTATCAATATGCGTTGTTCTTTTGATTTATATTGCTTACAAAAACTCGTGCTGTGTTATGTAGCGTCACACGTGTCGAACGTGTCTAATATGCGCCTAGCCTGAAGGTCATTGAGCAAAACAGAGTTTATCTTAGGTAGTTAGTGTTTTGCTTTGAAATTGGAAACAGTACGTCGTTGTGGCAATAATTCTTAAAAGTAAAGTTATGTGCTAAGCAGATGTGCAGCGTTTGTCATGCAGTGAAATTAATTTACACAGGTTCTTATGGGAGCAGATTCACTCAAGAGTTGAATGCAGCGCAGCGCTGCACGATGTCTCTATTTCTAAATTTGCTCTGCAGCATCATTGCAGTCACAACAGCAAATAAACAAATCTTAAATAATTAGTATTTGGCATTACTCATATTGACATCAATTGCCATTCTTTCAAAAAAATTGTTTGTGTTGGTGATTTTTTTTTAAGAATCCATGGCTTCATGGATGACGTTGCCATCCTGCCATCGTCAAACGATTAAAATATCGTTCCAACACTATTGTGTCACATCGGCAACGCAATGTTTTCATGTATTTGTTTGACATAAATATGCATCATGAATGTCAGAAATTATGCACATGTGTTTCTTGTGCAGCTCTGTATGCATAGATGCGTGCAGACTTGCTACACATCTGTTTTAGCCATTAGGACATGGACTATTAGTGATACCAAAGCTTATCCCGTCAGCATGAAATGCAAGTTTTAGCAACTATTAGGAAAATAGGGAAGGATTTAGGAGTAAATACCGATGCACATTGGTTTTGAACATCTGAATATTAAAATGGCAGGGAAAAATTGTGATGGTTAAAGCATTTCACATTCGGGTAGTGCGGCTAAAAAAGAAACTCTACACTTTAAGTACGTCCGAAATTGGGTTCAGGTATTCGCCCTTTGCGTAATGGTAAGTGCGATGGACTGTCACGCTAGAGGTCTGGGTTCACTTCCGAGCCTCGTCCACCTAAAACTAAAAAGTTTTTTTTAGGGCTACTGTCTCTTGCGAGGACTTGACAAATCCTCCAAGAGTATCACTTTGTCATGAATAAGTGCACACAGGAATGGTTGGGTGTTGTTACTCACTATGCCCTGGTTCTTCACGAGCCGTTGCGCCACCCAATATATTTATTTTATTTATACTGATGATAGTTGTTGGATGTTTTTTTTTATTTTTGTTAACTGTTTTGAAAGAGTTCAACATAAACGCTTCTGATCTACTTTTTCGTCAATATAAAATGATTCATACTTAACTACTGAAGTTTGGTTTCAGCAAATGGACCAAAGTTAGAAATTAATTTGTTTGCATTTTAGATCGATCGAGACAACATAACCACCCAAGAACAAATCGATAAACTTGTCACCAGCACCACAAAAGAAGATGGTCTTGCCACTTTCATTAAATATCACTACAATGTCTTAGTAGTCATGAAGGAACGATTCAATTTTACATTGAAATATCGCAATGTTCGCAGTTGGGCTGGCCGACTTCGCGGAGGACCATTTCGTTTGGGATTTTTAGGAGTTTTAAAGCGTAATGAAGCCGACATTGGAGCATCGGCTGCATTTAATCGAATAAATCGCTTCGCTGACTATGATAATATTCATATGAGTTGGAAATTTAGTGGGGCTTTCTTGTATCGATTCACCTCGGACATTGATGCGAATGGTGCGAGTGGTGATTTTTTGGCACCATTTGTAATGCAAGTTTGGTTTTTTACTTGTATTCTATCAATTTTATTGATTGCTGTGTGGTATTTTGTGTCTTGGTATATGAGGCGCAAAATACGCGAAGAAGAAGAAGACAAGGATGGATTTTTGTTAAAGACTTTTGCTGCTCTTTGTCAACAAGGTAATCCGTTTATTCTAAAAAAAAAAGTCATAATTTTTGAATGTTTTTTTTAGGTCTTGATCCAGTTCCAAAGAACTCACCATCACGCACAGTTGTTTTGACGCTTTTTATATTCAGCCTGATGATGTATAATTTTTATACATCGTCAGTAGTTGGTGGACTTTTGAATAGCTCTGAACGAGGGCCAAAAACAATTGAAGAAATAATCAATAGCCCTCTGAAGCTGTCTTTTGAAGATATTGGATACTATAAAGTTTTATTTAAGGTTGGTTGTTTATTTAATGGCGCAAAGTTTAAAAAAAAACATAATAGTAAGTAAGAAAACAAAAACAATTTTTCTATTGTTATTGTTTATCTTCTTCTTATTAAGTTTTAAGTATGATACCACATTTTTCTAATTTTTAAACAGTTTACCAAAATTTTCAAAATCTTAAATAAATTCAGAGGGGGTGATTCTGTAAATTAAAAGTTTTGATTATTCTTGTCTCTATCGTTCGATCGTTTTCATTTTACGGAATGACCCCCCTGAACACATCCAAAAAAATTCATAAATTGCCTCATTTTGACATAAACATCAAAGTGCCATTAATTAAGTACGAATTTGTGATTTACGTTTTCATTGGAGCCAAAATGAGAGGAGAGAAGAGAGATTGGAACGTCAAATTTGTAAAGGAAATGACCTCATTTGGGCTCCAATGAAAACGTAGTATTAGTTAAATGTTAGGAATTTAGTAAAATGTTTAAAATTAGCTAAATACAATGTTTAACCTAGTTTCATACTAAGAATAATTTAACATCGTACTAAGAATAAGAAGAGAATTGTTTAAAAATTGAAATCATTTCTAGAATCCAACAAGACCAATTGTACAACACATGTACAAAACAAAAATTCTACCTCAACGTCCTTCAAGTGAATTGCCAGTTTTCACACACGTTCAAGATGCTATTCCGTTTTTGAAAAAAGGTGGATTTGCATTTCATTGTGAACAGATCGATGCTTATCCGGAAATTGCTCGTCTTTTTGACGCTAATGAAATTTGCGATTTGAGAGTTGTTTCGGGGCTTTTAGAAACAGAAGTTATAGCCATGTTTATAGTCAAAAACAGCATATATACGGAATTGTTTCGAACTATGTAAATCACTATTTTATTTTTGAGAAAAATTAAAATCTTGTATTAATCTGTAAGCTTTCTCTAATTTTGAGTCTTTGTCGGGCACGAGAAGTCGGAATTATAAAGCGTACACTTATTATTCACAAACCAAGTAAACCAGAGTGTCAAGCATCATACACCGTATATCCGGTTGCATTTTCTGGTGTATCAACTGCTTTTTTACTTTTAGGAGGTAAACATTTTGAAAAACATTTAATAAATTAACAAACGTTTTAATATTTTAATAATTATGATGATTATAAATATAATTGTTCAATATTTTCAGGATCTATGCTGATTTCTTGTGTTTGTTTAGTGGCTGAGATAATACAATTTCGAATGAAACCAAATTTCAAAGATGAGATTAAACGTGTGTTTTTTTAAGAAAGTTATTTAAAGCTTTACATATTCGTAGTGATACAGACAGGTTGAATGATGGTTCACCTCATCCGTAAATTATTGAATTAATTCAAGTTAATGCAATCAACAAAATAATAATAAATGCACTGTGCAAGAGAAATTCATTTATGTTTTTTATTCTATATTTTGCAGCTATTTGTGACTTAAGAGGAAGTTATATGGAAAGGATAAAGCATCTAACCAAGGAAACAGGGTAAGAATAACAGTTTTCCGAGATGAAACTTGCTTTTTGTCAAACATCTGTCCTGTTCTCCCTTTTTGAAATTTGCAGATGCATTTATGTAGGTACATGTAAAAGGCTCTTGCTTTTACTTTTGATTCCTAGTCGAACAATGAGGGAAAGCACAAAGAAGAAAGAGCAATAATTCTGCAATTTTATCAACCCAAGTAGGTAATTTTGTTCAAAGGTTAGACCGCACTAGGCGGAATTGCATTGCAGCGGAACTGCGATTACAATAAATACAATAAATTGTATGAAATTTTATGAAGTTCAGTTGCCACTCAGTGCGATATAGCTCATACAATTTCATAGAAATAATGTTTTGCCGCGTCGTGAAGTGTAGTTCCGCTGCAGTTGTTTACGGTGGCGGTCGGTCTAACCCTGAGGCTATACGAGCCAGTTCTGGCAAGCCAGTTGGTTACATAGATTGACTGTCAAGTTCGTATACGTAATATGCTGTGACGTAAGCGGCACGCAACTTGTAAGCAAGTTGCTTTCAAGTATCTGCGGTAACATTCAGCCTTTACTAAAACAGCCTATCTAGGATTCTAAATACACAATTTTATTGAATTTGCTTTGGCATCAAGTCTTGCGATGGTCAACGCGCATAATACTGCCAATGCGTTGACGGATGCATTGACAGACTTTTCTGTCGCGTCAAAGTAACATGGATTGATTTTCAACTAATTCAAAAATTTCGATTTTTTTTTTTAATAATTAAAAAAAAAAAATTTGATTGTTTTGAGGATTTTCAATCCATTATCATCGAAGCCATCCATCAAATTTAATGTTGAAAAATTCATATATCTTTAAGTTTTTCAATGCATCATCTCCGTAGCAATCTTTCAATTTAATTTGACAGTCTATGGCTTGGCAAATCGATAACGGAATGTTCCAAATGTCACCCGAAATCCCCAAAGGCAAAATTATACTCTCAAAAAATTAAGGGTTTTTAAGCGATTTTGTATAATTCATCATAATTTTAGCCATCCTTCAATCATATTTGACAGTTGCCAATTTTGGAAACGTTAACATTTCTTGGTCCCTCCTCTCATTTAAAGTTGTGGTAGAAAGAATATCTAATTTTTCATTAAATTTTCAACGAAAAGCTATCTATATATCGCTTTATATACAAGTCTGAACGAGGCCACTTTCTTCTCTACTGGCTTCCCAACTGGCTTCGAAAATGGCAAGCCATTTGACGAGCAAGTTGCTCAGGTTTGTATGGATTAGTAAGAAAATTTAAATGTATTGTAACTTGTAAGCCAGTACTGGCTTGTGTTGCCTCAGGGTAAAGTTAAAGGCTCTCCCAAATCAATGCGAAACATTCGTTGCGGCGAAGAAAAATTCATATGTCACAAATTTATTTACATGGTGATATATGATAGTGCCCACACCAACGCGGCGGAGAAACATATGATTTAATTTTGACTGACGAATGTTTCTTCGCCGCAACGAATGTTTCGCATTGGTTTGGGAGAGTCTTAATAGCCCTTCCACACTACCCCACTGTGTATTAATACATGTCAAATTGAAAGTGGGAAAGAATTCCACGCGACTGCCAAATTTGTGGGAAAGAAATGACTTCTCATATTTTGCTTCCACACTTTGCTTGTATTAATACATTACTTTAATGTGGGATAGTAGAACCATTCCTAAAATTCTTCATATATTTACACATGTCAAATCGTGGGGGATAGAATGTCGGGTTGTGTAGGCTGGGCTTTCATATTTTGTTTCCACACTATTCTACATGATTTGTTTCCCACTTTTTTGACATGTATTAATACACAGTGGGCTAGTGTGGAAGGCCTTTAACTCTGCCACACATTGGCCACACATTGCCACACATTGAGTCAACGCTGCCACAACATGCGCCCCTCGAAAACACACGTGCTTAAAAATCGAAAGCTGAGATTGCTCGGTGTAAAACCAGTCTAAACAAAATTCCATGTGTATCAACCATAAAGAAATGAATTACAAATTATTTAGTACACTGAATGCAGCCATTTGTTAAATGTCCAAATTTGACAATTCAATTCACAGGTTATCAAATAAGTGGCCCGAATTTTATTTGTCCACATAATTTATTAAAATAATCTAGAAAATTATCAAAATAAAGCATTTAAAATGCTTAGAAATGCTACAAGAAACCTAATAAATTCACTGAGTGTAAAAACTAAAACACCCTTTTTTCAAAAGTTTTGTTTCTAAAAGATTTTTTACAGAAATCATCAAATACTCAATGGAAGAGCCTGGACAAATGCATCTCAACCACAGAAACCAGACAACAATTAATTCCAATGGTAGTCGAGCAAACTGGACGCGGAGAAAGAGCTTATGATATATTTTCGAGACTACTAAAAGAACGAATCGTCTGCCTGATGGGACCAATCCACGATGGATTAAGTTCGCTCATAGTGGCGCAATTGCTTTTCTTACAGGTTGTTGATGGTGTTAAATAACAACAAAGCACCTTAAATCGAACATTTCTCTTTTGATACCTAGTCTGAAGATTTAGAAAAACCCATCCATCTTTACGTTAATTCACCGGGTGGACAAGTGACGGCAGGCTTAGCCATTTATGACACAATGCAATATGTCAAACCCCCAATTGCAACTTGGTACGGATTGCGTTGATTTTTGAAATTGGCAAACGATAACAATTCGACAAAATAATTTCTCTTCTCCAGGTGCATCGGTCAAGCTTGTTCTATGGGTTCTCTTATCCTTGCCGCAGGAGAACCTGGAATGAGATATTCACTGCCAAATTCTAGAATCATGATTCATCAGCCCTCTGGTGGTGCACAGGTACTAATAAATAAAAACACAAGCTATTTGCATTTTATCGATATAATAAAATTTTAGGGTCAAGCCACAGACATTCAGATTCAAGCTGAAGAGATCATTAAGCTGAAACATCAGTTGACACAAATTTATGTGAAACACACAAAGCAAGAATTTGATTTATTGATGGCGATGATGGAACGTGACAAGTTCTTGTCACCAGAGGAAGCCAAAAATATGGGTATGATAGATCATGTTCTGGAACACCCACCACCGGTTGGAGAAGTAAGTGATGCGCTCACTCCGGAGGAACAAGCAGAAAAGGAAAAAAACGATCAAATCATTATTTGAAACGGGGTGCGGGCGCGTTTTGTGATTATAATGCATGTACATTTTTTTTGTTGGTAGGCCTTAGACAATAAAATTAATTTTGTTTTATGATATTTTTGTTTTAATAGCCGATTGCATTGGTTAGTTATAGTCGAAATATTTATAAGTATTGCCGCACCTGTAAAAGTGCATTTTATAGAAAACTGGAAATGGAAGCGAGACCTTACTATTTTTGTATTTAACGGCATCAGTTAAAAAAACGAATTGAGCAAAAATAGGTCCCGTTATTTACCCTTGCGTTCGTTGTTTAGAAATTAATAACAGATTTTTTCGTATTGCAAAAGTATAAAAGCACCATGCAAATCTCGTTCTTCATTTAATTATGCGATTCGAGATAACAAACAACGAAGCCGCATGGAACACATTTAAGCGAAACGGAAAAGGCAAAAATTCAAGAATTTCAGTCAAGTAGCCTAAGATTTAGCGCTTTTCGTAGGGAAATTTCGAGATCGGGTGGTAAACAAATGGCTTTACCAACAGTACCTTATGATGATGATATAATGAAAACAAAATATTTCAGACTTCAACTAATGTCACTTAAAAATTAAAATTTTTACGGTAGTTCTGGAATCTTCTCATTTCGGAGTTTTACCGTAACATACATATTTCGCGGAAAAATTAAAAATTATCAGGTCAAAAGCGAACCCAGTCCAGTACGACCGGCTTGTTGAATTAATTTATTTAAAGACCTTTATGCACGCTTTAGTACACGTCTACTTCTCTGTAACGAAACAGATATCATTTAGGAAATAAAAGTTAAGATCAGTACTTTTCTCCTATCGTAGGTTTCTCTGGACGGATACGATGAAACCCTTAACATACGACTATTTTCATAGTAGGGAGCCCCTGAAAAATACATTTTCGCCTTGAATACAACTAGAACTGGTCAATTAAAAAAAAAAAATATTGAAAGGGGTTTTCGTGTGATACAAAACTCAGTGTTAGGCCGTTCCCTGACTTATCGGTACGGTATCGGTAAGTGGTTTTTCTTACCGTACCGAAAGCATACCGATACCGCTTTTGTCTCTTCACTTGCCGGTGTACTTTCGGTATTTAATCTAAAAACTCAGAATCCGGAAAAAATGTCGTCCTCAGAAGAAGATGCGATTGCATGTTATATTTATAGGCGTTTGCGAGTAAAAAGGAAAAATTGGCACGACTGGATCGCACAAAACTTGCTCTCGTAGCTAACAACTTTAACGTAGCTTGAAATAGACAATGTACATATTTATTGGTTCCCTAACATTATGATATCATTGAAAAAAAAGTTTTAAAAACAATTTAATATATAAATGATTACTATGAATTATTATAAATAATTTATTTTAATAGCTAAAAAATATAGAGCTCAAAAAAAAGTATGCCATTTTTTATTTATTTATTTAATTTTGTATTTATAAAAAATCTTGAACATTTTTTAAAATAAAATTGGGTATGCCAAATTTTAGTATTTAGTAAAATATAATTTTTCACAAAATAAAAAAAAAAAAAACATTAGCCCGTTTTGTTAAAGTTGTAAGCGACCTTTTGTAAACAAATTTTAGTTGAAATCGGTGTAGTAGTTAACAAGGAATTTGAAAACCAATAAATCGGTTGTATGACAGGAACCGTTTATAACCGTTATAAATTTTTGTTTTCTACCAAAATATTTATTTTAGTAATTTTAGTACCTCGTAATTTATTTTGAAAATCGTTAGAGCCGTTTTTGAAATAAATCAATTTTTTTTTGAGCTAAAAAAAAAATTTCAATTACCCCTCTAGGGAATCATTCACTCCACTTAAAACAGAAGTAATTTCAATATTTTTATATTTAAATTTCTCCATCTTCTTACTTCTTAAAAAACTTCTATTTCAAATTTAAAAATATTTATTCCAACTCGAAGCCATTTGTTGCGAGGCAAGAGGAAGAAGGGAGGGGATGAGGTGTCACGGTGGTGTAGGAATAAGGAAAAGGTGGGATAAAGGGAAACGGAACTGAAAGGAACGGAATGGAATGCCAAGTTCCAAGGGACGCGGCCTGCTAGCGATGCTCGGCAGTTAGCTCGCCGAAATGGGGGGGGATCTTGCCCCCGAAACTTGACCTCACCTCCCAACAAAACATTTATCAGGCCTAAACACAAACACGAAATGGAAAAACCGCGGACGGACTTCACCACACTAGGGTGCTGCAGATGTCGAAGCAGCATGGCCCATACCCACCCAACCTGGAAGTTCTTTGGCCTTAGTTTAAACTTCCCCAAGAACAAAATATAACCTTACTATAGTCTGGTCACTCCCCTATCATCGTACGGTTTCGCCTTCCATCAGCACCCCCGAAAATCTTTCCTCAAACGAACATGATTTTGTTCACCAAAATCAGTACAAACAACAGAGTTTCTTTAGCAAAAAGGGAAAACATTAACTTTTTATTTCTATATATACATTCTTCAAATACAATCATAATTCTGTTGCCTCAAACAAAAATAAAACATCTTAGTGTTTTTACAAAATTGAAAACTGAAAAAAAACAAGGTGATAAAAAAAAAAGGTTTCCGAACGACACTAACTTTGAATAGCACCCAATTTGGCACCGGACATATATATACGGTCAAAAAAAAAATCCTACCTGCATGGAGCTCCTTGGAGGTGGTATAAAACTCTAGCAATCAAAAAAACTCTAACAAAAAAACGCGAGGAAAAACATCCGAAACCTTAACTTAATCACTTACAACGATATTTAAGTTAAGTTTTAATAATTTTTTTTTTAATTTTTACTAATATTAGATTATCTATTGTTCTAGCTATGCTTTTTTGTTTTTCAAAATGAGTTAAGCAGCTTTAGGTTTTTAAATATTGGAAATAGGTAGGTATAGTAAAGTTAATTTTAAGGTTTTTTTTCTATTCAATATAAATTAAATATCTTTAAGTTTGTAAACATTTTTTAGGGTGATTTCAGTTATTGTTAACGTTTGTTTTTTTTTTTTTCTAAATAAATTATGTAGTTTTAAAGAACTTTTAAATTTATTTTTTTCTTTAAAGTTTTAAGTTTTAACTCTTATGTAGTGATAAGTATTCTTAGGTAGATAAATTTTTCATTAGTTTAGGTAGTTTTAAAGGATTTTTAAATTTAAATTTTAACCTTTAAGTTTTAACTTTTATGTAGTGGTAAGTATTTTTAAGTAGTTTAATTTCTCACTAGTTTAGGTAGTTTTAAAGGATTTTTAAATTTAAATTTTAACCTTTAAGTTTTAACTTTTATGTAGTGGTAAGTATTTTTAAGTAGTTTAATTTCTCACTAGTTTAGGTAGTTTTAAAGGATTTTTAAATTTAAATTTTAAGTGGTAACTTTTAGGTGATAGTAATTATTTTTAAGTTTTAAGTTTCATATATAGGTAAGTTCTTTTAGGTAGATTAATTTTTCAATATTTGAAAGTATTTATAACGAGAAAGTTTAAGTTTTTGATAGTAATTTTAAGCTTTAAATTCTTATAATCGGTAAGTATTTCTAGGTAGTTTAAGGTTTATACCAAGAAAGTTTAAGTTTTAGATAGTAGTTTTAAGTTTTAACTTCTTACGTATCGGTAAGTATTTGTAGGTAGTTTAAGTTTTATACCAAGAAAGTTTAAGTTTTAGATATTAATTTTAAGTTTTACCTAAGTTTTAATTTTTAGATAGCTGTAGGTATTTTTGATGATTTTGATTCTTCGATAGTAGGTATCAAGTAGTTTTAAATTTTTAACAATTTTCTTTAATCACTAGGTAGGTATAGGTTTTAATAAACTGATTTTTCTTAGTGTTTTCTTGTTTAACTGGCTTCTTTATCATTTTAAGTTGTACTTAGCTTTTCAATTATCACGTGAACTCTGCCTCCAACTTCCGACTTTTCTCCTACAGCTAACATGAGAGCTCACGATGGTGATCCTGGACAAAAAGGTCAATATCCATATTGATTGATTCTCGAAGCAATAAAAAGGTTGGACGGCCCAGGCTTCCTGCTGCCTATGACCGCCAATTTAATTCTGACAAAAAAATTAAACTTGAGTTTACAACCATACTTATAATTTTTCCGACTCTCAAACTCACCCTTTCGTATTAGGTTACTAATTAAACAAATTTTGTTTGCGTGCCAGCACCGGTATTGCGATGATAGAAATTTAATTTTTGGGTAGGATTCCCCACAACCGCACTAAAAACAGTATTTATGTATTATACCAAGCCCGTTCTGCAATTACTTTTAAATAATATCGACTGAAGTTTAAAGTTTTTTTTTTTTTTTTTTTCAATTCGTATATTGGCTCACTACTATCGTGGATGTTTCCACTCCGGCTGACAAAAAACGTATGTGGGAATTCCTTCGGACAGAGATGGAGACGGAGAAGGAGATAGCCAAAATCATAGACTTGAACATTCCACTTATTTTCCTTTTACCACTAGTACGGTATAATTGAATCATACGATCGCATGTCAGTATTTAGTTCCACCCCCTCCGTTATTTTGTGAATGTGTTGGGTTGAGCTGGTATTTCCAATTCCCCTCCTGAGTCGTGACGTCATCGTCATCTCGCTCGGCACTTCGAAATGAATTGGAAGGAAACCTTTCCAGACGGCCGAATCGGTTCGGTGCAAGTTTACACGTGACGATCTCCGGAGAAAGTACACGTAGGGAATTTACACTCCACCAAAACAACACAGAACAACGCTGGTATGTTTTCAGGGAACTATCACCGCCGTTCCTCTTATTTTACATTAATATCTCACCCTCATATACCATATGCTGATTTTAAGGCTTCAGACACCACTGTCAAACTCACCCCAGTCCTACCTGTCACTAATTCAAACCCAGCTGACCCCCCTTCCATTCTGTCTATACTTCCAGAATGTACTTCCAGTTTCTTGGAAGTTTGTTTGTTTGTTTATTCTTTTCTTTTCATTTCTTTTTTTTTTTTTTTAGTTTCCCCACCTTGGATATGATCAGCTGTAATTGCCTGACCAACCGAAAAACAAATAAAATGACCGACGAAGCCTAAATATTAGAAGTAAGTAAGGGCATAATTTACTCAATTTATTTGTATCTAAATGTACTTATTTACTTCTTTTTAGGTTTGGTTTATACGTTTAACCCAGTGTTTTACCCTGGCAAAACAAAAAGGGAACACTGAAGTTCCATCAAAGGATCGGAGAAATTGCTGCTCCTGTCATCTGCAAATTGACCCATAACCTAGCCTCGGCGCGCGGTCGAAGGAGCCCATAACAAAGTTTCCGGGTATGACCAGCCTGCCAGACATGGACGGAAAGAAAAGGGCTTCTCGTTTTTCTTTCATTGGTGAGACCTGGCTATACATTGGCTGTGTTTAAAATCAACATTTAACCCTTATAAAACTCGTTGGTTTTTAAAACCTTTTTTTTTTCACAGAGGGCTGCCTATATGTACTCTTATTGGAGCTTTGGATTATCTCACATCCTCTGTTTTTTTTCGTGGGGAGAAACCCAACTTACCAAGCCGGGCTAAACCAGAAGACCTACTTTTCCAAGACGAGGAAGTTTCATCCTCTGTAGTTCCTTTCTCTATAATGAATACGAAAAAGATATCTTCGATTTTCAGATGTATGATAAACCAGTGCAGAGAAATCCATAATGTGAGCCTCCTCAATACCTAAATTGCCGTTGGTAAAACTGTTGCAGTCGGACTTTTCTGGTATGAATTTCAGCCATCGTTAGAGGCATATAACAAGATAGTCTTTCTTGTTTTTGTTTCGTGGCGTAACTAAGTGCATTACGAGTTAGAAACCCCCTATAACCTTAATTCATGAAATAAATGTGTATTTTTGGAATAAATAAACTTATGGCTAGCAAAATATGACCGACAAAATCACTGATTAGGATCATTCGTGTTTCCTACATAGAAGTACGTAACTAGTGGAAATTCTAGGTATTTAAGTACGTTGTGCGGAGTATGCTCAAAATCACAGGGCTCCTAGATATACAGTCTTGGCTCTCATACAGGTATTAGAGGACGCAACAAAAATTAATAAATAAGTGTAGGATTCTCAGGTACATAGGAGGTCGGAAAAAAGACGAACTAATTACAGGTACAGTACGTGGATAGGGTTAGTTTTTTTTACTTTTACGTCTAAAGTAAAATTTGTTAAGTCACCATCCACTTAACAGTTCAGATGATTCGTGGTAAGTAGAAGGCATTGTCCTTTCTGGTATTTATAAAGAAAGAGGTTAATAATGAGATAGCTGAAAAAGCAAATAAATAACTAATTAAAATAAAACTACCAGCTAAGGTATGAATAAAAAGGAACATATCCCGGAACTTGTATCACAGTGGATCGGCGTTATCACAGATGGAAAATATCACTGTCCTGTAGGGAGGTGGTGAATGACTTGCAGTCATGGGAATTAATTCTGTTGAGGACACTCTAGTTTGAATATATACGCCTGGTTCTTTCAGATACAAAGTAAGATAACCCGACTTAATAATTCTACCGTCTTATCTCTCTGTCACTTTTAAATAGATGCTAACTGAAAAATAAGTAAAACAATAACTAAAGGTTTGTAATAAAGTTCAGGTACGAGGTAATGAATATGTTGTTTGGATTGACAACTAGAACCGTGGCGTATCAGGTACCATGCGCAATAACAAGAGCTACCAGGTACAGTGTGTAAAGTGCTGGTGGAACGATTTAATAAATAAATTAAAAATTTAAAGATCAGGTACTTTGTGCAAAACTTAAACTAACAGGTAATATGTATAAAGCTATAGCTACTCAAATTCACTTTATATGTAAGACCGTATCGTGGTTTAGGTCGTATGGGTTACTAGAACGGCCGTTGAAAAAAAAATCTCTTTTTAACTGGGAGGGTTTGTGGGAACCACCGTTTAGGTGTTTATAGATACATATGAAACTAAATAGACAAGCAAATATATAAATAAGAAGTATAATTAATAAAGTATAAATAAAAGAGGTGAACAAATAAGAAAAAAATATCACAGAGGTAGTATCACAGTTGATTAATTTTATCACAGATCGAAAGTATGGCAGTTCGGTATGGCGAAGACGAATGAATTGGCGTCTTAGGAACGCCTTCTGTTAGGGATAAACAATTTCTAGTATGTACAATAAACTTCTTTTAGGTACAAAGTGGGATAAATAGACTTAATAATTTTACAGTCTTATATCTCTAGTGCGGTGTTGATTAAACTGTCTTACATCTTATATATAGGTTAAGGCTTAGTCTAAAATAAATAAATAAATAAAGGTTTGTGATAAAGTTCAGATACTATGTGACGAATAAATCTGTAAAACGAATGATAAAGGTTAATAATTTATTATTAGCTATCAGGTTCAGTCGTGAAGAAAATTTTAAAAGAATTTGATGCAGACGCCACCGGCAGTTATAGAACTAGGTTGGGTTACATCTTAAGGTCTTTTGCATGAAAAATGCCAATCTTTTTCCCAGCCAAATTTTCTATTTCATACATTTGATTTCCGACAGGCTGTACGATTCGGCATTTTAAATATTTTGGTGAAAGCTTGGCAGACAAGTACTTGGACGAATCACTTAAAATAAAGTTTTTCCGGTATACTTCCTGACCAGGTATAAAGGTAACCTTACGAGTGCGGGTGTTATACGTTTTGGCCGATCTTTCATTGGCTTTTAAGATATTTTCGCGTATCTGATCCCTTATGCACTGCAATCGACTTTGTCGGGGAAGAGTTAACAGGTCGTTGTCTCCACTGCGTTCAGTTTTCGGGCCAGTTCATAGCCACTTCCGTGCGTAACCATATTAGTGCCAAATAAAGCATAGTATGGTGACACACCGATGGAGCTATGAACTGAACTCCTTAAAGCACATGCGATATCGCAGAGGTGAAGATCCCATTCACGTTGGTCTGTTTTTAAGTATGAGCGGATGGCCGCTAACAACGTGCGGTTAACCCTCTCCGACGCATTCGACTGCGGAGCATAGTTGGCCGTTTTAAAGTGTCTAATACCGTAATTGGACAAAAACTTTTGAAAATCGTTGGCCAAAAATTGCTTTCCGTTATCCGAGTGCAATATGTTTGGAACCCCAAACATACTAAAAATATCTTCACGCAAAAATTTAACGATACTTGAGGTGTTAGCGTTCCTCAAAGCTTTTAAAAATACAAATTTAGACAAATGGTCTAAGACGATGAACACATAGGCATTACCTGACTTGGATCTCGGGTAAGGACCTAAGAAATCAACATATAATTTTTCGAATGGACGATTAGAACAGTAAGAAGTCACGATAGGCGGTCGAGAAACTTGGTTGGTTGCCTTACATTCTTTACACACTGAACAATTAGAGACATATTGACGAATTTGGACAGTCATATTGGGCCAATGAAAATGTTGACGAATTCTATAGAGCGTTTTTGAAATACCGCCGTGGGCAGTTTTTGGAGGGTTATGGGCTTTGGAGATTATCTCTTCAGTAAGCCCTGAAGGTATCCACAATAACCAGGAGTGTTCAAGCATTACTCCGTCGCTTTCACATCTCAATGCACGCTTATAAACAAAGCCATCTACCACTTTCAAATCGGGCAATTCTTCGGAATGTGATTTAATTGTCTCAATGAGACTCATATACTCTTCTGAGTGGAATTCTTCGGACTCTAGATCTACCAGCGGCGCTACTTCTTCAAGCACCAGAGAGTCCACATGTACCCGAGAAAGAGTATCTGGAACCACATTTAACGTCCCTTTTCGGTGTTGTATGTCGAAGATATAGGACTGCAATAAAAGACTCCACCTGGCGAGTTTTCCGCTCAGGTCTTTCATACTCATCAGCCATTTAAGGCTGGAATGATCCGTAATCACTGTGAAGTCCATGCCCTCGACATACGGCCTAAACTTTTTCACGGCCATCACCGCAGCCATACACTCTCTCTCGGTCACGCTGTAATTTCTCTGACACTTGTTAAGTTTTTGAGAGAAGTACGCGATAGGAGTTTCTTCATCGTTATCCTTCTTCTGGAACAGTACCGCTCCTATACCCGTGTCCGACGCATCACACTGGATGTAAAATTTTCTAGTAAAGTCCGGGTGGGACAAGACAGGTGCGGTAGTAAGAGCTGTTTTGAGCTTTTCAAATGCTTCCAGAGCCTCTCCCGTCATTTGGAATTTTCCGTCCTTTTTCTTCAGCAGGTCCGTCAAGGGGGCAGTCAGGCTCGAGAAATCTCGAATAAACTTGCGATACCACCCTGCTAGACCAAGCAGCCTCCGAACCTGACGAGAGGTTTTGGGAACAGGGAAATCCACTATCGCCTCCACCTTCGCCGGATCGGTTTTGAGTTTCCCATCACCAACAATGAACCCCAAATACTTCAGTTCCTTGAAGCAGAACTTGGATTTGTTCATGTTGATGGTGAGATTGGCTTTTCGTAAACACTCAGCTACTTCATCTACCAAGGCCATATGTGTCTCAAAATCTGGAGCCATGATAAGCAAGTCGTCTAGATACACGAAAACGCGGTCCCTAAGTCGTGCAGGAATTACCTTGTCCATTAACTGGCATAACCTTTGGGCAGCATTGCACAACCCAAAAGGCATGACAGTGAATTGGTACAAGGGTCTTCCCGGTACCGCAAAGGCAGTCTTTTCCCTACTTTGTTTCTCCAGCGGTATTTGCCAAAATGCTTCTTTGAGATCTATACTACTAATGTAGAAAGTATCCGGTAGTCGGCTGAGGAGCCCCTCGATATGGGGGAGAGGATTAGCGTTTTTCTTCGTCAGTGAATTCACCTTGCGAGAATCCAGACAAAGTCGGTTCTTGCCGGGTTTTCGCAAGAGAACCACTGGCGAACACCACGGACTCTCGCTCTCCTCAATAACGCCGAGGCTCAACATCCGGTCTAGCTCTTCATACAAGATGGATTGTACCGCTGGCGAGACAGGGTAGTGACGCTGTTTCACAGGGGATGCGTCTCCTGTATCTATAACATGTTCCATTAGTGTGGTTTTACCGAGACCATCGCGGTCAAAACACAGAAATTTCCGCCTGACTGCATCCAATCTGGCCTGCTGTTCCGGAGACAACTGGTGAGCATTTGAAAGATCTGCTTCTTCTGACATTGAAATGGAGCTTATTATGTTCGGGGCGAGCTGGAAAGCACGCCAAAAGTCGACTCCCAAATAGACATCTTGGTCCAAGTTAGGAACCAAGAAGAACGTTATTGGATTTTCTACTTCTTTGTATTTCACTAGAGCCATTATTTTTCCCACTATATTTTGACTCTTCCCATCAGCCGTTTTTACTCCTGAATTAAGTGGTATTATCGGAACTTTAAGATCCTGGACCAGTTGCAAACAATTTTTGCCCAGAATGCTTATGCTGGCTCCACTGTCTAATAACCCTAAAAGTTTTTTTCCACCGATAGTAATACTAGCATAAGGTCTAGGATCAGAGTCTACTTCTAATATAGTGGACAATATATTCGCTCTCTGTTTTTTTCTAGCTCTATACCTTTCTCTTGTTTTTAAAATACTGTCGGACACTAAGACTTGTTGGTTATTAAAAATTCTATTTCGGGCTTGCTTATATTCAAATATTCTTTGATGTAGTGGTTTTAAATGTGAGGGGGTTGGGTTTATACTGATTTTGCTTTCTTTTTCATCATTCGGTCGCTTTAAAATTTGTATTTTGTTATTTTCTTTTTCAGGTTGGGCTACGTCTAAACCCTCTCGGGATTGACGGAAATTGTCTGAAAATTTTACTGTTGGGGGTTTTGGACTAGAGTCGAACGCGACTCCCCCGAAGATTTCGCGTTCTTCGACCGGTTTTCCGGGCTGCATTTTGGGCAGAAAGGAGTTTTCACACCCTCGTTACCACACTTGTAACAGAATACGCTGAGAACCTCAGAACCACATTCAAAATAAGTGTGACCAGGAGCTTTACAGTTCCAGCAGATCAACTTAGAGGTATCCGCATATTTCCGTGGAGGAATTTTTTGACTTGCTCCGCCCACTTGAAAAGCCGCCACTTGCTCATCTGCTGGAAACTGCTCTTCCTCATCATAGCCAAGTTCATTGGCTGTAAACTTTACCGCTGGCTTGAAAGGCTTCTGAAAAGTTGGATCCCTCCTCGGAAAAGAAACCTCCGCATCCTTGCACGCATGCCTCAACTGATCCATGGTGAATAGCGCCATTGGAAACACTAAAGTTCTGAGCTTTTCATGCAAGTTTTTCTTTAGGATTTTTACCACATCCACTTCGGGTATCTGGATCCTCAACTGCGACTTCATCTTGTTTATGGCAGCAAAATAATCGTCGATAGTCTCACCGTAGGCCTGCTTCCGTTCCATAATGTCACGCATAATTTCATAGTCCGACTTTAGATTTCGGAATTGGCGCATTAAGGCGTCCTTCAACATTTGCCAATCTGGACTATAATTATTTCGAAGGAATTGCCAGAACCATTCGTAGGCTTCTCCTTTCAACATCAGATGGAAATCGCGTAAAATTATGGACCATGGACATCTATGGTGGACTTGAAGTCTCTCCACCTGCAAGATGAAGTCTTCTACCGTTCGGTGTTCAGGCTTCCCATTGAATGTGATGTTCCACCTATCAATCCTAATGGGTTCCCTACTAGGACGATAATCGGTGTTAACAGGTGGTGGAGGTCGGCTAAAGAACGGATTGGATACATCTCTTGGTGGCTGGTAAAAATAATTATCGGGTAATGGATCAGGTTGGAAATTTCGTTCTTGACCTCGTCTACTGGGCTCGTCTTGTCTATAATTTGGCGGACCTACTGGAACAAAAGCTCTGTGACTTGGATCGAATTGAGGTTGGCGCTGAACTGGGGGCTGAATTGGATGCTGGGACTCCGAGGAGGGAACTTCTGCTCTTGCTGGCTGGTCCACTGACGGAGCTGCTCGACTCAGGCTTAATTCCCTCATTAGCCCGCCGATTTGGTTTTGAATCTCATCCTTCAACGTGCTGGTGATTTCAGTTCTAACAGACGACTGATACGACGAGAACGCGTTCACAATGGCAAGATTAATGTATGCCTTCAGATCTTCAGGGACTATGACCCTTTCCCTACCACTACCACTAGGCCTATTCGTCGCTGTTTCGAAAAGTTTTTTCGACGCCCCGGTGTTATTAGAAAGGAATCTTGGATCGTTGGTCTTAGGGACCCTAGGCGCTAATCGTTTGACAGTGGCTCCCTGATCGCTTAAACTGCTATAAGAGGGTGGTGTGATTGAATCGATGGAGGTATTCGGCAAATTCGCGGGTAACTGTGCAGTTGCCCTGGCTGAACCGACTGGAGGAGGTGGATACTGAAAACCCGGTGCAGAAGGAGAACGTTGAAGAGATGGCCTTTCTCTATTTGGCAAATCATAAGCCAACTCCTGATTATTACGGACCTGTTCTATCTCCGCGTCTCGTATCAGTCTCCGTAATCTTTCCTCTTCATCACTATTGTGTACCGCCATCTTTAAACACGAGTGAACAATACTATCACCACTAAATAAATGCTAACCTAAAGTAGGTGAGTTTTGAGAGAAGCAAAAAAAAACGGGGATGTGTTTTACCCAAAAAAAATACGAAAAAGGATTTTCAAAAACTTTGAAAAATTGAAAAAGATTTCAAAACTTTAAACAAGTTCTTTGAAACGAAGGAACTAGATTAAGGATGAAAGTTTTTATAAACGTTACTTTAAACAAACGTATACAAAAATGAAAAACTAAATTGAAGACTAAACAAAAATTATATTTTACTTGGAAAATTATCCTAGCAAAAACGAAGAAACCAATTCAACGGTTACGATTGGCGTAGGATGATAACTAAAATTATACTTAAAGCTAAAAGTATAATGTAGTTAAATGCCTACTAACTATAAACTTAACTTATACTTTATCAAAAGTTTTTTTGGTTGTCCAATATTATGAATTGGAATATTTGAAAAACTAACGAAGAAAGTAATAAACGAAGAAAAATGTTTATATTAAACAGAAAAATAGTTTTTTGAAAACTTAAAAACTTAAGTTTAGAAAAACTTGAACAAATTATTTTACGTAAATCTTCCAGAAAATAATTTTTGTGTTTGGAAACCCCAAACGAAAATAATTCCAGAAAAACTCAAAAAAACCAAACGGACTATGAATTATATGAAAACAAAAGTTTCAGTACTAATTTGTAAGAAACGAAAAAAAATATTAATATTGAAAACTATAAACAACCAGAAAACGGGAAATCCAAAAAGTAAACAAGAAAATATAAGTTATGTAAGTATGAAATACTTGAAACAATAATTATTGAAACAAACTTAAACAAAGGTAACTATAAATGAAGTTCAAAAACAGAACTTTAAAAAAACAAAAAAAAGAACGAATAATGAAAAATTGAAAAATAGATTTTAGTAATTTTATATAAGTATAACTTTTTCTTTTTCAAACAGAAACAAAATGCTTCGCTCAAAAAACTTAAATTTTTGAAAGCCAAAACAAAATGTAAAAAAAATTCTAAAATAAATTGTTTTCAAACACGTAACAACTTATGAAATGTTATTATGAAACTTGAATTCTTTGAATCAAAAACGAAAAAAATTTTTTGAAATTGAAAAACCACCATGAAATTGTAAATTGAAAACAAAAATAACAATGTTTATATTTTTTAGAATAATTTTTTTTTTAAGACTCACCTTTCTTAAACTTTTTCTTCTTAAAGATGACTTAAATGTAACCTATAAATCCTTTGAACCAAAAACAAATAAATAATTAATTGAAACAAAACCTTTCCTTTTTTTCTTCCTAAATAAACTGTAACTTCTTTTTTTTGAATAAGTTTTTTTTTCTATAAGCATGCGGGGTGCTTCAGGAGGCTCCACGGTGACGATTTATTTTGTTTTGACGAAACGGAGTGACCTTTCTTAAGTATACTTTCAAAAAAAAATATAAAAGACTTCAGACGGACATGAAAATGAATCCCTTGGTGTGGTGAAATAGGAGAGAAATTAAATACATTTGACAAAAGTACGTTACTATGTTTTCTTCTTCAAAACCCGCAATTCAAGTCTGTCTCTAGGACTTTCTTTGAAGACATGATATTGAAGAGAAAACATACAAAAAAAAGAAAAAAAATGAGTTTCAAAAACTCAAGTTTGGAAATCGTTGCAACGATGTTCGGCATCCTGCCAAACATGGACACGATCCCAAGAAAGAACATAACCTATACGGGACTAAAAGGATAAGAAAATGAAATTTTGAAAGAAAAGTAAAATAA
Organism: Melangyna quadrimaculata; assembly: GCA_949320155.1. NCBI lineage: Eukaryota > Metazoa > Arthropoda > Insecta > Diptera > Syrphidae > Melangyna > Melangyna quadrimaculata. Next base: position 136,069,894 of record OX439483.1, on the reverse strand, counting down.
AGTCAGGATAGGAATAAGGAAAAACAATACTAGGAAAAGGTACTGTCCTCACTGCAAATTTCCAATAATCCGTCGCAATTCACCTAAGTGCGTCTAGGACCTTCTTGATGAGGACTTACGGAAATTGAAAACTTACAGCAAGTCCAGAAAACATGCATTAACCGAAGTCGCTATGAACTTCCAAGGAATCGTCGCAATACTTCTAAGTGCGTCTAAGACTTTCTTGGAGCAGACTTACGATCCTTGAAAGTTAATAGCGAGTTCGGTTAGGAACTATTACAACAAAAAAAAACAGAAACGATAACTTCAAAAATCTAAGACAAATGCCTTAGACGTTGGGCGCCATTTGTTGCGAGGCAAGAGGAAGAAGGGAGGGGATGAGGTGTCACGGTGGTGTAGGAATAAGGAAAAGGTGGGATAAAGGGAAACGGAACTGAAAGGAACGGAATGGAATGCCAAGTTCCAAGGGACGCGGCCTGCTAGCGATGCTCGGCAGTTAGCTCGCCGAAATGGGGGGGGATCTTGCCCCCGAAACTTGACCTCACCTCCCAACAAAACATTTATCAGGCCTAAACACAAACACGAAATGGAAAAACCGCGGACGGACTTCACCACACTAGGGTGCTGCAGATGTCGAAGCAGCATGGCCCATACCCACCCAACCTGGAAGTTCTTTGGCCTTAGTTTAAACTTCCCCAAGAACAAAATATAACCTTACTATAGTCTGGTCACTCCCCTATCATCGTACGGTTTCGCCTTCCATCAGCACCCCTGAAAATCTTTCCTCAAACGAACATGATTTTGTTCACCAAAATCAGTACAAACAACAGAGTTTCTTTAGCAAAAAGGGAAAACATTAACTTTTTATTTCTATATATACATTCTTCAAATACAATCATAATTCTGTTGCCTCAAACAAAAATAAAACATCTTAGTGTTTTTACAAAATTGAAAACTGAAAAAAAACAAGGTGATAAAAAAAAAAGGTTTCCGAACGACACTAACTTTGAATAGCACCCAATTTGGCACCGGACATATATATACGGTCAAAAAAAAATCCTACCTGCATGGAGCTCCTTGGAGGTGGTATAAAACTCTAGCAATCAAAAAAACTCTAACAAAAAAACGCGAGGAAAAACATCCGAAACCTTAACTTAATCACTTACAACGATATTTAAGTTAAGTTTTAATAATTTTTTTTTTAATTTTTACTAATATTAGATTATCTATTGTTCTAGCTATGCTTTTTTGTTTTTCAAAATGAGTTAAGCAGCTTTAGGTTTTTAAATATTGGAAATAGGTAGGTATAGTAAAGTTAATTTTAAGGTTTTTTTTCTATTCAATATAAATTAAATATCTTTAAGTTTGTAAACATTTTTTAGGGTGATTTCAGTTATTGTTAACGTTTGTTTTTTTTTTTTTCTAAATAAATTATGTAGTTTTAAAGAACTTTTAAATTTATTTTTTTCTTTAAAGTTTTAAGTTTTAACTCTTATGTAGTGATAAGTATTCTTAGGTAGATAAATTTTTCATTAGTTTAGGTAGTTTTAAAGGATTTTTAAATTTAAATTTTAACCTTTAAGTTTTAACTTTTATGTAGTGGTAAGTATTTTTAAGTAGTTTAATTTCTCACTAGTTTAGGTAGTTTTAAAGGATTTTTAAATTTAAATTTTAACCTTTAAGTTTTAACTTTTATGTAGTGGTAAGTATTTTTAAGTAGTTTAATTTCTCACTAGTTTAGGTAGTTTTAAAGGATTTTTAAATTTAAATTTTAAGTGGTAACTTTTAGGTGATAGTAATTATTTTTAAGTTTTAAGTTTCATATATAGGTAAGTTCTTTTAGGTAGATTAATTTTTCAATATTTGAAAGTATTTATAACGAGAAAGTTTAAGTTTTTGATAGTAATTTTAAGCTTTAAATTCTTATAATCGGTAAGTATTTCTAGGTAGTTTAAGGTTTATACCAAGAAAGTTTAAGTTTTAGATAGTAGTTTTAAGTTTTAACTTCTTACGTATCGGTAAGTATTTGTAGGTAGTTTAAGTTTTATACCAAGAAAGTTTAAGTTTTAGATATTAATTTTAAGTTTTACCTAAGTTTTAATTTTTAGATAGCTGTAGGTATTTTTGATGATTTTGATTCTTCGATAGTAGGTATCAAGTAGTTTTAAATTTTTAACAATTTTCTTTAATCACTAGGTAGGTATAGGTTTTAATAAACTGATTTTTCTTAGTGTTTTCTTGTTTAACTGGCTTCTTTATCATTTTAAGTTGTACTTAGCTTTTCAATTATCACGTGAACTCTGCCTCCAACTTCCGACTTTTCTCCTACAGCTAACATGAGAGCTCACGATGGTGATCCTGGACAAAAAGGTCAATATCCATATTGATTGATTCTCGAAGCAATAAAAAGGTTGGACGGCCCAGGCTTCCTGCTGCCTATGACCGCCAATTTAATTCTGACAAAAAAATTAAACTTGAGTTTACAACCATACTTATAATTTTTCCGACTCTCAAACTCACCCTTTCGTATTAGGTTACTAATTAAACAAATTTTGTTTGCGTGCCAGCACCGGTATTGCGATGATAGAAATTTAATTTTTGGGTAGGATTCCCCACAACCGCACTAAAAACAGTATTTATGTATTATACCAAGCCCGTTCTGCAATTACTTTTAAATAATATCGACTGAAGTTTAAAGTTTTTTTTTTTTTTTTTTTTTTCAATTCGTATATTGGCTCACTACTATCGTGGATGTTTCCACTCCGGCTGACAAAAAACGTATGTGGGAATTCCTTCGGACAGAGATGGAGACGGAGAAGGAGATAGCCAAAATCATAGACTTGAACATTCCACTTATTTTCCTTTTACCACTAGTACGGTATAATTGAATCATACGATCGCATGTCAGTATTTAGTTCCACCCCCTCCGTTATTTTGTGAATGTGTTGGGTTGAGCTGGTATTTCCAATTCCCCTCCTGAGTCGTGACGTCATCGTCATCTCGCTCGGCACTTCGAAATGAATTGGAAGGAAACCTTTCCAGACGGCCGAATCGGTTCGGTGCAAGTTTACACGTGACGATCTCCGGAGAAAGTACACGTAGGGAATTTACACTCCACCAAAACAACACAGAACAACGCTGGTATGTTTTCAGGGAACTATCACCGCCGTTCCTCTTATTTTACATTAATATCTCACCCTCATATACCATATGCTGATTTTAAGGCTTCAGACACCACTGTCAAACTCACCCCAGTCCTACCTGTCACTAATTCAAACCCAGCTGACCCCCCTTCCATTCCGTCTATACTTCCAGAATGTACTTCCAGTTTCTTGGAAGTTTGTTTGTTTGTTTATTCTTTTCTTTTCATTTCTTTTTTTTTTTTTTTTAGTTTCCCCACCTTGGATATGATCAGCTGTAATTGCCTGACCAACCGAAAAACAAATAAAATGACCGACGAAGCCTAAATATTAGAAGTAAGTAAGGGCATAATTTACTCAATTTATTTGTATCTAAATGTACTTATTTACTTCTTTTTAGGTTTGGTTTATACGTTTAACCCAGTGTTGTTACCCTGGCAAAACAAAAAGGGAACACTGAAGTTCCATCAAAGGATCGGAGAAATTGCTGCTCCTGTCATCTGCAAATTGACCCATAACCTAGCTTCGGCGCGCGGTCGAAGGAGCCCATAACACATTGTTGCTCTTAATTTTAGTTTAACTCTGCAATCTTGTTATTGGTTTTAATGCTGAAACTCTATTAAAAAATGGGCACGACTGGATCGCACAAACTTGCTCTCGTAGCTAACAACTTGAACGTAGCTTAAAATTGACAATGTGCATAAGAAAGTGTTTCTATAACATTATGACATCATTAAAACAAAACATTTTAAAATATTAATTATTATACTAAAAATTAATATATTTTTTTTTTTGATAGCTAAAACAGATAGAGCTTAAAAAAAGTATGCTATCTGATTTGTTCGATAAATATGAATTTATGAAAAAAAAAATTCAAAAACCATTAGAGCGGTTTTTTTTAAACTAATTCTTGAAAATTTAAAGAAATTTAATTTTATATGCCAACTTTTATTATTTAATAAAATACAATTTTTCACAAAATTAAAAAAAAAAATCATTAACCCGTTTTCAAGATATTGAATTTTCAAAAAAAAAATTCAATATTTTTTTAAAAATCCAAAAATTATTTTTTTGAAAAATTTAATACGTAAAACTGTTAAAATTGTAAAGGACATAAACAATTTGGTTTAAATCGGTGTAGCCGTTAACGAGAAATTTGAAACCCAAAAATCGGTTCTATGAAAGGTACCATTAATAACCGTTATAAAAAAAAAATTTGTTCCACCAAAATATTTAATGTCGTAATTATAGTAGCTCGTAATTTTTTTTTTTTTAAATCGTTAGAGCCGTTTTTGAAATAAATCAATTTTTGTATATTGGTTGTATGGCAGGTACCGTTATTTTTTGAGCTAAAAAAAAATTAATTTCCCCTCTAGGGAATATCATAAGAACATTAAGTCCAAAGTTTGAAGAAAATCACTTCAGCCGTTTAGGCTGCAGGTCGAGGTACAGACAGACGGACAGACAACCAGAATTGCGAGACCCACTTTTTTTGCATTGTTAGGAAAAATTATTATCTCGAATTTTTTATATTGCACGAATCCTAAACTTGCCTTATACTTACGGTGACCATACGTACTCTTTTCGAGAGGACAGTCCTCTTTTTAGCATTTGTGCCCTTTCTGATTTGTTTGCTTAAAGAGGACAGTATATTGTCCTCGTTTTCCTAAAATGTCCTCTCAATGTCCTTTTTTTGCTGAAAAATTATTTTTCTTCTCTAAAAAAATTAACAAGTACATACTTTTTTCGGTTTAGACAGATCTGATGGTGATAATAACATACTGTTTAAAAATTTAAAAAAATTCTTTTGCAAATTGTTCAATAGCTAACAGGTGAGGAACGTATACAAGGCATTACCTCAACAATATCAAGCACAAGAAGGTGGTTAGATAATTGTAACAATTCACAGATTATAAGTTTTTTTCTGAGTAGACAATTTGACAACAAAGAAAAATAATTATTTTGTATCGAAGGCGTTGAAGTTAAGCAATTATGTTACATTCAAGTTGAGCTTTTAACAACACTGTGTTATTTATTTATACTTAGGAAGTTTGTAATTTTCTATAACTGAAAAATAATTTTCTATTTTTCTTTCTATATTAAACTTTTGTCAAGAACGAAACTAAATCTTTTTAATAAATTTTGTCTATTGTTCATTTATAAAATCCAGACTTTTAATAAATGCAATAGGTTATGGACCCAGCAGCTAGTTTATAAATAATAATAAAACGATAATTATTTGAAAGAATTTTAGTTTTTTTTTTTTTTGTTTTGACCATAAGAAAAATATAAGAGATAAGCAGAGATGGATCTAGTTAAGCATGTTAAACTTTTGAATGGTGAAGCAGATTGGCCAATATGGAAGAGGAAAATGCGAGATCTTCTGGACTATCACGAGGGAGCTGTTGATGTCATTGATGGAAAATTAGTGAAGCCTAATGCTTTGAGTCCGACTGCCACAGAACCTGAAAAGATGGATCACAAGGCAAAGAGCGATTTGTACAGAAAAGCTAATAGTTATTCAAAGTCAATGATAACTAGTTCTGTAACAGATGCAGTTTTTCAAAAGATAATGGACAAGGAAACGGCATTTGATGCATGGAATGCATTGAAGAATCAGTTTGAAGCAACGTCAAAGGACCAGTTATTCAAAATATGCACTGATCTCCAGTAGCGGATCTAGGATTTGGCTGTCGGGGTGGGGCTTGCAGGTTGTAGATCTATTTTGAGACCTTAAGTAATAAAATTTGCTTGTCCCAAGATATATTTTATAATTTATAACAAATAAAAGAGATCAGTTAAGGTTTAATGCAAGAAATTCATACGAATTCATTTGAAGTGCAGTTCCGTTGCAGTGCATTTTTTGTGTGCCTTTATATCCGCTCCTGTTGCACTTCAAAATGTTTTCAATACAAAGTACAATAACAATTATTCATAATTGCTGTAGCGGACATAGAAGCAAATTCAAAGGCGCACAATAATTTTTAGCCATATATGCTTGAACCATGCGTACAAATTCGTTTATTTATATTATTTAAAAATTGCTTAGGTACCTACATTATGTAGTTATATTTTTAAATTAGCTGTGGGTATGTTTTGAACTTCCCATTTTTGACAAGATTTGAAAACTGTTTTTAATTGGCTATAGTTCAGAAAAATTTTATTTATTTTTGTTCGTACTGGCAAAAGCTCATATATGTGCTTTGACATGGTATTAGTCCTCTAAGATCTCATTTTTCCTGAATTATCCAAATCAAAGAGAAACTATTTTGTTCAAACTGACACTTCACGACATAAGACAAAGCTGCTCTAAGAAATAAGCCGCGGCCCAATTCTGCCATCGTGAATGAGTTTTCGTGTATACGCTGCATAAGCTTTATAGGTATTCATGCTAAAAAAATATGTCGACAAATTTGCACTTCACTGTAGAGTCTAGAGGGATTGCAAATATTCATTTGGTTCTGCATGATTTTCTGAGCGCGCACAGAGAAAACTCACGCTTTTGGAATTTGGCTTCTTGACTAGAGAATTTCTATGTTTTGTATGTACAATTGCCTTGGACCTTTCAAATTTTGAAAACGTAGCACCGAAAATTTCTAACTCCAGCCAAGGCCGTAATTCCAATTTTCTGGGTTTAATTTTTAGGGAAAGATTGTCGTTGCATTAAAAATATATATTCAAAGCCCCCAACTTAGTTTTTGTCCGATTCGCTTCAGGCTTTAGCCCCAATCTTAGGGCTTAGAAAAAAAATTACATAACATGTATGCAAATAGTTCAGCCACAACCACGTTATTTTGTCCATCAAATTTCATATCTTAACAATATTTTAGACGGAATATAAAATCCTACACGTTGTAATGTATTGCTTTCTATATTTCAAATTATTTTATGATTCGGCTGTGGGGGGGGGCTTTAGCCCCTATAGCCACCCCCCTGGATCCGCTACTGCTGATCTCTTTAGCTTCAACTGGAAGAAAGGCGAAGATGTTTCCACCCACATAGCTCAGTTGAGAAATTTATGGAATGAACTTTACAACGGTCTCATCGCTAAAAAGCACAGTGCGTTATCAGACTTAATGCTAGTGTGTAAAATTTTACACATTTTACCAAGCAACTTTGAGTCTTTCAAGTCAAGTTGGATGCTTTTGACAAAAGAAGAAGATAAGACATTTGATGAATTAACATCACAGCTATGCATGTTTGAGAGAAATTTTCAGAAATCTTCAGACAGGGAAGATGGCTCTCAAGAAGCGTTAGTAGCAAGAACAGACCATAAGGATCAAAGAAAAATTAAGAAAAACTGGTCAAGAAATCAAGATGTATGCAATTATTGTAAGAAAAAAGGCAATTGGCTGCGGGATTGCATAAAATGGATATCATGTGTTTAAAGATAGTTTCACAAAATTTCGCTATGGATTTGCAATTGAACACAAATCGGACGTTAAGGACGCTCTGAAGGAGGTACTAACGCATGCAAAAGGATTGGGTCACACAATAAAAGAACTGTTAAGTGATAATGGTGGTGAGTTCGACAATGCTGAAATCAAGAAGAGCATTCTTCGAGACAATGGAATCGTGCAAAGACTAACAGCACCATATACACCTCAGCAAAATGGTGGGAGTGAACGAGAAAACCGGACTATTATAGAGATGTCAAGAACCTTCAAATATTCAAACTCTGAAATCAAATTTCCAGAAGCTATCTGGACAGAGCTTGTAAATTCAGCTGTATACGTTTTGAATAGAACCGGAAAGTCATCAATAAATGGAAATGGTAAGAAACCAAGGATAAGACATCTTCGAATAATAGGATCTACTTGCTATACTCATATACCTGAACAAAAGAGAAAGAAAATGGATAAAAAAGGTTTGAAGGGGTATCTGGTTGGGTATGATGGCGATGAACGCTACAGTCTTCAACAAGGAAGATAATATAGTTATATTATCGAGAGATGTCCAATTTGAAGAAAAGCCAAGAATTTGCGATGACACAGTAAAGTTACCTATGATAGATATAAAAGAAGAAAAGTATAGTCGTCAACCTAAAAATGCAATTGAAGAAGAAACAACTGAAATAAGTTCTGAAGATAGCAACAATGAAGATTACGATACCGGCAATGACACTGATTTTGATAACAGAGAAGAAGATTTTCAACAGCCATCCACAAGTCTCAGAACTCGTTCAGAATTGACAAAACCAAAAAAGTATGCCGATTTTGTTATGGCAGCGGAAGAATTCGTGAATGCTTTAGAAATCCTTGAAAACTACCAAGAAGCAACAAGCAACAAACATGAACAAGAATGGAAGGACGCAATGGAAGAGATGTCTAATTTGAAGAATTTCTCAATTTCGACCGCCTTCGCTTTAGGTTACTCTCTATAGCGAACGTGGAAGAAAGCGTTCCTTCTGGTTTTCTCATTTTAATGTCAAATATATCCAGGCCACTTCATTTTTATTTTCCACTCTCTCAATTTTTCCAAAAAAAAATCCATTTTTACTTCAGCTCCTCAATTTTTCTTGTTCTTGGGCGTCGAAGCATTATTTTATATTTTGTGCCAAAAGATTTGTATATAAAAACCGTTATAAGTAGAAAATAGAGCGAAAACGAAAAAATTACCTCTTTTTAAGTTGTTCAATTTAAAATAACCTCAAGAACCCATAATTATCATCTCCTCTGGTGACTGTTGGACATCCAGTATCAAACAGACAAAAATAAATCCCAAATTAGTTTCGTCAACCAAAATAACAAAACACTTGCGAATTTCAGTGCAACATGTCAACTTATAGTCGGATGGATGATGGCGTTCACGTGATGTGTTTGACTCTCATGTTTTTTATTCTCTATCATATTTACAATTTCATACAGGGGCGTATACAGCCTTACTTTTGGGGGGGGGGTCACGCCGAAAAAAAAAATAACACAGACTTATACAGTGCTTTGCATAAGTATAAACGCACCTGTAAAAATGCATTTTATAGAAAACAGGAAATGGAAGCGACACCTTACAAATTTTTTTTTAATGGCATCAGTAAACAAGTAAATTGAGCAAAAAAAGTCCCGTTATTTTCCCTAGCGTTATTTAGAAAATAAAAACAGATTTTTTCGTATTGCAGAAGTATAAACGCACTATGCAAATCTCAATTAAGCTTCATTTAATTATGAATTTCGAAATGACAAACAACGTAGCCATTTAAGAAATACGGAAAAGGCCAAAATTCAAGAATTTCGTTCAAGTATCCTAAGATGTAGGGCTATTCTTAGGAAAATTTCGAGATTGGGTCGTTTTTCCGTAATTTCATACCAGATCCAGAATCTTATGGAACGAAAATAAGACCCGGGGGTCCGCAGATGCTGACACGTTGCGATAATAGCCGAACAATCAATGTTGCATCTAATGGGGTGCAATTTTTGAGTGCAATTCGTTACGAATTGGGGTTAGGCGTTTCATTTTCGACGGTTTTTCGTACTCGGTTTTTTTGCTCAATTCACTTATTTACTGATCCCATAAAATAAAAAAATAGTAAGGTGTCGCTTCCATTTCCAGTTTTCTATAAAATGCATTTTTACAGGTGCGTTTATATTTATGCAAAGCACTATTTATAAAAAGTCAAGTGCCATATATTTTTTTGTTTTATATTGTTGTACTTTATAATAATAAATTAGAACACTTCGTTATAAAAAGGCGTCTGCCGCTCATGAAAATTTATTAAGAATGAATGTAAGTAGTAAAGATTCAGTTAATTCAAATATATAGCTTGGTGGATAAAAAGGAAAGAAGGACAGATATATAAAAAGATAGAAAGATACAAAGGTATCTATTGTATTATGAACCGGTGTTGCCAGTATCTGCTTTATTTAGTAGTAACAACATATATTTTACTGTGGGTATAATAAAGAAAAGGGAAAAGTCTTAATTAACTATACTATAATACATTTATATAAAAAATAAATTGGGTGGCACAACGGCTCGTGAGGAACCAGGCCTAGTGACTAAAAACTCGCAAACATTCCTGTGTGCACGTGTCGACAGGAATGAGAGGGACCTACAATTTTATGCCGAATCCGAACGGTTAGATGAGAAGCACTTATTCATGACAAGCGATAACTCTTATGGAGGATTTGTCAATGCGTCCAAAGAGACAGTAGCCCTGAAGTTTTTAGTTTTTAGGTGGACGAGGCTGGGAAGTGAACCTAGATCTCTAGCGTGAAAGTCCAACGCACTAACCATTACGCTATTGGTTGAAATTAGCTCATTTGGAAATAAGAATTTGTATGGGAAATGATGTAATTTCGGATTTCATTTGGAAATTTTCAACGAAATTACCTCATTTGGCCCAGTGAAAACGTATAGTATTAGTATAACGGGCTACTCGTTTCTATACCTTAATGTAACATTTTATTAGGGCTGGCCACGAGACTAGAAAAGTCTCGGTCTCGATCTCGCATGACGAGACCGGGACAAGACGAGGCGAGACTGCCTTTAAAGCAACCGAGACGAGACTGTATATTTAGACCGACATTTACGGAGAGTCTAATAAATTAAAAAAATCCAATTTCAGTTAAATATTTATTTTCTTCTGCACATATTCAAAGGATATTTGAAAATATTTCGTTCCAATAATCAACAGTTTGTCCGGAAATCGTTTTTTTCGGAGACGAGACGAGACTTAATTATACGAGACCGACACGAGACCGAGACGAGACAGAAAATTTTCGATTTTAACGAGACCGAGACTTACAAAAGTCTCTCAGAGTCTCGTCTCGTGGCCAGCCCTACATTTTTTGTTTTGGAGGACCTTAGCAACAGCATACAGCAGTCTCCAGTTGCCTGAACAACAAATCTGAGTTTAGCAATCAAAATACTGAGGAAAAAATATTGGATTCGCTGGGTCATTTGTTTTGAATTTTGTTCAGAATTTATTTTATTTCAGCTAGTTCTAATTTGAATTGAAGTTGCAGGAAATATTAGTAAAATAACATTAGGTACTCTCTGTTCTGTTTCTGAAATTTAAGTAAACAGTTAAATATAAATATTCACTACTGAAAATGAAAACAATAGTTCTGATTTTCAAAAATGACCACTTGGGCAAATTGCTTATACAATAACAATAGTGGACAAATTAAAATACATTACAAATTCGTATTTTAATTGAATACAAAGATTCGTTTTCGTTGCTTTTCAATAAAAGTGTGAAAAAAGTTCAGGAGTGATTTGTATATGCTTCTGATTTGAAAAAAAAAAATAATTTTGTTTCTAAGCTGGCCATACATGACCGAACCAACGAGCCGAACGGCTCGGAGGTGAACCAAAATTGCCCGTGAGTGGGAAAACTCAGATGGCTTCGTTTGGTTCGGCCGAAGAATTTGGATTTTCTGCCAGTCCAAAATCCACGAACATGAACCTTCGAATGTTCGGCTCTATCGTCTGCGGGGAATCAGCAAGCCTAGCAGTTATGTTTGCTTCCAACTTTCCAATCGCTCCACCGCACCGTTACTAAATAATAAAATCCTACTTTCCCACTCTTCTCATTAAATTGTAAAATACAATTTTCACAAAAAACATCTAACTGTCTCATTTTCTCCATGAGAGACCGGATCCAAATAGCTCCGAGCTGTTCGGCTCGGTCGTGTATGGGTAGCTTAAGACTGCCAGGATGGCAAAGTAAAAGGCAAAATAAATATGTACAACAAATGTACCTAATCTTTTTATCTTTCTTACCAGTAAAGCCTTTCTGATAAAAATAATTGACAAAGTTGTTAAATTCTGTGAACCTTGTCGAGTTTTTGTCAAGGATTCCATTTGACTGGTCAAACGGTCACCAAGGAGGAGTTCCAATAAATCGCCTTTACCATAGCTATAAACTTTTGCATTACGGGATTCATAGGTTCCTTTGTAAAAATAATCCACATGCATATTAACAACATTATTTTTCGATCATAAATGTTGAATAAGTGCAAACAAAATCCTATTATAATAGGTTTTCATCATAGTTTTATATATTTATGACTATTTCTCGTTCACATTAACATTTGTGGTTAGAATAACAATAAATCGAAAGTTGTCACTCACATTATGTAGATATTTTTGTTTGCTTTTAAAAATAATCTACTCTGTCATACAGAAATCAAATTGATTGGTGGGTGTCTGTACGGAGTTAAGAGAAATCTGGTTGAGAGGGGAATTCGGCACGAAGATAAGTGGAGAGCATTCAAATAATCACGAACGAAAGGACAATAACTCTTCTACCTTTGTACCTGAGGGGCATGAATTGGAGAAGTGAACTTAACGACGTGAAAAGTTTCTTCCTAGATAACAGCGTTTATAACCCAATAGTTATCGGAGATATGAACGTTAGACTGGGTGAATTACAACAAGACATAGAAGATGTACATAAATCATTTTTCCACGCGGGCCTTGAGATACGACATTCCAAAGATACCGTTGTGAATTCAAGAGGAAAGGAGTTTATGGAGTTCTGCGAAGATAATGGCTTAATCATACTAAATGGAAGAACTAAAGGGGACGAGGAAGGTAACTTCACATTTACCAATAACATTGGAAACTCGGTGAATGATATTTGTGCTATATCGCGAACTTCTAATGTGTGTGGAAGAATTCTGTGTAGAGGAAGAGATATGGTCGGATCACCTGCCCATAAAATTAATCCTTAGAAATATTTGTACCACAATCGGATCAATTAACTTTAACCTGTTACCCAAATTAGTGTGGAATGACCGGAAAAAGGTTGAGTATCAAAATAATCTGAATTGCAACTTGCTTAACTTAAAACTTCAGAAGGAAACAATTGAAATTACAGACCTAACAGAATTAATTAAGAGTTCAACAAAAGAACAGGTTAATATCTCAAAGCTTCTTAAACCAAAAAACAAATGGTACAATTATGAGTGCGAAGCAGCCAGAAAGAAAAGTTATAAATTACTCAACATTTTTCGAAAAACAGAAAACCAGCAGGCGAAAGAAAACTATTTAAAAGCTCAAAAAGAATACAAGTTAATATGCAGTAGGAATAAAACTGAGTACTACAGTCAACTTGACCTCAAAATTAGCAGAGTAAAAGACAGCAAGGAGTGGTGGAAATTGGCAAAAGAAATACGTAACCAAGATCAACAAATGTACCCTCAAATTCCCGCTTCTGAGTTTAGAGCATATTACAATTCACTTCTTAACCCAAATGAAACAGCAAATCCGATTATCTATGCACCAAACCTTATTGAAGATGAAGCATTGGATAGGGCTATAACCATAGATGACATTTTAATCATTCTGAAAAAAGTCAAACTAAATAAAGCACCAGGCGAAGACAGGATTACCTATGAATTTTTCATAAATGCAACAGAAGATTTCTTGGAACAACTTGCAATTGGCTTCAATAGGATTCTGAATGAGTGCAAAATAGAAGAAGCTTTCAACAAAACAATAATATTTCCTATTTTTAAAAAAGGGGATACAAATCAACCAAGCAATTACAGGGGCATATCCTTCATGAATTGTGTTGCAAAGATTATGATGGGAATCCTTAACGAAAGGCTGTGCGCATGGGTGGAAGAAAATGATATATTGACAGAATTTCAGGCGGGCTTTAGGAAAAAACACTCGACTATTGATAACATTTATAATCTAGCATCAATTGTCCATCTGAAGCTAGCAGAGAAAAAGAAAGTATATGCTTTTTTTGTTGATTTGAAAGCCGCGTTTGATAAAATTTCAAGAAAATTACTTATCTATAAACTACAAAGAATGGGAGTTGCGACTAAATTTGTCAATTTGTTAGAAGCTTTATACGCCAATACGCAATCTGCAGTCTGGACGGGAAAAGAACTCTCCGAATATTTTGATACACGCTTTGGAGTCAAGCAAGGATGCTTACTATCGCCTTTGCTCTTCGCACTGTATATAAATGATTTACACGAATCTTTAGAAGGAGGACTCTATATCGACTCGCTTAACATAAGGTTGCTTTTGTATGCAGACGATATGGTCATTCTGGCGGATGATGTCAATGTATTACAGCAGATGATAACGCGCCTGGAAACTTACTGCGAGCAATGGGGGTTGGAAGTGAACCTTTCCAAATCAGAGATAATGGTGTTTAGAAATGGAGGAAGGATATCTTGTCAAGAAAATTGGACTCTTAATGGAGATAGAATACGAATAGTTTCTAACTATACATACTTAGGAGTTGTACTATCACCGAAGATGTCATTTTCAAAGCATGTAGAGAAGAGAAATAGTGCAGCCAAGAACAGCATAAACTCAACGTGGCAGTGTTTTATATCTAAAAGAAACATCAATCTAGGAGCAAAGTGGAAATTGTTTCAGGCGGTTTGCAGGGCAATCCAAACTTATGGTGCACAGGTCTGGGGTTTCGGTATGTTCCAAGAAGTAGATAAGCTCCAACGCTATTTTTTGAAACGAATTTTAAAACTACCTGTATTTACACCAAACTACGCGTTGTCATTAGAAATAGGGTCAGAAGACGGGCACTATTATACCCTTGATCTTCACCTCCGTTATATAGCAAAAACAATGTTCGAGTACAGTGAAAGAAGACTACCAAATCAACTAACAAAAATGCTTTTGAGAAATAAAGTGTTTTGGGTAAAAGAGGTAAACCATCTTGGACATAGGTTCGGACCGCATTGGGATGAGAGTGATACTTCTCAAAGTGAATGGATCAAAAAAAACTTGGATTTAATGCGGATGCTGAAATCAGAAGGTCATCAACAAAATCTAAGAAAGGCATCTGAAAGCAGTACACGAGTATATAAACATCTAGATCATTCAAGAGGACCAATCTACATTACCGACGGGTTCGAACTAAACAAGATCACTTGGATTTTCAAGGCAAGATGTGACTTAATAAAATTAAACGGGAATAGGTTTGAACAGAACGAAACCTCAATATGTACTGTGTGCAACTTAAGGGAAGAAGAGAACATCCATCATTTTTTAGGCAAATGTCCAGGTTTAAGAGAATTCCGCGCAAGTTTCTTTGGGAGAGCCAGCTTAACATTTGATGAAGTTATCCTTATACTAAATGGAGAGAACTGCCATGATTTTGATAGGCTTTACAATTACATCACTGTAGCCTTGCGATACAGAAATGAACTAGTGAGAGAATTTAACTAATAAAAGTTTTCTTAAAAAATCATCATTAAACTCTATTTAAAATTGTTAAAATTTACGTAAATTTAACTACCCGACAGCCGACTTTTGTCATTGTCGTAAGTTTTGATTTTGTACATAATAATTAAACTCAAAATTAAATTTAAAAAATTGTAAACTTTTTGATATTATGTTGGAAATAAAAACATTCTACTACTACTACTACTACTACAGAAATCAAATAAAACAATTTCTATATGGTGTTCTATAATGTGTTTAAATATTTTATTTTCAGAAATATAAAATGTTCATTTTCAAAATTATATTGGTTTTACTTTACTGAGTGAACATTTGGAAACAACTACAGTCTTTAATTTCTGTTTGGTTAAACAGGTTTTGGCTGTCATCTTAAAAGGGAACCTATGATTGTTTATGCATATATTTTAAGATTTGAATGTATTATCATATGAGAAGTTTGTTGTTATCTTAAATTTGAGGTACGAGGAAGAAAATCTAAGTTGCATCAATTGAATACAAAATATGGTAGGTAGGTATTTCATTGCCATGAAAATTAAATTCCTTATTGAAATCCAAGTTACCATCATTCAAATTTTCTATTGCATTCTGAATTTACCAATCGAAAATCATATTAGCTTTCTAGGTAACCAACTTGCTTTTTTGTATGTGGTTACTAAATAATTATTTCAGATCAACAAAATTATCTTGAGTTCTCGGGGGGGACACAACCCCGTGACCCCCCCCTGTATACTCCGTTGATTTCATATTCCAACGGGAGTTTAAAAGAACGCTCAACTTCATACATTTATTTTCTGACAACTTTAAGGGTCTTTTGTCCCATATATGATTCTCATTAGGACATCGGACATTGATTATAGGTCCGATCTTTTACTTTTTGCACAGAAAACCACAATCTATCAAATCTCAGAAATTTAAAATAAACACCCCTATTGCGATTGTCAATCATGGATTGGTAATTAATAAATACTGAAATTCGATATTAAACTTGCCAACCGATAGTTTTGGTCATTGAGAATGATGCAGGCCGTCGTCAATTAAAAGAAAATTGGCAAAAATTGACGAATTGTTGATAAGATTTTGAATAAATTGCTTAGTAAAATTGAAAATTTCAATATTTATCAACTTTCAATCAGTAATTGACAATCGCAATAGGGGTGAAAAAAACAGACCTATTAGCCTAAGAGCCGGCAGCAAATTTTGGGAGTGGATTGATAACCAAAATATGAGTTTGAGGGTTTGTAGGTGCATATATCTCGGTATCAAAAACAACTGTCTGGCAGGTTTCTTTTTCAGCCCTTGGTGGGGGTGGGGGTTTGAAAGCAGCGATTTTCCTTTTTATTTTGTCAGAGGTATTACGACTTCAATAAATTTAAAAAATATATTATGTGATGCTCTGTCATTTTCTTTAAGTCTAAACCTCATAATCTTGGCAATCCGACCAATCGAACTCAAGTTATAATGCTTTTAAGCGAACCGTAAGCCCGTATGATAATACATTTTTTTCTCATTTTTAATTCATTAAATCATGTATAAGTGTCGGCCGAGAGAACACGAGATATCAGTATTTTTATGAAAAGAACATTATGTTTTGACAATTACAACAATTCACCCTAGTATTTTAACTTCACAATGTAATTCGCAGTCAATTTTGAAGTCTTTTATATTGCAACCATTTTAAGCAGTTTAAAGACTTTAAGTTAAAAGAATGCAATACTAAAGACTTATTGAATTCTTTGAAGTTTTTTATAAGTCTTTTGCATTGATTGCATTCTTGAAGTATTTTCATTGCAATCAAAGTACTGTAGTTTTTTGACTACTTTGAAGTTTTTTTCTCTTGGAGTCTTTCTATTTCTTGGAGTTTTTTTTTCTGATTTAAAGTTTAAAAATACATACAAAAACGACTTCAAAGTAGTCAAAAGACTGCAGTACTTTGATTGCAATCAAAAGACTTCAAGAATGCAATCAATGCAAAAGACTTATAAAAGACTTCAAAGAATTCAATAAGTCTTTAGTATTGCATTCTTTTAACTTAAAATCTTTTAACTGCTCAAAATGATTGCAATATAAAAGACTTCAAAATTGACTGCGAATTAATCTTTGGAGTAAAAATACTTAGAAAAGTATTTAACTGCATTCGCAGGGATAAGTCAATTGACTGGGATTTCAAAGAGTGAAATACAAAAGTATTGCATTCTTTCCCAACTCTGGTACGCGCTCACTCATATCAGTATTTTCAATTATTTATTTATTTATTTAATTATAACTTTACACAATTAATACTTATTTTTTTTTCTCGGCGCTAGCTACCAGGACTTTCTGCCGATAAGAGTAGTTTATTTGAATGTAGTATATAATGATTTTTGAATTTTACTTAAATATAGTTATACTTAGTATAAATATAATAGTTAAATTAGGTTTTGAAGATTAATTGAAGTTAATATTTGAAAAACATCAGTTATGTTTTGTTCAGTTGGGACGGTTAAAAGATTTATCAGGGTGTATTTTGCGTTGATTTTTTTGGATATAAGTTTCACATGTTCGCAATCGACGGTGAGATGATTAATGGTGAGGGGAGTGTGTTTGTTGTAAAGGTGGCAGAGTGGTTGTTGTTGTTTTGTTATATAATGGCTGTGAGTGATGTTGCAGTGGCCGAGTCTAAATCTTATGTAGCACCTTAGCATGCTTTGGGGTACATTTGTCGAATATATAGTTTTTTGAGCTTGAGGGTTGATTTGGGAGTAATGATGGATATATTCTTTCCAGTTGTTATTTTTTAGGTTACAAGCTATGTGCAAAAGGTTTTTTTGCGTCTTTTTTATTAAAGATGTTAAAATTTAAAAGTGGTTCATCAAGGGCTGCTCTTGCCGTTTTGTCTGCTATCTCATTTCCAGGTATACCGGCATGTCCATCCACCCACATAATTTTAAGATTTTTGTTCCTACTATTTTATTCCTCAGTTGCTCGATTATTTCAGTTTTATTGTTAATGTTTTTTAGTGCGGTGATTGTTGACAGGCTGTCGGAGCAGATGGCGGTTTTCTTACTGTTTGCAAAGGTTGTAGCTTTGAGGATTGCAAAGGCTTCCGCAGTAAAGATGGATGCGGAAGTTGCTAGGAGGCCTTTGATTTTTGTCTTCCCGAGTTCGTCAACTACGGCAAAAGAAATCCCGTGATCACTCTTAGAACCATCGGTGTCGAGGAAATTCCATTCTGTAGTTTTTAGATTTGAAGCCATTTCCATAAACATTTTCCTGTAGATTTCATTACTTGTTGTTGTTTTAGGGAAACTTTGTAGGTTTGTGTTTATGGAATCAGTTTTTAATTTCCATGGTGGGAATATTAAAGGTTTTACTGATTTGCTTTGAACTGGAGTATTCCATTTTGTTGAGAAGTTTATGGCGTTGAGTAGTGATGATGTGTATGTTTGGTGTCTGGTTCTGCGCAGGATTTTTGGGATGAGTGGTTGAATAGGCGATTTTTTGCATGAGTTGATTTTGAGAAGAATGAAGGTGGTTTGGAATTCAATCCGATCGGGAATTGCTGGAAGTCCTGCGCTCTTTGAGCGGTTCTGACTGCACTGTGGTATGATGGTGTGATTAGTTGCAATGATGTCTTAGAGCATTTACTGTAGATGGCGAGTCCGTAGTCTATTTTAGCTAGTAAAACTGATTTTATAACATTAAGAAGAGAATTTAAATTACAAAAACTATGTTTAGAAGCTAAGTATCTTATCATATTGATCTTGGTAGCAAGACTCTTTTTTATATACATATCATACCACACACATAATCATACCACAGTTCACATATCTAAGGGTATTATCAGGCGCAGTTTTCCAAATTTCAAAATGGCTGCTATCTGTGTAAGTACACAGTAAACAAAAACAAATTTTTGTGATTGTTTCAAATTCAATTGGTTTACTATTGATTTTGACAACGTGCGCATAACTGAACAAAAATGAACATGCTAATGATATCACCTGTAATATATGTATCTTGGTATCATACGGGCTTTAATCGATTTTTTTTGGAAACTTTGTTATGTTGATTTTTTATTATTTTTTTATTTATTTTTTATAATTCTCCAAGAAAAAGACGATAAGGTCCTCGTAAAAAGCATATATTTTGAGTTTTATTGGTCGGATTGCCAAGATTATGACGTTTTGACTTAAAGAAAATGACAGAGCATCACATAATATATTTTTTAAATTTATTGAAGTCGTAATACCTCTGACAAAAAAAAAAACTGGAAAATCGCTATTTTCACCCCCACCCCCGCCAAAGGCTGAAAAAGAAACCTGCCAGACGGTTGTTTTCGATACCGCGATATATGCACCTACAAACCCTCATACTCATATTTTGGTTATCAATCCACTCCCAAAATTTGCTTCGGGCTCTTGGTCTATAAATATGTTAATATTTAGCTACAGAACACCTTGCTTAATTTAAAATAAACTCAATTATTCATAGTTGGAATTCTAACGGGCCAGAACTAAATGGGAAACGACATGAGCAAAATTAGCATTAGATCATCTGATTTGTGTAGAGGATAAACAGGCGGAAGAGGGTTCAGATCATTTTCTTTGCGAAGCCCGATCTAAGTTAAAATTCTGATCTTGCGCTGTTACTGTGATATTCTTTATAAACTGATTGAGTACGTCTGCATCGTTATACAGGATGGACCATTTAAACCTTCAGCATCTGGCCAACCCTGTATTTTTTTTCTTTTGTACACGCCACCAAAACTGGCTGTTATCGTGCAGCTTAACATTCAAAACATGTTCCCAATTCAAATCAATGCGATGAGACCGATTTTTCTTCGTATGAAGGATGAATAAACGAAAATAGTCGGTTCTGCGCTAATAAAACCCCTCATTTAATTCATGAGCAAACTCTCCACAACCAACGCTTCACTGTTTGGTCTGGTATTTGCGCAGGAAGGACCGTTGGACCGTTCTTTTTCAGAAAAGATGCTGGACCAGCCCCTAATGGAGAGCGTTATCGGGCCATGATAACGGATTTTGTTGTTTCAATAACTGCTAACGGCATGGACAAAAGAACGTCACCATAGCTCAGACAAACCGTGCCGCAATCGCTTTATTGCGTCCTTTGTTCCTTGGTCGCCTTATCTCAAAAAATGGTGATTATAACCGGCCTTCGCGATCGCCCGACTTGACCGCATCAGATTTCTTCCACGAATCCTGTAACCCTTGAAACAATCAACAATCAGCCATATTGTGTTTTCCGCGTAAAAGAAAATCCGCCCGGAAAATTACATTTCACTCTTCCCTTATTGTGAGTTTCGGACGAAAAATGTTCCATGTTCGTAAAAATTCCCTTATTGGCACTATTGACAGCATTTTTTTGATGTGAAATATGTCATGTCATTAACAGCAAGATTTCCATTTAATTTTTGGTGGCAAACGAGGCCACACCTAAAATGGAGGATCGGGGCGAATGAAACATTTTCGGGCAAAATGTTTTCCGGGTGAAACTCACAATACCAAATTTGTGTTTTTTGTACTATTACCAAAACATGTTTAAATGGCCCACCCTGTAGTTTGATTATTGCACTTATTTTCATATGTATCAGAAATTAGTGAAGAATACGAGAGAAAACAACATCTTATTTAAATTCCAAAAAAAAACTTACCTTAAAAGAATCTTGAATTTTGAATAGAATTTTCCTTAAATTAAAATGTTCATTTGCAAGAACAGGGTTTCAAAAGGACCTTCCTTGGAATTATGACCAAAACTTAATATATTATAATTATATAATTATACCAAGCTGCATATAATGGAAAAGAGGAATAACGAAGCAGTGAGTGAAGAAATGAAAAGCTCAGGGGAAATTAATAACTTACCTAATGCAATTAATTTAAAAAGAGTAAGATTAGCCTTTAGATGAAAATATGGTGGATGTGATAAAGTGTTTGGTGGGTAAGGATAATGTGGAGTTTAAATTAAATTTAAGATGGGTGACAAATTATTTTAAATTGATGAATATATGTATGTAAGTATAGATTTATGTTTGGTTGGTAAATTTGAAATGTTGTGTTGGATATTATGAGTAAGATTTCGATTATTGAATATATTGTTGTAGGAAGTATTAACAGCAGTTTTTAAATTATTAAGAATTTATTAAAAATAATTAGTTTATCAACTTTGAATTAAACATTTTATTGATCAGATTTGTTGTTGTTTTTGTTGTCTATGATGATTTTTGTCCGTCCATATTTTGGTTGTTTTCAATACATATACATAATATGTATATTTAAATGCCTGCATTGCATTGAATAGATAATTTTTTTAACGATCAAATTACACACTAGTGATCGACAAAATGGATTCTTTTATTATTTTAACAAATGAGACAAAGAGTTAAGGCGCAGATTCAAAGATTTGCATTTTTTTAAATACATTTATAGGCTCCTTAATGTTTTTTTTTAATATTCTTTTTTGAGGACCATGAGACTCTAATGTTACTCTTTTATTGAAAGAAAGATCTAATTAAATTTTCACATAAAAACTGAGTGCCAAATTGAAAAAAAGTTAAAAAAAAATATTAAATGCAAGTAAAAGCCGAAACTATTTTGAGAAAGTTTCATTAAAGTCTTTTTTTTAGGAAACAAAATTAAAATCTCTTGCTCTCTTTCTCCATTTGCAAAGTACAATTAGTATTAAGCTTGTAATTCGTATATGTTAACAGTTTTGCTCACAGAATAGTTTTGTTTTATGTTTCTTTTTTTTTAATTATTTTTTTTTATAAATATATATTTAATGATTTTTGCATGATTAATTATTTGTTATTCCTTGACCCATACTCGAAACACCAGTATGCAAGTTAAAGAAGTAGAATCTGAAAAAAGAAGAAAAAAGTATATTATTAAGGGAAACTTATTTTGTTTTCTTTTTTGTTTGAACTTACAATTAATTACTCGTTAAAAACACTAAACTCTATTACGTTATAAGAACTGATTCCGGGTCTAACTCTGATCCATGGAAATACTTTCGGTGTTATTATTTGAAAGTGAATCCTTTTGAACGTAATCATAGATTTTATTCAATTCAGGTGTATCTTTGATGGATTTTAAGAAATCGGCGAGTTGTTGATTTTTGTCTGTAAGGAAAAAAAATAATTGTGAGAATTGGTTGTGTTATTGTGCAAACTCTTTAAATGTGCAGGGATAGGTAGAAAGAGAATACCAGAAAATTTTGGGTTACGAAACTATTTTAAAAATAATATGTGACCATATTTTTAAACATTTAACTAAACAGTTTGAAATTTCAATTGAAAGCAAAATAAAATTTCACCCGTATTCTGAAACCCGTATTTATGACTCGTATACGACTACAGTCGTATGTTGGTATTCCAAAAGTCGTATTTCCGACTTCACTTCTACAAATATTGAGAAACGGACAACATCGCATACGACTGTTCATATTTTATCATTATTCCGTGTCTATTACTAATTCGAATTAAAGTCGTATTTGTGTTGTTTATTCGTGGTGTAAAATCTTTTAAACGAGTTATATATTTTTTCAGATAAAAAAGGACAAAAACCTAGTGCATGCAATATGCATTTAATGTAGATATTTTTTTCAATATTCCTGCCATTTTTTTTGTCAACCTGCGAGGGTCACCACAGCTCTTAGACCTTCGAAATGCACTTTTAAAATGCAAACAAAAAATTAAAGATGTAAAAGATCTCTTCTCTCTGGCAACTATATGCAGTCAACCTGGCAGTGATAGCGCGACTCTAAGACCACTAAAATGCAATATTAAAATGCAACACAAAAGTGATAGATGCAAAATAGCTTAATACCAAATTTCGTTTACTGAAACGTTTATGTATATCCGTGTAAACTACAAGAGCTTTGGAGTGGTATAAGGCTCTTTTACATCTAATCATTTTTTTATTGCATTTTAGTGGTCTTAGAAAACGTTATCGCTCTCAGTTTAAAGGTATGTGTTATATTATTATTGTTATTATTGTACTATTCGTACTAGAATGTCAGCTTATTAGGCTTGACCATTCTTTATTCCGTCAATTTCATTGAATTTTTGAACAACAACAATAACTCAATGGCGCTACCACCAATTGTTTGCCTGGAGATATAGCTATTTCGTGCTTTGCCACTTTTGCACTCATCAGTCTCCTTTTTGTGGTGCTGAGCTTTAATCCAATTTTATTTGAAAAACTTTTTATGCACACCATAGTATTCGAACCCACGCATATCAGATTTGCTCAGTCTTAGCAGTCGTGTGTAGTACGCACTCCACCGCTTTGGACCACTGACGTCACCGGTCGAGATGTCTTATTTGTTTATCAAATGCATTTGGAGCATCAGAATTTTTATAAGCGTCTTTAAGTATG
This sequence comes from Melangyna quadrimaculata, assembly GCA_949320155.1. Taxonomy (NCBI): domain Eukaryota; kingdom Metazoa; phylum Arthropoda; class Insecta; order Diptera; family Syrphidae; genus Melangyna; species Melangyna quadrimaculata. The sequence goes on along the minus strand of OX439483.1, from coordinate 136,046,211 downwards.
CTGTCTTGTTCCGCCTCCATTTTTCTCCAAACCTTATTTCGATAGACTACAATTCGCAGTACGTATCAAAGGGGGTAAGATCGGTAACGAACCAGACTATTAAGTTATTATTGTTATTATTGTACTATTCGTACTAGAATGTCAGCTTATTAGGCTTGACCATTCTTTATTCCGTCAATTTCATTGAATTTTTGAAAATGGACCCCTAAGGACCATTCACATGAGAGCGACCAACGACCGAATAATGAACAAACAAATGGGAATAAAAACATTAATAAACCTTAATATTTCACAAAATCTAGTCAAAATGGTAGAATTCGATTTAAGATTAATTTTAAAATTATAAAATCTAAATTTCTATTTGCTTAAATATGAAAAATTTGAGAAAATAAATTGGTCGTTACGAATTGTGGCTATTTGCGACGAACGAATTTTTTTTTTTAAATTCTCTTCTTTTAGCAAATAAAAATAAAAATTTTAGAATCTTAAAATAATCGTTAATCATATTTCTTCCATTTTGTCAAGAATTTAGATTTATTAATGTTTTAAATTCCTTTTGTCATTCATTCGCCGGTCGTTGGTCGCTCTCATGTGGATAGTCTTTTAAGGTGAAAAAAGTTTTATATGGGCAAAACATGTTACATGCTGAATATTTATTCCCTACATTTTTGTTTTCCCCTCCCACCAATAAAAATTCAGTTTTTATATAATCAATTGTAATAAAAACGGGCGCAATAGGTGTAAGCGTTGGGGATGGCGATACACCAATTTGGCTCGAGGGTCAATTTAGAACTAAGTTCCATGTTTATAATATATATTATGTGTGTGGCAATGGCACAGTGGATATAGTGTTTGAGTGCTAACCTAGACGTTCAACTGGATGCCACCCGTGGAATTTCATGAGATAATTAACATCTAACTCTTAATCCACTGTAAAAATCTTTTCTTCTATTCCTTCTAACTAGTGCCGGGCATTGCATTTAAAAGAACTGAGGTCTTACAGGCAGTTAAAATTAAAAAAACAAAAACGTATATTGAAAAACTTGGTAGATCTTACCTGCTTTAGGAATCTGTGCCAATGCGGAAACGGCTCTTAGTGCCGATCGCTTCAGTTCATCCTGTTTTTCATATTCTTGCTTAACGGAATTGGCTTTGACTTTGTGTGTACAGGTATCACGTAATTGTTGAACAAATTGATCCAGTCCTGCAAAGTACACAAACAAGAAATATATTTACAATGACAAAACCCATTCATTCAATCTTCTCTAAAAAGAAAAATACTCACTTAACAACACAGCCTCTGGGCATAACACTGCCAATCTTGCTGTCATCAAGTATGTTAGCATTTTAATGTCATAATGATCACATAATCCCGCTTGAACATGATCCAAAAACTGCATAACATCAACACGATCCAAACCCTGTTCAAGCAGTGTGTACATACATTCAAATGCTGCCTTACGAATGTCTAAACCATCGTCAACAGTGTGCTTAAATGGACCCATTTCAACTTCACGAATCAATTCACCCTGGAACGAATTTTGTTAGTTATGTATAAGGACGAAATAGACAACAAAAATATTAAGGAAACTTACCTTAACTTTTGTCTCTGAATAGAGCCATGGTAATAGTGTCGGCAACAAATCCCTTACCAAGCTTGGCTTATTATGTACCGCAGAATTAAATGCAACCAGTGCAACTCTCCTTACCGATGGCTCTGGATCACGAAGTGCAAACAAAAACTCCCCAATGCACTGCTTGAGTAGCAAATCGAACGGCTGGGGCTGATCTGAGATTGTAAACTTGACACTCGACACAACGGCGGTCCTCATCAGCGCACTTTCGCTATGCAGAGCTTGCTGCAGGCGAGGTAGCAGCTCTTCTGGATTTACCAAAACTAGTTTACCCAAGCATTCGGCAACAACATTTCGCGAGCCTTCCTCTGAGCATTCACAATGTTTGAAAAGTTGCGCCCAAATCGATGGAACTGATGGAAGCAACTGTTCCAAGCCGTTTGGAGTGTTCGACAGTGAGGAGATGACTTCTTTCAGCGAATGTAGCAGAAGATATTGTCTCTTCGGTTGTGCTTCAATCTCTTTCAAGATCAACGGCAAGAAACAGTGGAGAGATCCCACAGCAACAGCTCCCAATGCGTGACTGGCTGCTCCCTTTACATCCTCCGAGCTAGCTCCAAAGCAATCGATGATAATCTTGGGAAGAGAATCAATAGAACTCAAATCGAAATGCCTACCAATCTCTCCGATTGTGAGAAGGCAAAAGACCAAATGTGTATCACCCTGTCGCTTCTGCAAATCATTGAGCAGCTGAGATGCTAGTGGGACTGCTTCGGTAGGGCTCTGTAGAGTCAATGCAGCTACGCACTTGGCTAACGAATGATAAGCCTGCTTATGCAGCTGTTCGGTGTTTGTTCCACTTAGAATTGGCTCCATTAACTTCTCCAGCAGCTGATGGTATCCCAATCCTGGCAATTTAGCCTTCACTAGAGCTTGGAACAGATCCAAGGTGCATGTAAGAGCAGCACCTTGAAGTAAAGGTGATCGCACCAGCACTAGTATCGACGGCATAAACTGATCGTGAATGCCAACCAAAGCCTGTGGTTGTCTTCTGGCAGTGGTCGTAAGTAAAACCAACGATAATTGCGCAACATGCAGATCAGCATCGTTAAGAAGCGCAGGAATCTCGCTGATGGCGATTTGCAACAACTGAGGTCCGAATAAATGAGAATAATTGTCCACTAAAGTGTTTAGCAAAGTCAAAGAGTTCAATTTTAGTGCACGCTGATTTTTTCTTAGAAAAGATCCCAAAGCGGGAAGGACATCTTTTAGAATAGGTGACAAATCAATGCGCAAGGGAGATCCAGCTATCATGGTGAGAGCTTTTACGGAACTCAGACGAGTCACTTCGTTCTTGAGACGTTCCATGAAGATGGGCAGACATGTTGCCAACTCTGCCTTAAGGAGATCCCCCATGTTAGCGATGATCTGACCCATGCAAGCTATAGCACGTTCCTTAACTTCTTGATCCACATCGGTGGCTTTGAGTTTTTGCAATGTCGACGAATACAGCTTCTCGAGATCAAATTGAGCCACTTCATAGCCAGAGCGCATGTCCACCGGCCGAATAACCTTTACCAACTGTTGCAACACCAGCAGTGCTTCGGTGGCAATTTTATAGAAAGGATCGAACACGGCATTCACCACCAATGGAACCAGCATTGGAATATGAGGATCGAACACCTGTGGATTGTGTCCCTGCAGAAGGCTACACAGAAAACTCAGCGTATCAATTTTCATGTTTGACGATGAGTTCTTATCGCTCAGAGAATACTGAATCCCGGGCATAACATTGTTCAGATGGTTGCCTAATGCTCCAGGGAGGGCATTTAGAAGTTCCCTTAGCAGCAAGAAGCAATCTTGTCGAGTCTTCATCGATTTTTCTCTCATCAATGGTTGGATTGCCTTTACAATTGCTGGAACTTGATCCTGCAGAAGGCTTATCGGTCCGGGAACTTGATCCATCGAATCGGGATCATGAGATATCTCATCAGCAGGGCGAGTATTTTTTAAAAGAGCGATGTAGGCATGGAAAATGTCTGATTTAACATTCTCTTCGCGTTCTTTGAAGCGAGAAATCAATGCTGGCGAGAGATCACGATAGAAATCTTCAATCAGTTCGTGACGAGTTGCGATTAAAGCTTCGAGGCATTTAGCTGCGGCACGACGTACTTTCCAGCTCATATCATCATCATCACTGTATTCCTCGCTATCGACATATTCCTCATCTTCAGTATCCATGGCCACACCGGATTCACCATCGTCGGCTTCGTAGTTGTAATTAGGATCATAAGTTACGTATTTCATGCATAATTCAAGAATCTACGATGGAAGATTGTTATGATGAATTGATAGAGATCAATAAGAGAACTTATTAAATAGTTCTAAAATGTATATTAATTTTAAATTAAATTAAATAATAAATTTAAATTCAATTTCAATATAAAAGTGATATGGTTGGTTTTAAAACCTTATAACATGAGTTTTATTAATTGGATAAGCAATTCCTTACAACGGATAAAACAAAATTGCAATTGAAAGGAACTCTAAACATTTTGAGACCATTTTTTGTTTATAAAAAATTTGTTTGAGCGACACGAAAGCAATTTTTCTTGGTGCCAACCAACCATTTGACCAAAACTTGAAAGTGATTATGATTGATTTCAAAACCTTTCAAAAATGTTCACATTTAGGTGTTTGAGGTTATGGTAAAACTGATTTTTTTTTCTAAACTCTAGTCTGGAGGAACAAATATGAACTTATGAACATGAAATTCTTTCAGACATTCAATTTGCATCAAGTTTCACTGAGGAAATAGGAGACAATTTTGAACTTAAATATTCAGCTCCACTATAGAATGGATTGTCATCGAAAATGTGCTACGAATCCCGAAAAATATATCACATCTTCTATAAATACCGATATATCACGAAAAAAAAAAAACTTGGCGGCTGGTTTAAATTCATATTTGAACTTTTCTAAACATATATTTGAAAGCTGTTGTATGTATCAGAATTTCTCAAAAAACACAAAAATAACAAAATTCATACACTCCGCTCCACTTGAATAGAAATAAACTTTTTTTTTACTATCAGTTACGCAGTTACGCATAAAACTGCAGGGACAGAATAATTCAGGAAAATACTATTAGTTTATTTGTTACCACTTTTCTAAATGCTTTATTGAAAAACACTTTGTTTTTTACGCCACTTGAATAGAAACAGTGTGCGTTTTGTCTCCATAGATTACGGTAAGAAGAAAAAATATTGTTCTAATAATGGAAGTGTAGACTAAAAATAATAATTGTTTTATCAAAGAAAATATGAGCTGCGAGAAACTATTAAACCCTGCAGAAAAAGCCAAAATAGAAGTACACGCGGAAAACAAGCTTCCCCCGCGCACAATTGCCAAAAAAATAAGTAGAAGTGTGAAAATTGTTTGGTCGAACCTTAGAAATAAAGAAAACTTTGGAAAAATTGTTTAAGGTAGGATCTAAGAAAGATAATTAGACTGGCTTCAAATTCAAGCGACTCTACTGCTAAAATCAAGGCGAAGAGTGAGTGGTATTACAGCGAGTCTTAACACTATTAGACGTGTTATTCGTGGGTCCACCACCGTTAAATCCAATACGAAGACGCAATGTAATAGACTTTTGCAGGAAGAATATGACGTGGAAGGAAGAGTGGACAAAAGTGGTATTTTCTGACGACAAAAAATTCAATATATGTAATGGATGTAATAACTTTTTTCATGTTATGAGGAAGGAACTCAGGTTTCTGGAGCACCTTTGCGACTTTCTGGTTTGGAACAATTGATCTGGAGTGGCAAACTACTACAAGGAGATATTGCATGAAGTTTTCCCTAAATTTACTGATGCCTTTGGACCAATACCATGGACATTTCAACAAGACAACGTGCCAATGAGAAAAATGTTGCCTTACTTCAATGGCCACCGTATTCTCCGGACCTAAATATTATTGAAAACGTATTGGGATGGATGGTTCGTAAAGTTTACGGTTCTGACTGACAATATGAGAACAAAGAATCACTTACTGCTGCAATCAAAAAAGCATGAAGTGCAATTTCTTTAAATTATATAAAATAATTGCATTGTTCAGTCTCCAACAGGGTTTTTCAGGTTATTTCAAATAAAGGTGGTAGCACACATTATGAAAATATGACTACAAATAAAAAAAATACCCCATTTTACTGTATTTGTTTCCTTATTTAAGAGAATGTTTCTAATCAAGTGGCGCAAAAAAATCAGTGTTTTAAATGAAGTAATTAGAAAAGTGGTAAAAAATAACCTAATGATATTTTCCACAATTATTCTGTCCCTGCAGTTTTATTCGCAATAGATCCCACTTATAGGCACTAAAACCAAAAGGTGAATTTATAAATTTACCAAAGCGCTACACGCTCAGCTAGTAAAAAAATAGTTTTTTTCTATTCAAGTGGAGCGGAGTGTATGTAAGTGCAAATTTGTATATTCATATATTTAAAATTGGTTGGATACAATCATTTTTGAACAGGGTAGATGCTTTTATGCAAAATATTTTCTTTATACAAATTATATATTCGATGAGGTGGGGAACGATTGACCTATGTCATTTTTTATTGCAAACTAAAAACCGAGAGTTGCCCTTTTGAATAAAACATGACGATGACGATACGTTTTACAGAAACTTTCATGTTCCCATTCATTGAAGAAAAAAACTTTGTCACCTTAAATTTCCTTTTGCTTTGCATTACAGGGGAATATATGTTTTGCACCAAAAACCAAAATATTCTTTTCAGACGGTTTTTAAGTTCACTGAATTCGAATCTGAAAACAAAATTACTCAAGTGGCTCACATTTGCGAGACATTTTAGTATAAACTGAGTGAAATAGTAAAAAAGATCCATCAGATCTATTCACGATAACCAAATATCTACGGCAGAAACATGATTATACTTTTCCGAATGTTTTGAACATCAGTGTTTTCCGATATTTTTGAAATTAAATTACTTTACCAATTATATTTTCCACACAAAAATTATTAAGGCTTCTGAAAATAATATTCTTCCTCTCCGAAAAATTGTATCTTAGTTTAAGTTTTCGCATCCCTTAAACTTCAGAAAAATCCATTATTTTGAAAAAAAAAAAACTGACCTATTTTTACTAACGATTCGATTTCTCGAAGAAGAATGGAAGTATTGGCAAGATTGAAATTAGTACCTAGTTTCAGATGTCGTCATAATGATTTTGTTGTGAAAATGTAATAATAATAATAAAAAATACCGAAACACACGTTTTGTTGCACTTATAGCTTAGCATATCTCGAAAACCTAAAATAATTAACAATATCTAAGTCAGAATTATTTTAAATGCACTTTTAAAAGAATTGAAAATTAATTCACGTACTTAATTGTCATCAACCTGGCAGCGATAATGCAGAACTAGGACATATCAAAATGCAATTTGGTGTGTCTTAGGGACACGCCGGCCGCCGCGCGGACCGTATCGGTGCCCGGTTGCTAGAATTTAGTTTAGACAGATAAAAATATTATATTACACTTTAACTTTCCTATTTTTTGATTTTGAAAGTGCATTTAAGGACTATTCATATCAGAGCGACCAACGACCGACGTATAAACTAACAAATGGGATTTAAAACATTTTTAGTCCTAAATTCTTCAGAAAATCCAAACAAAATGGTAAGAATCTAGTTTTTGTTAATGTTTGGATAGTAAAATTTACATTTATTAATTGCTAAAATAAAATAAATTTAATAAAACAAATTGGTCGTCACGAATTGCAATTGATTTTTACAAACTGTCAAACTCGATGATAGCATGTAGTAAACACTGATACAAATGACATGTATATAAAATTTGGTACGAACAATTTACTAGCTCTCGGTATATTATGGCCAGGCTTTAAGCTGGCCAATAGCAGTGTATCCGTCTCTCGTTTAAACACAAACTCGGCTTCACCTTGATGAAATTAACATTTTGAATCTTTTATTTTTAGAAGCACATACCAGAATTGTATGCAAAACAACAAGATTATTATGATAAGGTAATAGAAATTCAGCGAAAAGTTTTTTTAAAAAATTTACAACGCATTTTATTCTGCTTTTAAATTTTGTATGCCAGTTTCATCAAAAAATGGGTAATTTTTGACATTGAAATATTCGTAAAATTCTACAAAGCCATTTTATATATGTTTTGCTTAATACAAAATACCCACTTAGTTACGTTAAACTCTTTACGAAATGTATTAAGTAAAAAATCTTCTCATTATTTTCTTATAATTGAGCCATATATTATTGAAACATTTCAAAACTAGTTTAACAGTAAAACTAGTTCTTTTAGTACGGGAGGCGACCGGACTGTAGGTTTACATATCTCATCGCGGCTGTGGAAAAATTGATGCCAACTCATGCTTTAGTCTTAAAATTAACAAAACCGCTGGTCGGACAAGGTTATTTAGGTGGCAATAAATAGAAAAAGCACTTTTTCGGATGCAATTTTGGCTTAGGATACCTAAACTAAATGAAAGCTTAGACTGTCCTGTATATAAAACCAGTGGTCCGATAGATTTTGTCTATAGGCTATATTAAAATAATAGTCATTCTTGCATAAAAACTACAATGACTGAGATGATGAGAATAGTCTAGGTAAATTAGATTTTGGCATGGATGTAACATATATCTTCTTAGATTTTTGTGGGGCTCGATCAGAAACAATATAAACAACGAGAAATGCTGAAAAATACTGAACAAAAGTGTAGTTTTGAAGCGCTTAACTGGCAGACACAAAATGGTCCAATTCTATTATAAATGTGGACTCAAGTACTATAGGGAATTACAAAATGAAATATTGAAACCCGATTCAAATCTGTCTGATAGATTCGGCATGAGAATAAAATAAATAAATTGGGTGGCGCGACGGCTCGTGAAGAACCAGGGCCTAGTGACTAACAACTCGCAACCATTCCTGTGGTGCGCTTGTCGACAGGAATGGAAGGGACCTACAATTTTATGCCGAATGCGAACGGCTAGACGAGAAGCACTTATTCATGACAAGTGATACTCTTGGAGGATTTGTCAATTCCTCGCAAGAGGCAGTAGCTCTGAAAAAAAAAACTTTTTAGTTTTTAGGTGGACGAGGCTGGGAAGTGAACCCAGACCTCCAGCGTGACAGTCGAACGCACTAACCATTACGCTACGGGCAACTACATTCGGCATGAGAGGTAATGTTTAATAAGTGCACGTGGGAAATGTTTGCTTCAATGCAGTGGTCAAAGTTAGACATTTAAGCTGGCGCTAATTTTCTTAGACATACTTGGAACCCTTAACTATCGTAAAGTATCGTTTTAATAATTATTTTATTTTTTTAGTGACTTTTGTAGCGATTTTAAAAGAACCAAGTTCGTATGAAAAAATGCTTTTTTAAATAAATTAAAATAATAATTTTAGAAAGAAAATCATTTTCATACGATTTGTGTTCTTTTAAAATCTACTACAAAAGTCACTAAAAAAAATAAAATAAATATTATAGATATCTTAATGTCTAACTTTGACCACTGCATTGACCCAAAAATTTGCGGTGAACTTAATTAACATTATCATAAGAAGAAATTTAAATATTAAAATTACTTCTGTTTTAAGTGGAGTGAATGAATAAAATCCAATTACAAAGTGCAAGTGACCTCAAATCCAGAAATAATTGTGTTTCGCCCAAGGTATAACAGTGGGCTCTTCAGTCAGCCTGTTAGTTTTCCTTAAAAATGGCATTCAATCGTAAGAACATATTTTTGCATATTTTACTATAAATGGTTTTATTGGATATATTTTTAAAACAAATGCATATTTTTTGTGAATATTTTCGAAAGATTTAAAAAAAAAAATATTTTTATAAGTTCCAACTTTGGATTTCTCAATGAAAGTATAACTAAACTGCAGGCATGGAACAGTCTCAAACCGCAAATTGATATGATGGAATGATGCATTTGTAAAAATTAATTCAGTCGAATAAAATTGAAAATGTTTTATATAAAAACGAGGGGTACACAAAAATAGACAAATCTCAAACATTTTAACGCTGGATAGTAACGACGAAGAGAACCTGGGGAACCCTTCAATAAGTGAAATTCTTTCATTCAAGAATGCTCCTGTTACATCTGACGTTGAAATATCTTTTTTAATGTAAAAAAGTTTATTTTTCGCCCAAAAAGACAAATATTTCTTTTTGAAAATTTCAAAAAAAAAAACTTTATGGTACCTACATAATCATATGTGTGAACAAGATATATTCAAAGAATCTGGACAACTGGTACCTTGTTTAAATGAGATTGGAATAGAATTTTTTAAATTCAATTTATGTTTATTATTTTTTTTTTTGTTTTTGTTGACAAATAAAAGACTGATTTTTTTTTAATTTTTAATGATTTTTTCATTGTCTTAAAACTTTTTCAGAGCATATTTTTACTTTTTAAGCGCATATTATCTCATTTAACGTGCATATTTTGTGTTATTTAGGCCATACTTTTGTATTGCCCTGACAATGGACCATCAGATGGCCTAAGTGTGTCAGCTTTTTGCTGACAGCCATTTTAACATACATAACCTAACCACATAACTTGTATATGATTCCAAAACTAGAAACTCGTTTTAAAACGTGAACTAGTTTTAGCACCAAAAGTGAATAATATCGTTTTTTTTTTTTTTTTTTTTTTGAAAACTAGTTTTAGCAGTGGTTTTTGAGAGAGTGTATAGCAACTCAGCAAGTTATTTTTACACGAAAAACACAAACAAAATTCATTATAATAATTTGTTTTCTTATTTTTTTGCGTACAAAATGTTTGCTGAGTTGCTATACACTCGGTAAAAAACACGGCTTATATAAATTCTTAAAAATTGGAATAAATAGTATCGTATATATTTTTGTAAAAAAATGTAAGGCATTGATGAAAGGAAACAACAATAATTCTAAAAATTCTTAGAATCACCATGAAAGATGATTTTTTCTTGCCGCTAAGTTAAATACCGCAAAAAAGATTATTGTTCTTCTAATTTGTTTCGAGTGGAAGAAAGAAAACTTACAACGTTGAATAATTTAGTCTATATTAAAATTATTGTCATTCTTGCATAAAAACAACAATAGCTTCGTTGAGAGAAGTCAAAGTCATAACGTCTTTGTTTCGGTGTCGTTATTTTGATGTATAGGTAGCTCAATCAATAATTACAAAAAAACGTCTAAATTCGCAAAGCGTGATGTAGTTCTGCTTGTTTGTATGTTGTTAAGGCTTTTTAGAGTAGTCTGTATGTAATTTTGCAGCTTCGAAAAAATCTGTGCTCGCTGCAGGAGAAATGCAATAGTGAAAAAACGCTTAAATCACCCCATTTATAACTTCGGAAATATTGAATTTAGGAAAAAAAACATCCATTGCAAATTTGCTTGTTATAGAATTTTTTACAAGACCGTATTAGTTTTAAATTCATGCATTTTATATTTTTCTAACAATAAAGCTAAAAAAAATAAGTAATTATGAAGCAATTCAAAAACAGATGAACAATTGCACAATTCGTATACAAGTTTGGAATCAAATACGCAAGAGTATTGGTTCATTTGTTTTTACAAGAAACATGATGTTGATTTAGAACAGCTCGCAATGTTTGCATCATTGCTGTGCTCAAGATACTTGGAAGCCACGAGTATCATAAAATATCATTATAATTTTAGTTAGTTGTCTTTTTTTATTAACTTTGTTAGTGACTTCAAATATTCGAAGAATTTTTGAGAAAAACGCTTCATAAAATTATAAGCTTACAAAGTGAAGAATTTTAGGAACTTTTAAAATGACTTTCAAAGTTACTAACAAAGGAAATTTATATTGGGCATTATTGCGGTTGTCGATCGTCGCTCGATAATCGCTAACGAGCGATCAACAAATTGAGAAATCAGTATTGTGGTTGTCGTTCGACAATTTATTATCGAAAATCCCATCGCTGGTTGTCGACCGCATTTTTGTGATCGACGGGGTCTATTCAACAAGTTAAAAATTGTGTAGGGATCAAAATGTGAGTATTTTTATTTAAAAAATGTTTTTTTTATAAGAGAAATATATTTAATTAGTATTCTTAATGCAGTGCGAAACAAGTTTCAATGTAAAAACAGATAAAAGCCAACAATGCACCCAATAACTCCTGGGAATACATTTTTGTTTGGCGTATTTTACTTTCGTTTATTTTGGACATACACAGTGTGTTTCTTTTACACTTATCACTTCTTTTAAGATTAAGGGCACAGTTGGCTGGCTTGGGTATCAAAAATAGTTAACAAAGCTACAAAAGACAAATAAATAAAAAAAAAACTAAAGTATAAAGTAAATCCGTACAATTTATCATCTAACTTCAAGGGGTCAGATGAATCTCTTATATTGCGCCGTTTTTTGATGGCCTCTTAAGTTCAATTTCTTGTATCTTCTTCTGAATCTTTTTCACTTAACCACGCTTTGATTGTATTCATTTTTTATTTTAAGTTATATTTTTATAAAAATAAACTATTTTAATTCAAACCTCACGAAAGGAAATAAATAAATCAATCTGTCAAACGCCAAGGTATGAATTCACAATTTATACTTTTTCATTTACAATCACTCAAATACTAGTCGATCAAGTTACGCAATACCGATTGAGAAATCAGTCGATGGTGATGATCGTTGAAAGTGAGATCGCTGATCGACAACCGCAGTAGGGCCCATTATAATATTTTTCCTACAGCGAGTACGGATTTTTCAAAGTTGCAGAGTTAGCTACCGACTACTCTAACAAGCCCTAAAATCATATCAAATGAACAGAACTTCATCACGCTTTGGGATTTTATTCTGGGAAGGTTTTCAAATCAAAAAAGCTCTAAAATCATGCATTACAAGTTAAGATTTTGCCGGTTCTCGACTCTGAATTTCTGTGCATTTGTATGAACTTCCGTCCAAATTCGTCGGCGAGACAAACAAAAATCGTCATTTTTAACAGTTTTCTTGCCAACCGAACACTTCACAGTTCAGCAAAATGTTATTTTAAGAGTTAACAACAAAAAAAAAACATAGAGCTTTCCTTTCATTTCATAATTCGTCTTAAGTTGTCATTTACGCAAATAAAACTGAATAACCTCCAAAAAACAAATCAATTTTTAACTGGATTCTGTTTTCAAGCTTTACTAAAATGTTAAAAAACAAATTTTAACTTGAAGTGGAACGCTAAATTGATGGGCTAACACATCTTTTTACAAAAAATTTCTACTCACCATAGGAATATGAGGACCAATAGCATCTGGACAACGAAGTACAAAGGCTTCGCAAGCTTGTAAGCAAAATTCTCGAAGTTCATCATCATCCCGCTGACTGTACTTGTTCAGAAGGAACATAGCTCGCTCAATGCGTGAAGACAGACGATGTCCAGCTTGGCGACTAAAAATGAGTAAATAGAAAATCTTTTTTTTTAGGAAATCTTTCACATTAATTTATCTTTGTCACTTACCATATCGATGCCAAACACTGAATATACGTGCGTATTGCTCCTGGATTCTGTGGTTTCTCGAGACCCTCCAACAAGTGATCAATAACTCCATTGTATGCGGTAGTATTGGCCAAAGTCAACAGGTGCGAGAGGGCGACAATGGTTCGCTTGCGAACTGCCTGACGCGAAGAACCCAACTGGGGAACAAGAGCTTTCAAGATTGCAGGATGAAAGGGAACTAAGAAATCTCCAAAGCGAGAAAGTAAATCGGAGAGGATATCTAGGGCTTCGAGTTTTACTGAAACATCTTCCTATTTTTTGGAACAGAAATACAAAAAATAAAAATTTTATTCAAGAGATGAATTTCCAAACCTTTTCTATGGCATTGCCAAGTTTGCCGGTGATTCGCTGGCAAACATTTGGCGCAAGCGAGTTGGACGCCTGGGGAAGTTCCGAAATGACTGTCTTCAATCCGATGCTCGATATATCTCTCAGCTGTTCTGTATTGGAGATCATGTTGGCGCACAATGAGTCAACAATGGTCTCTACTTGATTCTCCTTGACCTTGTTCACCAATGGTCCCAAACATTTTACGGCCAAGTTCTGAACTTCTCCGTTTTTGTCTTCCAATAACTTCAAAACCATTCGTACGACTTTTTTCTCCGATTCATCGTCCAACTTGATGCTGTCCTTTTGCAATTCGGTCATTAAATCATTTGTAGCCATGAACCGGAAATCTTTGTCACTGGATGTCATCTTGATTGGATGATACATGGAAAAGGATTGATCATGAATTGCAATAATTATGCATGGCCATGAGTAGATAATCTAATTTTTGTTTGTAAATTTTTGGAAAAACTTACCTTTTCCAGGAGATTTGCGATTTGGTGATATTGATGGGACGCCATTGTTCTTGGCTGCTTTGAGGCTCCGTCTATCCTTTTTTCAGCTAACTTGTATTTGTGGCTCTCGTTTGATCCTTTTTTTATAAATGGTTATTAGATCAACGATAGATTAGTTATGTCCTTTTGATGAAGTTCTTTGAGATTTATCAACAAATATTTGTTTAGTATGAAAAATGCACAAGATGTTTTAATAAATTAGTTGATTTTCAAAAGAATATTTTCATTTCTTTTCAAAGAAAACCCGGCATAGAACAGAATTTCACATTCGCTTGAAAAATAATGAACATGAACACAGAGAAATTATTTAACGAAGAACTTTTGATATTTGATGGAAAAATGGTTTTTTTTAATCGTCAAATTCGATCAAAAATAATGAATGGTTAAGTGCTGCCACAGTGTTTGAATTGGTATAGCACAGACTGACTTTAAACGTTGCAACTTTTTTGTTTTCTGTTAAACGATGCAATTTCACATATAGATTTTTTTAAAGCACGTTGTGGAGGACGTCTTTAGATGGTGGCCCTTCAAGCAAAATCACGGACCCAAATTTCTCGGTTCACTTGGGACTCCAAAAAAAATGAGTGTCTCACACACAATAACAAATTTTCTGTGTACGCATGTAAAAAGAACGAGAATCGAGAGTATTTTTTTCAAGCATCGAGAAATAGAGAGAGTATAGGCGAAGTATACAATCATTTTGCCTTAATATCCACCACTTTTTTTTTTTAGTTCAGTTTTGTAGGTAGCGTGGCGAAGACGGTTGCTTTTTTATCTCTTTTTTCTTGTTAACACTTTTAACCATTTCCAATCAGAAATGCAAGTTTCTATTTATTAAATGTAAATTTATATTTGTGGAATGATGTCATGTGCGAAATAGTATTTAGAAAATCTTTTATGAATGATAAATAAAAAAAAACTCTTGAAATGAAAAAATTCAGTTTGTTTTATTTTTGTAGTCAATGGAGAAACTGGACTAGATGGGAAGTTTTTTTTAATGCTTTTGGGTTGGGTATGCCTCAATTCATTCATTTTTTTTTGGAACCGTTTTAGATTCCATTTGGTTTCGGTTCTCCGAGTATGGTGAATTCAAAAACTCTCTCTCTCACAATACATTCACATAATGGCTCCGTGGTGATTCTAATTTCCATACTAATTTGAGCCACAAAACGCAGTTTTTCGATCCGTATTTGGATCCGAATGCGAAGTCGTCCATACGTTGTTTGATACGTTTGCGGACCGAAAACGAGCTCGCTTGCTTGAAGGGGGGCTAACAATTTTTGAGGTTGGTCTTGGCAGTTAAATTATTGCTAAGATGTAGCTTTGTGGTTATATACATGGATTTTGTTGTTGTTGTTAATATAATGCATTTTGTTTTCTTTGTACTTTTTCTTCATTGTTTAAGTAGGTATATTCTCAACCAACGCGAAACATTCTCTGAAGACAGTTTTTTTGTTCGTTGGTCCCCTTTCACACAAGAAAACTGAGTTGCCAGCAATTGTGAGTTTTTAGTCGAAAAGGGCAATAAGTAAATGGATGGAAATAAATCTCCCCGGTCAACGATTTGAAGAGATATCACTTTCCTTCTCACACTGTCCGTAATGTGAGTTCAACCAATAGACTTTATAAGGAAACAGACAAAAATCTCTGTCAATTTTGTTTCTTAGTGTGAAAGGTACAAGGCAATTAAAGGAAATCGTCAAAAATATCTCCAGCAACTGGTTTCCCTGTGTGAAAGGGGACTTATTTAGCATTGTTTATCTGTAATTTGATGCACTGTTTCAACCTGATTTCGAGTTGGTTTGGGAGTTTGGTTGATTTGTCGTTTTTCAAATAAAAAGATGCTATTCGATTTTGAAGATGAAACTAGTTTAGGTTTTAAAAGTGAATTTATATTTTTGGGATCATAAACTAGTTCCTTGGCACTAGCTTTGTTTTTTGTTTGACGAAATAAGATGTTTTTATTTTTAATTAGTGATGAAGGGATCGTGTTTTGTCACCATATTGCGTGGCCATTTTGAAAAAAAAAATACCCCGAGTTGTTACATAACCCGGGGTTTAGACAAGCGAGTAAAACTAGTAACGTATATGTGAGTTAGTATATCTGAACACGAGAGAGAGTTGCAGAGCAAATAGTATAATATTAATGCCTGCGAGTAGTCTGCCAGTTATCCTGCTACTATAGTGTATTGTTTTCATTTATTTGTTTTGTTTCCATAGTTTCCGTAATTTGTATATTTGTCTGTATGAAATATTTTAAAAAAATCATACTAGTTGACAAAACGCGCAGTGAGCTACTAGTCACACATACATCCATAAAACTAACACTATGATACAAATGCTACTAGTGCTACTCGCTGGTCTTAACCCCGGGTAACCTCAAAAGTATTGAAGAATAAGACAGGCGATTTGAAAAAGTTAATACAAAAAGTTATTTCTCATTGTTGCAACACAAAAATAGCCAAAATTATAATATCTTTGCATCAGATACGTTAAATCCGGTAAAAAAAATTCTGACTTAGGATTCGGATTAAGCACACAAAAAATAACTAAGAAAAATAAGTTCGGTTCATGTTTCAAAAAAAAATTAAATTAAATTTTCACAAAAGTTTTAATTATTTAAATAAATGATAAATCTAACTACTTTTTTCAAAAACACAAAACTGTTAGTAGGTACCTGTTCCATTTTCTTATAGGAACATCAGAGGTTAGTTCTTATACATAGAAAAATGTAAATTTTGTTAACCACCCAACCAACAATTGTACTCCTATACTCATCCAAAGAAGCTTTTTATAATCTCGTGTTTCATGATAAAGATGGCGAAGAAATGACGTTTTTTTATGAAACAGTTTTAACGTTTATCAAACTGGGTTTTATATGTATTTCGGGGGAAACAATTTGTGTTGTCTTTACTTTTTCTACTTACTTTTTTTAAATTTTTAGTATTATCGCTTCAATTAATTTTTTTAAACATATCATGATGCTCTGTAATTTTCCCTAATTCCAAACACCTTTGCCTTGGTAATCCAACTCATTGAACTCAAGCTTTATGATGTATTTTTAAAAGAATTAATTGAAGCGGCGATGGTACCCCTTTTAAACAATTTAGAAAATCTCTATTTTTAACCCCCAACTCCCACCCAAACCTACCAGACTTTTTCAATATCACCAAATATTCACCTATAAACTCTAATACTCAAATTTTGATTATACAGATCTTTTTCAGATGTTTGAGCACTTTCTTTCATATAACAAAAAAATACGAGTCCACAACAATAAACAATTGGTTATACGGTTAAAAAATTATTTTCGCTCAAATATGAGTCGAATTCGATTGAACGATCTCAGAACCCACTATTAGCAGGTAAATTGATTTTTTACAAAATGCTCTAACGAACGCTTTGACCTTGCGTCTTATGCCGTTTTCCTTTGGACGTCCGGAAGCGTCCAGAAGCCTCCGGAAGTCTTCTGAAACCATTCCATTGGCACAAAAAGTACGCTTCTGACGATTCTGAGGAGAGAAATTCGATTCTTGATTTCAAATCAGAATCAATCCACTCAAGAAGAACTTATACATTCAAACTCAAACGTCACAACAAACTGCAACGTACTTCATGTTTTTTTTTAACTTTTCATTTTAATATTATTTGCATCAAACTCAAAGTTTTTCGTAATTTTTAATAAACAAATTAAGAAAGAATATTACAAAAAATTTAATTTGGAAGTTCGGAGTTGATACACTCGTGTTTTACATTTCGCTTTTTGTGTAGTAGCAAATAATTTTTATTTGACGATTCACCTATACAGATACCATTCCCCAGAATTGAGTAGAAGCATCTTGGACTGTTCCATTGGATTTCAGAATGAGTGAAACCTTGAGTGAAACCAAAGGAAAAAAGCATTAGAAAGGCAACAACTACTTAAAACTACCGTACAAAATTTTGACACAGGGGCGCTTACGCACTTTTCTTATCTTATAGATCTGTATATCAAAATTTAATACATATCAGTTTGTGCAAGTTAAGCTGGCTTATGTCGTATACACTAAATATTTTTTTTCTCATCTAGAACGAAAGTGACCTGACTTAAAAATAGCAATTTATGGGAAATGAGCAAGAAAGTCTTCAAAAAAGTTTAAAAAAAGGTCAGTTTATAGTAAAATCAGAAGTTGCAGGAATTTTGAATAAGGTCCATAATGTACTAGGGCAAGTTTGGGTTTCGTAAAAAAATCGAACTTGAGATGTTAAAGATGTTCTGTTTGTCTGTCTGTAACTTGACATTGGTCTTAAGGTTTTTAGGTGATTAAAATATATGAATGTATTGATTCCATATTATAGTATCTTTAAAAAAATGGGCACGACTGGAGCGCACAAACTTGCTCTCGTAGCTAACAACTTTAACGTAGGTTGAAATTGACAATGTGCATATGTATTGGTTCCAACATTCTGATATTATTAAAAAAGTTTTAAAAACAATTATAAAAAATATAAATTAGTACTAAAAGTTACTATAAGTGACTAAAAATTTGTAATTTTATTAACTAAAACAGATAGATCTAAAAAAAAGTATGCAATATGAGTTGTTTGATAAATATAAATTTACGAAAAAAAATTCAAAAATCGTTAGTGCGGTTTTCTTAAAAATTAATTTTTTATATATAAAAATTCTTGAACATTTCTTAAAATAAAATTTGGTATGCCAACTTTAAGTATTCACTAAAATATATTTTTTCAATAAATTGAAAAATATTATTAAAATGTTTTCAAGATATTGGATTTTCAAAAAAAAATCAACATTTTTTTAAAAATTAAAAAATTATTTTATTGGAAATTTTGTATATGCAAAATTATTAAAATTGAAGGGTTGAAATCGCTGTAGCCGTTAACGAGGAATTTGAAAACCAAAAAATCGGTTCTATGACAGGTACC
Source organism: Melangyna quadrimaculata (assembly GCA_949320155.1). Lineage (NCBI taxonomy): Eukaryota > Metazoa > Arthropoda > Insecta > Diptera > Syrphidae > Melangyna > Melangyna quadrimaculata. Next base: position 136,027,302 of record OX439483.1, on the reverse strand, counting down.
GATAATAACCGTCACACATTTTTTTTTTTTTTACCAAAATATTTAGTATAGTCCTAATAGTACCTTGTAATTTTTTTGTTCCAAAATCGTTAGACCCGGTTTAGAAATAAATCATTTTTTGTATATTGGTTGTATGGCAGGTACCGTTATTTTTTGAACTAAAAAAAATCAATTTCCCCTCTAGGGAATTTCCAAATAACCTTAAGTCCCAAGTTTGAAGAAAATCGCTTCAGTGGTTTAGGCTGCAGGTCGAGGTACAGACAGGCAGACTGAAAGGCAGACAGACAGTATTCCGGGACCCACTTTTTTCGAGTTCTCTATCATCGTAATGTTAGGGAAAATTATTATCTCGAGTTCGATTTTTTGCACGAATCCTAAATTAATGCTTACTTATACTTACTATAAATTTGTTATTTTAATAGCTAAAATATAAAATAAATAAATTAGGTGTCGCAACGGTTCGTGAAGAACCAGGGCCTAGTGACTAACAACTCGCAACCATTCCTGTGTGCGCGTGTCGACAGGAATGGAAGGGACCTATAATTTTATGCCGAATCCAAGCGGCTAGACGAGAAGCACTAATTCATGAGTATTTTTTAATTCCTCGCAAGAGGCAGTAGCCCTGAAAAAAACTTTTTAGCTTTTAGGGGGACGATGCTGGGAAGCGAACCCAGAACTTCAGCGTGACAGTCCAACGCACTTACCATTACGTTACGGGCTACTACTAATAGCTAAAAAAGCTGAGCTAAAAATAAAGCATGCCATCTGATTTGTTTGATAAATATGAGCGTTAGAGCGGTTTTCTTCAAAACTATTTTTGTATATATAAAAATTCTTGGAGATTTTTAAAATCAAAATTTAGTACGCCAATTTTTAGTATTTAATAAAATTGAACTTTGCACAATTTTTAATTTTCAAGATATTGAATTTTCAAAAAAAAAATAATATTAAAAATTTTGGTTTTAATCGGTGTAGCCATTAACGAGCAATTTGAACAAAAAAAAATCGTTGTATGACAGGTACCCGTTAATAACTGTTATTGGTTTAATTTTTGTTTACTAAAATAATCATACTCTTTATAGTAACTCGTAATTTGTTTGTGAAAATCTTTAGAGCTGTTTTTGAGATAAATTAGATTTTGTCATGGTTAAGTGGGCATGGGCAAATACCGTTATTTTTTAAGCTAAAAAAAATTAATTTACCGTCTAGGGGATCACCTAAGAATCTTAAGTCCAAAGTCTGAATAAAATCGCTTCAGCGGCTTAAGCTGCAGGTCTAGTTACAGACAAGCACGGAGGGGGGGAGGGGGCATTCGGGTCATGACCCCCCCTGGGAGATTCAACTTTTGTTTTTCTATATGAGTTTGTTTAAATAAGGAGCAAAAGCTAGATCTGTTGTGCTCATGACCCCCCCCCCCCCCCCCCCTTGAGTCGCATGTTCTTTGCATACCTGCTCTCAGTATTGGCAGAACATAAATATTTGGTTGGTTAAGCCCAACGTTCAACATCAACGTGTGTCATGCAGAGTTATAAAAACTCATCCAAAGATGATGCTGAGTGGTTACCTATACATTTTGTAATGGTACTTTTAATGTGTTATTCATCTTTATTTATATGTGTCTTTGCTCATATTTAAAAAACCTTTTAAAACACTTTAAATAGTAGGTATTTAAAATTCAAAATTAAGTTTCTCCAAGTAACTTTTAAATGTTCCCATATGAAATCTTCATGACGGCACCCAACAGGTAAGAAACAACGTCAAAGTAAATAACAATTTTATTGGATCGGGAATTCGATATTTTTCATCATCTCGAGTATTTCTTAAATTTCCTGTTTGTTTCAGGTATTTTTGGCCAAACAGATTTAAATTCACAATCAAAATAATTTGGATATCTCTGACCGCAATGCAATAGCCAGTTTTTAAATGCTATAAAACAATAAACTTACCAAGTTCTTTGTAGACACGTTTTGACGTTGATGGAATCAGAAAAACTTCTCAAAACTATGAAAATGTTGACCTTTTATTTGTATGTACTTATGCACACATTGTTTCAGGGAATTAGGGTAATATTTGGAATGCAATTTTTTTTAGAAAGTTACAATAAAGGTCCTTCATGTTTGCAAACTTCAAACTAAATTTTAAGAATACTGGCTAGGTAAACTATTAGTGTATCTTTAGCAGAAGATCCTTCTCTTCGCTTCTTCCATTGACAATTTGCTTGCGGTCTTCAATGGTAGAAAACCACCTTACAGTTAGCCCTCTGTTAGGTGGTTTTCAACCATTCCTGCATATTTCCACAAAGCCTTATAAGCTTTATCAACAAATTTATTGCGTACTTTAAGGACATATTAACATAGAGATTAAACGCTTAGAATCCAAAGACATACTTATGTATGTCTACAGTTTTTTTAACAACAGGTTTCACTAAAATAAAAAATAATAAAAGAAATTTTTTCAGTGTTAGGCTTTATTGGCGTCGTGACCCCCCTGGCTGAAAGTCTGGATCCGCCCTTGGGTACAGACAGTCTCAAAATCAACAAAACATTCCCTATAAGAGGAGATTTGAATTTTTGTTCAATTTCATAGAACTACCATACAAAGAAATTTTTTGTCGGTTTATTTGATTTTAAAATTGTTGATTTAGGACCAGTTTGACAGTGAACACAGCCTGGGTTAGTGACACTTAAGTGCCCTACACGGGAGACTTAAGTGCAACTTATTCAGGTAAGTTTACACTGCGAAAATTGCACTTTTGTATCCGATATTGTGCACTTAAGTGCAACTTCTATTACTGTGAAACTGGCCCTTAAGGGTTTATTCATTTACTTTTTTTTTCGAAATTCATAAAGTAAATTTCTTTAATCCAAAAGAAGATATTAATAATTCATAAAATAAAAAATAAAATAAATAATAACGTATATAAACAGTTTTAATTAGGTTGAAACCTATTTGGTTTGGTTACTATTCTTCCTGATTTAGTCTTTAGTGGTTGTAAAATATCTGTCGGGCAGTTGTTGTGACACATTCGGCAAATCCTAACTGCTTTGATCACTATTCGAGATTATGGTTTCAGGTGGAGCTTCAGAGTTCGTGTGCGCCTGCGGATTCTTTGATATGTTTACTTCATTTGGAACATAAGGAATCTCCTTGCATTTTGCATGAACGAGATGATGCGAGTTTCGTCTATACGTTCCCCTATCTGTACTAAATATTATATGATCTCGGTGAATTAGCGCGTTCTTTAACTGTACCCCATTGACTGATGTCCCGTATCCAGACTATATCGCCGATGTTAAATTCTTGTCTTGTAAGGACACTATGGCTTTTTTTTGTAGTTCTCAGCTTTTTTTTCTTTACGATGTTGTCCTTTTGCCTTGCTAAGTCATAATTCGTGAGCAACTTACTCTCGTCTATTGAAAGCGTTGTCCTAATTTTTCTTCCCATCAGCATTTCGGAAGGTGACAAGCCATTCGTCAGAGGTGTTGCCCGGTACTCCATTAAAGCCAAGTAGTGATCCTTATTCTTCTTCAATAGTGATTTAATAAGTTTAACACACGATTCTATGAAGCCGTTTGATAGTGGATACTTTGGTGATGACGTTTCATGATGGAAACCCCACTCTCAAGCAAATGCAGCAAACGCCGATAGATAAATTTTCTGCAACTATGGATGTGGACCGTTATCTGATTTGTCTGCAAAATATATATTTTATTTTATTAATAATGTGACAGGATGTTTGATTTTCTAACAATGCAATCTCTGGGTATCTTGAAAAGTAGTCGCTGATGAGCAAATAACACTTGAAGTTATGATCAAAAAGATCAACACCTACAACTTGCCAGGGTCTTTCCGGCATTTCGCGGCGTCAAATCATTTATATTTTTACTTGAAAAAATTTGTACTAATGGCTTATGATCCGTTTATTTGAAATATTTTAAGCCCATCAGCAGGTATTGGAACTTTTCTAATGCCATCTGTTTTTTCTAATTTCATCTATTTGGAGAAGCACTGACTTTAGTCCATAAGATGATGCATCGGAGGAAATAATTGTTTTGTGCCGAGGGTTGTAGAGTTTTAAAACTGGTGCACTCGTAAGCATTTCCTTTAAATCATTTTAAAAGCAGCATCCTGCTGTGAATCCCAGTAAAAATGTAGCTTAACTTTTAACAAATCATTTAAGGGCTTACAGCGATCTGAGAGGTACGCGGGACAAATTTCCCAAGATTCCGTGAGCGTCCTTGAGGCGTAAGCTACTGGGCGAAGATTTTCGTCTTCATCTATTTGGAGAAGCACTGATTTTAGTCCATAAGATGATGCATCGGAGGAAATAATTGTTTTGTGCCGAGGGTTGTAGAGTTTTAAAACTGGTGCACTCGTTAGCATTTCCTTTAAATCATTAAAAACAGCATCCTGCTGCGAATCCCAGTCAAAATGTAGCTTAACTTTTAACAAATCATTCACAAGATAATTCACCATTTTCATCTATGTAATGACCCAGAAAGTGTACCGATTTTATACCTATTTCACATTTGTCTTTATTTAATGTTATACCATGCTCATGCAATCTTTGTAAAACTTTATAACCAGTGGTGGACACCATGGTATTGGTTCATGTACTTTCTTTATGACACCCAGTTTTAACATTTGTTTTATCTACTTGAGCAATCGGTACGCGACGCGGAGCAAACATTTGGAAAGGTTCTGCGTCTTTCCGTAGTTTAATTGTATATTCAAAATTTTTAAGGCAACGCAACCCTTTAAATAAGCTAGGATATTCTTTTTCTATATTAACTGTCGAAGCTTTTGATTTGTCCGTGACCACATTATTAAGACAATTATTCTTTGTGATGAGGTTCAATTTTGTACTTGATGTAAAACTAAGTAAGGGCATTTTTAACTTATTTATTACATAAAGAAACGTGCTTACTTTGTGCTTCTAGTGTGATATCTCAGCAAAAAAAACCTGCCTAATACATTCAGTTTTGATCCATCGGGTCTGCAAATTGACTTGTCTGAATTATTTAATTTTATGTGTGAAAACAAATTCCGGTAAATATCACCTGATTTCACGTCCACCGGAGCCCCAGTATCGATCATAAAATTTATATTCTGATCTTTTATCTGCAACCTGACTTTCCAAGAAGGAGAAATTTGAACTCCATTCAGGGTCAACATTCCTAAGAAGTTTTCCTCAGAACCTGATGACACTTCATCATGCTTACCGTCACAACCGTCTATTCCTAGATTGTTTACATTTTTCTTTTTCGAATTGAAAAAACAGACCTTGCAAAAATTATTAGGTTTGCCGCATTTAAGACATTTTTGTCCGTATGCCGGACAAGAAGTTTGCTTATGTTTCTCGATAGACCCGCACCAAGTGCATTTGCTCCTAGAAAATGCATACCTGTTTTCGTGTGAGTTTCTGTTCTTTCTAAAATTGCTGGTGGATGTAGTCATCTTGTTGATTGGTGCCGATGATAGTTCTTGCTGTTGCTTTCTGATAGCATAATGCTGTCTTACTTCCGTAATTGCTTTTTCTAACGTGAGTCCACTCTCTAGTTGTAATTTTTCTGATAGCTTTCTGTCCCTTACGCCAACAACCAATTTGTCTCGTATCATCTCGTCTCTCAAAGTTCCGTAATTGCAGTTCTCCGATAGCAAATAAAGGTCCGTTATAAAATCCTCTATCATTTCCTCTTCCAATTGATGACGTAGATTAAATTTCGCGCGCTAATAGATCACATTAGTTTTTATGATAAAAAAAACTGTAAATGCATCCATTACCTTTTTATAATATTTTTTAATTTCCTCGCTTAAGGTTAATGATAAAAATATGTTATCA